>MU228045.1:237051-268852 GCA_018584345.1 Thuja plicata
ATGCTTGTTACAGGCATAACAAGTTCTATCAACTAGCTTGCATTCATCCTTAGGTGGTTCAATATTGTCTTCAGCCTGATTTCCAATCTCCTTAGTATCTGTGATGTCCTTTGGTTCTTTCATTCTTTCTTGTATGTCATCAATCTGATTATGTGCTTTATTGTATCCTAAACCACTGGTATCTCCTTTAACCTTTTGGGCATAAAACTATGACTCTATCAGATCCTTGCTTGTGTGTAATTTGTCAATATGATTCTTTTCTGCAATCAATTTAGATTATATATTTTCTTTGTTGTTTCTGAGCTCCAAGATTTCCATGTTTGCTTGTCTTAGTTCTTCATTTAACTGCTTGTTTTCTTTGACCTGTTCATCATAGGCTTCTTGATTGTTATATAGATTTTCATCCAATTCTTCAATCTGATCCATCAGAGATGAATTTTCTTCATTCAATTTTTTTACTACTTCCCCAAAATCATTTCAAGAACAATTCCTTAATTCATTTTTTAGTTTCTTGATAAGTATTTGCATGCCTTCAACTTTTAGTTTTAGATCTTCATTTTATTTTTCATATGTGTCAAGTTCTTCAAGAGCTACTTCAAGATTCTTTTTCAGGTGTTTCATTTCTTCCTTCTCCATGATCTCCTCAAGTGGTTAAAATTCTTTGCTGAGGACTAGAGCTCTGATACCAATTGTTAGGATTAGGATCACTGAGAGGGGGGGGGGTGAATCAGTGATCTATCAATTAATACTTTTTCTTCTTATCTGAATCTTTACTTAAATGCTTATGTACTAAACTTGAATAACAATTTAATTAAGATAAATATACACAACACATAACACGATATATGATTATAGGGAAACCCAATGTAGGTGAAAACCCCGGTGGGAATTAGTACCCACAAATATTCTGCACTAGTGTCTTATGATCCTTGTTAGAAGATCCTTAACCCTATTAGGAGTTGTCTTTACAATACATGAAGTAAAGTGACCTTGTTAAGGGTCAGACCCTGTTAGGAGTGTTTTACAATAACCCTGTTAGAGGTGGTGGACTCACTGTCCAAATGGTGAAGGCTACAACCTTCTGGATATTTGATACACAATGTATCTGCAAGGTGAACTGCTACTGTGACACTGCTTGTCTGATTAGTTCCTTTTGTGCGCTAATGCTTTAACCTCTTGTTTATCTCTACAAAAATCTTTTCTTCACTCTGAAATCTTCTACTTTAATATCTATATCATCAACATATGACAGATATAGCTTTGCTACTTTTACACTCTACTCTACTTTTCTTATCTCTGGCTTTCAGAACGTTTCCCATCACAAATGACCTTCTATAAGTACTTCCTTAAATTAAATGAACATGTAAGCTTTAGGAAACCTTTTACCATCTATCTTGATCACTTACATAACCACACAAACCTTCATTAAGTTGGATTAACATTAATTATAACTGCTTTACTCAAACCGAACAGACACTTCTTTTCACACAGTCCGCTCCACCAAATTAGCTCTAACTAATTATCCTGGATGAATCAAGCCATGTGCTTTTAACCATATATTTTTAGGTCACTAAAAATTACTAATACAAAGGTTCAAGTGCTGAGGATAAGTGAAAATTATACACCAAAACAATCTCTGTCGGCTCTTTCCATGGTCTTTGTCCTGTTCTGGCATTCACTTGTTGTACCTCTTCAACTGGCTATATCTTCTTTATACTTGAAGATCTGATCATTCTCTCTTAGAATTAGCATGTAAAAATAATCATAAGATTATCTTCAAAGGCACATATCATTTGGATAAAAAATGAACACAGGCTAATCAAAACTATAACAGTCTGTTCCTTGCTCTGTCCTATTTTCTATACTTAGCCAATTTTTGATCTTCTGATAATGTGTGCTGACTCCAAAACTTCATATGACTTTTTTGCCATAATTTAAACACTAAATAGAGTCATATAATTTAGTATATTCAAATTTCCAAGAGATCCATGATTGGAAAATTGCAATATGTTTTTCACACCAGACCTGATATTACATTAGCAGTTGGTATTGTTGCAAGATTCTCAGCTAATACTAGAGACAATCACCTAAGGTAATCAAAAGAATTTTGAGATATCTGAAGGGTAATAAAGGCTATGGTTTATGGTATAAGAAAGGTGGGAAATTTGATTTGAAGACATTCATTGACGTTGATTGGGATGGAAGTGTTGATGATAGAAAAAGAACTAGTGGCGGAGATTTCTTTCTTGGAAAGAGGTTAGTGTCTTAGAGTAGCAAGAAATAGAATTATATCTCTCAGTCTACAGCAGAGGTAGAATATGTTTCTACAGCAGTGAACTATTCAAACATCATATGGTTCAAGCATGTATTGTCAGGAATGAAGGAAGAAGTAAAAGAACCAATTATTAGATCTACTATGAAAACACTAGTGCCATTAACATTTCAAACAATCTTGTGATGCACACCAAAACCAAGCATATATCAATAAAGTATCATTTCTTGAGGGAATTGGTAAAGAATAAAGAAGTAAGGTTGGAATATGTGAGTACTAAAGAACAAGTTGTAGACATATTCACCAAAACTTTACCTAAGGATGCATTTTTGTATCTTAGAGGAAAGCTATGGGTGCTTCCCCTAACTAAAGCTCACTAAAATATAGTTTAGTGATGCATCAACCCAAGCCACAGTGAAGATCTATCCATTTATGCAAGTACATCAAAGCCCATTGTAGATGAATTAGTACATTAAGGTACATTACAAATTCAAAGAGAAATAGTATTGACTATTGTTATTGATATTTAGTATTTGAGGAGATGGAGTCTTTGGCATCTGTTGTCAAAGAGGGAGATTTTGAGATAATGCAAAAGAAATTACTTAAGGGGGAGTTTTTGATGTTAGAGGGAGAAATATTATCAAGAGACAGTGTTTGATGAAAGAGGGAGTTTTTGGATGAGAATCAAAATGAAGCTAAAGACATTAAAGAAATTTTTATGTTGCTCTACAATTCTTTGTATTATGACATGTTGTGTTGCCATCAATGTTGTTGGTGCTATTTCCTGTTTGAATTGTACCTTGTAATTTTCTTAGGGTCCCTTGACATTGGTGGTGCCCAAGGCTTTGAAATCAGGGTTAAAATTATTCTTATGCCTCTGCAAAGTTTGTTCTTACCCTTTACTTAGTTGAAAATGGTGGAAAATGTCTAAAAAACCCTAAGTGTCTTGGTCGATTCTATTTTCATGTTACTTTTTCGGTCACTTAAGTTACCTCAAGTCATGTGTTCACGTTAAATGGGTTTCTTTTAAAAGAATATTTTATCTTAACCACCTTAATAATTCCTAAGTCATGCCACTAAAAAACCCTTTTATGTCATTATCTTATGTGGTGAGCAAGTTGTTTTTGATCGAATGGCCCACTTAATTGCTTAGTCAAAAAGTAAACGACATCTAATGGGTAAGCCATTAAGTGGTAGTGACACGTGTCCATGGTGGGGCCAAAAAGTTGTAAAGGTTCTTAGTTAAATAGTGCACAAGTATGAAAACATCTGACGGCTTTCTTAATGGCTTAAAAGAAAAGTGCATGACATCTAATGGGTAAGCCATTAAGCGGTAGTAATACGTCTCCAGGAAAGAATGTGGGTCCGGTCGCCGATAGCATAAAGGTTGCTAAAACATGAAAAGATCTAACGATGGGCGTAATGGCTTATACCCAAGATGCATGACATCTATCAGAAAATCCATTAAGTGGTGATGACACCTGACAGCTGGTGGACATGGATATTTAGAGTTGGCAAGAGTTTAAAAGGCAGTTAAGTTGTTTTATATCTAATGGTCTTCTTAATTGGTTAAAAGGAAAATGTTTGACATCTAGTGAGTAAGTGATTAAGCGGTGTTGACATGTGTCCTAGGTAAATAGTTGTTTTTGGGAAAATAAGATAGCCCTCAGATGCAGAAAATGATGTCCAGAATCTATGGCTCAAATTAAAAGTTGATAAAATGTGTTACAGAGAGTCGTTAAGCCGCAAAATTGAAGCTTGCAAATTAATTACAGAATGTGTGGCCACTCCAGTCAAATTCAATTCAGTAGAATGATTTGATTGAGGCCATAAAATTGATTAACTCGACTTGTAGTCACAATGATTCTTCAAAATCATTTGAGAAAAAATTGGATTGCAGAGAAAATTGGCTTCATGCGACTACTGTGCAGAACGGGTAAGCTTTTTTGATTCACCATCATTCAGATTGTTAGTGGAATTTATAGTTCATAAAGGTTTTTAGAACTTTGTCTTAGAATTTAAATCTAATATTGAAAGAAAAACCTTAGATTCAGAATGGTGCCTAGAGTTGAGATTTCTGGAGAGGTTGATTATCAAAAATGAAATGTTAGGGAGGATTTGTTATAGCAACTACCACTATCCATAGGAGACGCCACACAAATTAAAAGGATAGTTCCACCACATCCCTGTTTCAAAATTGGAGATGGGTTATATGATTCTGGTACATGGGAAAAAGATGTCAAGACTAGTTTTGATGGTCTTACTCTGTTAAGAACAGATTATAGCCAGAGGAATGCCCCTACCCCAGACTGTAACATTTGGGAGTTAGACATAGGAAAATTGATAGAACCCAGTGTGTTTATGGACACTGATATGTTCACTTTCATTGCCAACACTTATGACAAGGTGGATAGGGTGGTTAGGGATACCCATAGAAATGTGCTATTAACTATATCAACTGGTGAAATTAGAAGGATCTTCAAGCTAACTGACATGTTAGTGCATATGGTTGATATTGATTTTGAGTACTTTAAAGAAGTATACCAGACTCGGATGGAGTATTACATGGATGAGGCATTGAAGGGGTACTTTAATAAAATAGGAGACTTAGTTGTAGTAGGGCCTACAACCCCAGAAGCTTTCAAGTTGGATCTCTTTAATGGAAAAGCCATAAAAATGTATAGTGCTCTATGCCAAGTTTGGGGGTAGATGAAGATGTAACGATGCCTGTCCATATAATGCTAATGGTTGCTCAAATTTTGCATCCCCACCTGTTAGTAGTATTTGATTTTGCATCTTATATTGTGTAGGAAATGCATGAGGGTCTGGCAGGAATTCAAGACAGCAACATACACAAACCAATGGAATGGTATTCCCTCATGATGCATATGTTCTTGTTCAACAATGCAAACTTCTTTGAGGAAGAAATGGAATTGACTAAGTTCCAAGGTGATGAAGAATTGCCTATTCAGATGTGGAGTACTGAACTATCATGGGATAAGAAGAGTGCTAGTTATGTTTATTTTGATAAGGTATTTGCAACTAGACTCAAGTCACTGCTGTGCAATCAAAATGATAGAGTCCACTCTGAGATGATGAGGATTTTGAGGCCTATGGAATATGCCCCAGAACTAAAAATTTCTTAGAATTGGGGAGATCTAATTTTGTACCCTTTTTATACATTAATTAGGGTTTATGGATTTAGGGGAACCCCTTATGTGATGCCCTACAGAGTCCCTCTCAAGATTGGAATAGCAGAGATCATAAGGCAATTGGGTGGGCTAGAGGAAGAAGCCCTGACTGGAAAGATGAAGGGAAACATTTTCCCTACCCTCATCAGAGCACATCATTTCATCATAACCAAAGGTAGGTGGACATAGTTTGACAAGTATTTTGAGCCTTATCATCTAGCCATGTCTATATCTAGGTGTGCAAATAATCAAGACTTTATCACGGATATGTTCAGGAAAGGGACTAAGTTCTTGATATTAGAACATTAGTTCAACTACCCTCGGGATATCATCAGAAACATTTTTGATCATGGTATCCAGGAAGTTAGGAAGGAGAAATGGATCCCATACAAGAACTCTTTTGACTTTGTACGCAATTTTGACAAGACTTATGATCCTTTAAAGGAATTTTTCCCATGGTCTTATAAGATTTACTCCCTAATGAATCTATTTGAGGGGATCATATAGACCCTAAATGAGAAGAAGTAGAGGATAATTGAAAATGAACCAGAAAAGGCTCTTGCTATTTTGAATAAATTTGCACAAGGAAGAATAGTCCCACCAAGGGATTATGTAGTGTATAAAAGGAGAGGATGCACTAATATTACACCTAAAGCTGACAAACCTCCTCAGCATAAAGGAAAGAGGCTACCAAGTGTTGATATTCAAGAATTTCCCTCTCCCAAAAGGAAAAGGGTGGAAGCAAAAGAAAAAGAGAGTGAATTGTACTCTCCTTCCCAATCCCCCATGCAATATGATGACCAAGCCATTGTTGAGAAATTGGTACAATTAAGGAATTCTAGTGAAGTTTTTGTCACCACTCAGGAGTTACAAAAAGGGATGCCAGAGGCACCAAAACATATAGCAGCTGACCTCACAATAGAAGAATTTATTGGCAGGGAGTTAGATCCTATAACCAAGCAAGCCAATGATGAATTCTTTTCTGATGACAATTTCATTAAAACTAGGGCATTCATTCAATTTCTATGGAGATGCCATATTGATGAATTCAATCATAAGTGCCAAAAGTTGCAAGAAGCCCAGCCCAACTCTGCTAGGGAAGATATAGAGAAAGAAGTCAAGCAGGAGATGGTATCCAATTTTGATAAGGTCACCCCTGAAGAGGGTAGGGAAATGATTAAGAAGCAGGGAGTTCTCATACTGCCTCAGTGGGATTTAGAAAATGTAGTAGTTTTCAATGTTGTCAGGAAACAAGCAAAGCCTATGAGCACTATTGGGACATCAATTGGTGCTCAGTTTAGTGAAGACCATGCATCCCTAGCAATTTGGCCATTGAAGAAAAAGGACAAGAGGAGAATAAAGGAAGGTGATGATATTGAGGATACAGGAAGCCTAATTGTGAAGAGGGTTGCTAACACTTCAGGAACTGAAGCAACAAACCTCATTGTTCAAACAGCTAATTTAAGCCTAAGGGTAGTTGAGAAAGAAAAGGAGGCTTATGCTAGCTTAAATGAGAAGTATGAATTTGTACTTAAAGCCTACAATGAGGAAAAGGTCAAATCCTTATTGAAGGATAATAAAATAGCAGTATTAGAGGGTAAGAAAAAAATCCAACTTATGCCCCAAGGGGTAATTTCTCAGGAACCTCACCAACCCTCTTCCTCTAGTCCATTTGTGACATATCCCCCATCCCCTACACCTTTGAGTCCCACCACCCAAGAAGCCATTGATGCCAAAAGAGCAGAACTAGAGGCTGGGAAAAACAGGTTGATCAATGAGAGATCAAGACTAGAAGAAGAGGGGAAAAGGGATCTTGAAGACTCCCTTGCATACAAAGAGGCTAGGGAATTGGTGAAACAAAAATGTTCTGACAAGATATATTCCAACCTCAGGAGGTGTGCTAGTGAGGTCAACCTTTCTAACCTCTATTTACTGGGAAAGAAGATTGCAGGCATCATAAGCAGACATGATGATGGAAATGAACAGTGGGATCTAATAGTGAATAATTGGAAGGGGAAGGCAGCCCATGTCAAATATTTTTACTCTCTTTCAAAGGAGTAGAACAATATTGATATCATCCTGACAAGCACCCATAAATGTCTGAAATTGATGGTTAATTTGGACACCAAGAAGAACATGGTTATCAGAAGGGTAACAAATTTGAGAGAAGATTTCTGCAGGGACAGATATGACATGTTTCCCAACATTTTCAAAGAGGATGGGAACATAAAAAATGAAGCTTATGGCTAATACAATTGAATGAAACACTAACTAGCAGAACCAAACGTATTGTTACATTGGGAAATACTGGCTGGTTTGTGTTGACTATTGATATTTTAAATAAAGCCAAGGCATTTTTTGAATCCTGGGAGGCAAAAATTGAGAAAACCAATGTTGATTGGGATGAATTCAATAGCCAAAAGGACGAGGTCCTCAGTTTTAGTTGGCCAAATGATGAGGTGTTCAACACATGGGTTAGCAAGTATGGTATAGTCACCCTGGTAGCATAAGACAGTAAATATAAGGGCAACAATGAACACCAAAGAGGTTGAGCAATTTGAGAAAATTAGATATTGGGGGATCTGCATCAGCAAGAGGAAAAATTCTAGATGACAAGGACCCAGCTACCTCAAAACAACTTCAAGCATTCAGGCGATCATAGGACAAAGGGATTACATGGCTTATAACCAAGATTTGTTATTCCATCCGCCTGAAATTTTGTCTCATCTGTAAACTATATTGTGTCCTCTATTCTAGTCATCCATATCTTGTTGCATCCTTATTTTCAAAAAGGATTCCAGGATGATTGTGGCTGTCTATAAGTAGTAAGTTGTAATGTTGTAATAATAATGGAAAAAATAAAACTACAAGGCAGACTTCTGAATTGTGTCTGAATGTTGTTTTTGAGTCTTTTGAATGTACTGATATCAAGCTTACATTAATAACATACAATGAAATCTCCATTTTGATACCAATGATGTCTTTTTACATTTTCTCTTAGTTCTTGTATGTTCAATTTGTAAGGCATTTTGAGTATACTGGTTATAAGGTAGCCATGTCATTGTTTGTGAGTTTCTTTCAAGGAAAGTTTTAAATCTTGCAGATAATTGTAGAGGGTTAGGTTTTATGCAAGAATTTGATATAGGGGTATGAGGATGAGAGGATAGTTTGTAAGGCATTCCATCTGAGGTTTATTGGTATTTCCATTAATTATCCTTGATGTATGTATGTTTTGTTCTGACTCTATGACCCATGATTAGGCACTGGCCAAAATGCTGACAAGTGGTTGTTATCATCAATCCAATTTTAATCAATCTTTACATTTCTGTTATCTCAAATACATGTCTAGCTAATTGTATTCAGTATAATTCATTTTAGTGATTCCTTGAAGAGTGAATCAATAGGTTAGCCTTCCTAAGCCTGGTGGCATAAAAAGAAGAAGGACCACAAATCCTTAATCCACTATTAAGATTATTGAAAGATAATACTCTGTCAAAGATGTACCCACGTGGGTATGTGGAGCCCAAAGTGTAGAATGATTCCCATCCTTGTTAATTAGCCTTTTCCCTATGAGAATCTAAATTGGGTATTTGAGAACCTAGCATTCATTACTATTATAATTGATTCTACAAGAAAAAGAGCTAACAAATTGGCGACTCCGCTGGAGACTTGCAATGTTCTCATAGTTATGATCATGAAAGCATTTGTCCTTACCATATTGAGAATTAGTTTGTTTTTTATCATAATCATTAAAGCAATTTTATTCTTCTTATCTATTGTGGCACATTGCTTGAAGGTCTTGATTCTGAAAATGATACAGATTTTGTCTCAATTGGAATAGTTGGTAACTCTAAAATATCTAATCTGGCCCTTTGTTTGATTTCAAGTGGAAATATACTGAATTGAAAAGATTTGCAGCTATGGGCAGTGAAAGATCATTTTCTTGAAGTTACCAGGTGAAGAATTATCAAGCCTACTCTATCTGCAAAGTTCCATATTCGCTTATTTCTATAAGAGGAAATTTGAGACAGGACAAGGCATTTGATCTCTACATATATTAGTCCTCTGAAAAGAGGTGGCGACTCTAACCTCTATTTATTCTAGTATTGCACAGTGAAATATTTGTTTGTTCTATGAGATGAGCCGACAAAGAAATACCAGATCGTATTCCAAAATGAATCTTGAAAATAATCTTGGAGAAGATCTCCATACGCCTCAAAGGAAACAATGGTCCAAAAGAGGGGCATCTAAACATGATTCCCAACATGCCTCTGAAGGAAGAATGGATATCCCCATTCGAGAAAGAAAGTCATCTTCATATAAAGATGTAGAACCTATGGGACCAGTTGATGCTTATAGAGATAATACCAATTTTGATCCCTTTAGGAATGGAGAAAATACTGACATAGGGTTCTTTCCTGCGGAAGAAAATCTTGCTCCATCAGAAGAGCCCTCTGCTGCTAAAACAACATCATATGATTCTGATAAGTTGCAAGATGAGATTGTGTCTTTGAAAAGAAAAAAGAAAGAACAAGAAAAGGAAATGGCTAAAGCAGAGGAAAAACATGGGAAAAGGATATATTACTTATTATTGGAAAGAGAAAAACTCTTGGCTGAGACTAGAAGGAATGACCTCAAGACTAAAAGCCTGAATCAAGAAGTTAAAGGTTTGAATCCATAATTGTTTGGTAGCCTCAATGATTTGAGAAGCAAAGCCCCAAATAGAATCTCAAACCCTGACAAGGATGAGTTTGAGAAGGAAGCACCTGTCGTTAGGTAGTTGTTCCCATATGAGAATGAACAAAATATGAAACTCAAAGTGACTACTAAAGATGCCCTTGACAAAGGTAAGCAAAAGGTTCTTGGTATCAGCATAAATGAGCCTAAGCAGAAAGTTTCCAACCTTGGAGTGATACCTCAAATTGATTTGGACATTGGACAAGCTAGGAAGGCTAAAGATGACTTGGCAAAACAACTAGAAAAG
This sequence comes from Thuja plicata, assembly GCA_018584345.1. NCBI lineage: Eukaryota > Viridiplantae > Streptophyta > Pinopsida > Cupressales > Cupressaceae > Thuja > Thuja plicata. Next base: position 247,499 of record MU228045.1, read on the forward strand.
TTGGAATTGGAGGCTGTTGCAGCTGATATGAAAATGAAGATAGCCTTGCTTTATGCTACTAGTAATACTACTACAAGTAGTTCTATGCATGTGAATCAAGGAATACAACAATTAAATCCTTTTATTGATCTAAATGTGAACAATCAAGGTGATGCTCCTAAAGTCCAAAAGTGTGGAAAAATCTCAAATGTTCAAAACTCTAGTCCTAATGTAGCTGCTCGACTTGTGGGTCCTGACCCAAGTTTTCAAGCTGCCAAGCCCAAGCAGGGTGTTCCCCCACCTGTTCAACATCAAGGAGGAACTACTGGACCGAATGGTAACAACAAACTAAGGAATTTCCAAAGGAGGCCTATCCGCATGAATAGATACAGAGCTCTCTTCTTTGAAGACATTCCTAGTCACCCTAATTTGATCCCCAAAGAGGTAAGAGATAGGATCCTGTTATGCCCTGCATCCCCGTCCCTACATTTTGTGTGCAAAATGTTGGGTCCCCATTTTTTTTTTTGCTTTTGTTTTCTTTTGCTTGCGGTTTTGCCTGTCTATCTTTCCCTTTTATTTTCTTTCTCTGGGGATTTCTTCCCCGGTGTTGTGTCTTGTTTGTTTGCTTTCCATCTCCGGGACTCCGGTCCTGGAGGTTGCCTTTTGTTGGTAACCAGATTCCAGACTCCGGGATTGTTCGTCATGATGTTCTTAAGGATATCATTGCGAGGAACCCTCGGGCCCGGGATCCGGAGGTTTTTTCCTATCCGAAGATTGTCGGAAGGGGGAGGATTGCCTTTTTACCGTGGGTATAAATAAATGTCATCTGTCATTTTCACGTTTACCGCGATTAAAACCTTCAAGCACTTAGAGCAAATTAAAGAGCAATTTCAAAGCGATTAAAAGAGCATTTGCAGGAAGTTTATGATAATCAACGCTTAACAATTTTTAGTCATTCTCAGGCAAGTGCAAGTGATTCGTGGTGGTTCTTCTGACCGATTGACAACCCGAGCTGTTGCAGAGCTCCTGCGGTAAACCTTTCTTTTCTCCACCTTCTGTGTTCTCAGGTTGGTGTTCCTATTTTCCCGTCTCTCTGGCTTTCTTTGGTTTTTGTTTTTCTTTCGTTTGTCTGGTTTTGCTTTGTTTTCCTATCTTGTCTGGTCCATTGTCTTCTGGTTTCACCGCCCGTTGGTGGGTCGGCTCTGCCAGAGGGTTGTCTGCCTTTTGCGCAGGGGTTGTTTCTGTAAATAGTGTAGATATGTAGATAAGTTGTATATATCTATTTCTGCCGTGTCTGGTTTTCTCGCGAGCGTCATCCCGCATTGTATATTTATGTATATATGTATATAGTTGTAATCTAGTCTATGTATATATCTCTTTTCTTTGTATATATCCCTCAGCTCTATGTATATCCTTCCAAGTGACTTGACAAGCTGGTCGAGTCGGCCCTGTGTCTGGTTTTCTGGCTCTGAGCTCGCTTCGAGGCCAAAAACCACCTGTTTGAAGCTCGGCTCTCGGCTGGTTTCAAACAGGCAGTTTTCTCTCTCCTCCATGATGTCTGTCAGAACCTCATTAACGTCCCATGTGTGCAATCAATTCCAGCCAAGTGGCTTTCCCTTTTCATGCGTTCGGATAGTTGGCTCCACCGTCATCGCCATAACTTCCATCTAATACCTACGCATGTGGCATCCACGTGGGTTCGACAACTTGCCTTTTTATACATCTTTGCTAATGGTCATTTCTCCGGGCCTCGGGTCTCTTATCACCATCCATCTTGTGTCTTTGCCAAGTGTGATAAAATCCCCCGGACCCAGATGTTTAATAAAATATTCTGTTTATTGTGTTTTGCTTTTCGGGTATCTTTGCATAATACTAACTTTTCAGGAAAGCAAACACCATGGTGGTAAGATCTCCGGACCCCAGAATAATTATTTTGATAAACATGTTCTGATGGTCACTTTGTCTCACAGGTTCCCGGAGTTATCTTCCAAACATGTCTGAAGCATCTGCATCATCTCCTTCCAGAAGTCTGGAATTACCAACCGCAACAGAGACCAGGGCATCAACAAAGCCAAAAATGGAGAAAGCCCTGGAAAAGCTTCCCCTCACCATGAATTTTGTACAAGATAATGTCATTGTGGGCTCAAAGATTGAGTCCAGGGTAAAACTGATGACCGACGCCAATGTCAGAACTTGGGCAGAAATGCAGGCCCTGGTAAAGATAATGCACATCCAGCGACAGGCTGGAGACCAGCTCGTAATCAACATCGGGGGTTCTGGAATCCTCCAGGCAGCTTGCTTCCCATGCTCCATGCAGTCTTTGGAGCTTATCTTAACACTGGCTGCCAACTAAAACTCTTCTGTCTGGGCCGTTATGCTCGCAGTTGTAGAACCCACAGGATACCCCACTCCACTGGTGTCCCTCGACCCAGTCACATTCCAGGCAAGCCTGGGTATCCCACAATTTGATAGAGCCATGGTGGTTACAAGGACCGATGCCTTGAAATAGTTTACACAACTGGAGGATGCTACCCGGGTGTACATGAATACCCATTGGCTCAAGGCCCCGAAGAGGGACCCAATGAGAATGAAGATAGAAATCCCCCACTCTGAATTCAAGGAGAGCATCCAGATGGGGATAATAGCATTGGCCCAGGTATTTGGGCAGCCCTCTGCCCAGGAGTTTTCCAAATGGATGTACTATTTCCTCCTCGGCATCTCCACCAAGGGAGAATTCTTCGACTGGGCTGCAATAATTTCTAATCACGTCGACTCCCAGCTCCTCCAGGTGAATAGGAAGAAGAAGTTCTACATGTCTTCTTATGTTTTCTGGGCCCTGGCCCAGCAGAGGCCCCACTCCAACGGCCTACATACAGACGGCATACTTGGGATTGGCCTGGGACAAAAAGCACCGTGGGACCATTTCCCAGAAATTCAATGGGAGGCTAGCTTCCCCAGTTTCTGTTGGGTAAACGATGCATTCGTTTACTACCATTTTCTTACACCCACCCGGGATGTCAGATACCGCCTATCCACTGAGGCAATGAAGCTAGTTAGTAGTTATGGGCACTACTATATTCAGTTCTAGCAGCATACATACATTAGGGTGGCCGGCTTCTCTGGGAAACCCTACTTGTTGCCCAGGCATTGCGGGGACAAGATCATGTTACTGGAATACTGCCGGCAAATAATGGAGTTGCATGCCTTCTTTGCCCTCAAGAAGGTCCCCAACGTCTCGTTCCCAATCACCTGTGGGAACTACACCTACAGTCTGGCTGCCGTGAAGGAGGCAGACAATGATCTTAAAGGTTACAACTTGCAGGAATTTTATCTGGTGCGGAGAAATTTTGATCCACATGGAAAAATAGCAACGGCAATACCCCAGGCTTCTGAGCCCCATCAAATACACATGGAGGACTTTTGGGCTGATTGCCAGGATGATGTGGATGTGTAGAGAAGGCACTATATCAGAATGATAACCAGAATGATGAAGGAAATGAAGCTCCAGAGATTCCCTCCAGGCTTCTCTGACGCCGCCCCCACCATAGATCCCCAGTACAAAGAAAAGGGGATCGATAAAATGGCACTGTCGGTAATGAATTGGGCCGCCCAAGAGGGGCCCACGATTGAGGACTTCACTCGGGAGGTGGTCGAGCGAAGTCATGCCTATTTCAAGAAGGTGTGCCCTGGGAGTATGCGTCAAGCTCCCCGACCGGTGCCAAAACTAACACCATAGCCGGGACCCAAATTGACCTCGGGGGCTGGGACTTCTTCGCAGGGTGCAGACAAAGGAAAGAGAATAGCTATAACCCCCTCTGTGCAAGAATTCCCTATACAGGAATAGATCAAGCAATCTGTGGCAGCCTCCCAGCAAATGAGGGAGCAGTTAATAATGAGGCTAGCCACTATCCCGCTCATGGCTGGACCAATTCATCCTCCTTCCTCCCTGTCACTAGCAGCCCTAATGGTGAAGGCAACGGGGGTGGATCCCATGGAGGTGGCAGCAATAGCCGATGCAGGGCGACCTTTGATCACCCAAAGGAAGAGGAAGCACATCAAACAAGCCAAAGCAGAGCCGGTACCAGTACCGGAGACATCCCTCCCCCGAGAAATAGAGATCCTTTCTTCCAGTTCCCCGGAGCCGGAGAAAGAAGCAGAGCCTGTAGAGGTCCCAGCTAGTCCCCCTCCGGAAGAGGATTTTGATCTATTTGCAACCGACAAATTTAGGAATTTGCAGGGGGACGATACACAAGCAGAGACATAAGTCCCAGAAAAGGAACAAGGGGCTGTAGACCCAGAAGACTTGGAACAGGAACCTGCACAAGAACAAGAGCAGGAAGAAGAAGAAAAAGAGCCTGAACTGGAGATTATCTTTGCGGCTCAAGAAGTACAAGGTCTGGGAGTGGACCAACTAAAGCCAAGCGAACAAATGGCATCTGCTGGGGGAACCGGACCTCCGGGAATAACCGTAAACCCAGTAGCCCCGTTCCAAGGGCCACTCCTGGGAAAAACCTTCGGGCAGGTTATCACCACGGCTCAAACTCTAAATCTTGGCCTGATATCTCCCCTATTGCCAACAAAGGGAGAAGCCTTGGCAGAAGAAGAAGAATAAGAAGCAGAACAAAGAGAAGAAGAGCAGCTTGAAGAGGAAATCCCTGAGGAAGCCTACCAAGGTCTAGACCCAGCAATAGATATACAAGACCAGGCTGAGGAGATGGAGGTTGAAAATAATGTTGCTACAGAAGAAGTTGAGGCAATGAGAGGAACGGATGAGGTCCACGTCACTGAAGAGCAACAGCCACCAGACACCGGGAGAGAATTAGGAGAAAAAAATCTGGCAGGAAGGGCACCTCTCCCACCTCAGTGGCTGGTAGAAAGAAGAAAGAGAAAAGCTCAGTCCACTCTGGTGATTCCTCTCTCCCTGGCGGAAATGATGGCCCAAGTTCAGGCCCTGCCGAAGATGAAGAAAGCCTGGACAGTTCATACTCTGCGAAATGGGCCGGGCGGAGAAACAATTGTCGTTGTGGCAACACCTTCCCTAGACGCCGATGAAGCAACTACAGATCCTGCAGATTACAATGTTGCAGAGGTGTCCCTAGGCAAAAGAGGAAAGCGGGGTGAGGTAGATTTGTTGAAGGAGGAAGCAAGGGCAGTTGAAGCCCGATATGAAAAAGAGGCCCAGAGGCTCAAGGCTGAGAAAGAAAAGAATGCAAACCTTATGGGGTTGCTTACTGAGCTTGCCATACCCATTAATGCCGCCCCTCTAGAGACCTCCACATCAGAGGAATTATCGTAGAGTGACATAGACTCCCTGTGAGTAATGAAAAAGAAGGCCCAAGCAGTAGACAAATGGGTCACCCTGTAGATAGGAAACACCCGGCATTTCCTAGCGTCCACTCTCCCAGATCTATACACAGCCCGATAGGTTATTCATTAGGCAGAAGCACTTATTGAGCAGTGGGAGAGTGACGCCGAAAATTACCAAGTGTGGAAGGTGGAGCTTGAAGAGCTCCTCACCTTGGGAGAAGATATAATTTCTGAATCCAGAATTCTGGGTGAGGAATCATTTGATTTTGTAAGAACTCAGCACTCCAGACTTGAGCTCACATTGGAGCTAACCAAGCAACTGGTAGAGTCCTTGCAAGAAAAGGTAAATACTGTAAAGTATTCTTCTAATTTATACAAGTCTTTTGTGATAAAGGCTTCCGGGGCTGATCCCCTTAGTACAGATACATATACCCCCAAAGATTCAGTTTTGGGGAGTTTTGATGAAATAATGAAATCCTGGTATCAGTCCCCGGAGGGGATAGATGGGGCCCAGATGGAGAGACTAACGAAGATGATACTTAAGGGTCATGACGCCGCGAGGATGGTAGATGAATTTAAAGGAAATGTTCCAGACCCGGGGGAACAAGTTGAAGTGGCCAGGCACAGAAGGGCCAGCCTGAAGAATGTAGATGAAGATGGCATTTCCCACCTCCTCCAGGCCTTCAATGATAATAAGAAACCTTGAGCTTTCTCTAGAGGCCGGGGAAAAACTCACATTGAGTATTCTTTATTCTTTTGGGGTGAAAGTTCCCGGATCCCGGAGTCCCAGATCCAAAATTTTGTATTCTTTAAAGTGATCCATGTCCTGGTCCCCGAGGCCGACCGGTCACTTTCAGAAGTGGTTAATAAAGACTGTCAAAAGGTAGTTGGCCACATCAAGGGGCGTCGGCTCGGCAGTTGGTCTTCTGACAGGGTGGTCTTCTCGAGGCGCCGCTCAGAGGTACATCTGGTGTATTGGAGACAGGGCACCGCATTTCCCATTTATGAGGCATGTAGCCTCAGTCTTCGAGGGACCTATTTCCTTCTCTCCCCTTTCTGGTTCTCTTCCCAAGACCGATTCTTCCGATGTATATTCTTATCTTATTCTTCTGACATGACAGACCTATTCCATCTCTAGGTCTTTTGTAGGGTGGCGCAGGTAGTACCGGCCCCGAGATATTGTATTTTATTGGAACATGATGTAAATAGGGTTAGGGTTAGAAGAGAGTTGTATAAATAGGTAGATCAGCCCATTTCCAAGGGTCGGCAAAATTGATGATTTTGTTGTCCATAGCAATAGCAAAGTGATTTCTCTTTTTAAGTTGCAAAGCTCAATGCTCCATTGTTCTGTTCTTGATAGTTAGATGCTCCCCTGGAGCCGCCATTGTATAATGCACCAGTTCTTGCTAGACTGAATATTAATGAAGAAGGAAGAATTTTTGGCAATAATGTTGTTGGCATTCCTGCTTCTGAGTTAATGGTATTTCATGTTTTAATGTTCTTTATGTCTTTTACTCTGGTATGTTAAAGTAGATTAACGAACTCTTTACTCCTGCTACTGACAAAATGCTAGCTGATGGTTATGTGTTTCTTCGGTATTTAGTGTAGTCTACCAGAGTATTATTGATGTTCTGGATATTTCAACATGACTGTAGCTAGATGAAACATTTCTAACCCTGCAGGATCTTTTTCACTTTAGTTGCTAAGTATAGAACGCTAGGGAAAACCTTACCTTGATCAAATCTCCGGAGAAAATGAGTTGAAGAAACCAGCTATCCCCCTTGAAAATAGTCACCTCTCTCAACCGAGCCCTACACCATCGTGACCCGACACCTAGGTGCTTGAAGGCCCAGAGGATTTATTTCCCCCGGACAGCCTTTGCAGGCGAAGTTGGCCGATTTCCCCGGAACCTAGTGACAACTTATGACTGTTGGCGGACCTAGTCAGCGAAACCTCGTCAACAAATCCCTAAGTTCACAGCAAGTAATGTTGTTACTTGTGAGGAGCATTTAAAATATTTTAGTGATAAGATAACTGAATTTGAGATTGAAGATGAGGATGTCATTATGAAACTTTTTGTTCAATCTTTAATTGAAGATGCTAGGGATTGGATCAAAAATTTGCCTAATGATAGTATTGCTTCTTGGGATGAATTTGTAAAGTCTTTTACGGAGTAGTATAGAGAGCATGCTAATTTTGGATACATGTTAAATGAGTTTAATAACATTAAGAAGTTCCCCAATGAAAGTATGGCTGATTTTAACAGTAGATTTCAAAAGGCCATGAACAAATTGTTCCAAGTCTTGAGATTAGATGAGGAAGTGTGCCTTACCACTTACATTAATGATGTTGATTGAAAATGTTTTATCTGCTCAGAGATAAGAACCCAACTACCTTAAGGGATGCTTACAAAATAGCAATTGACATTGAGAGTAATAGGAGAGCATCAGTAAAATTGGGGAAGAGGGAAGACAATAAACTTTGGAAAGAAAAGTGATCAGCCAATAAAAATGTCAAAGAAGATGATACAATGGATAAATTGGTAAGTGCAGTGAAAGACCTTGCTGCCAAGATGGATAAGAATGATAGAGGAGGGTACCGAGATAATAAGTATACTAACCAAAGATTTGACAAATAGCCTAACCTGAGGGATTATCCTTACAAGACCAATTGGAATAATGGCAAACCTGTCCCTAAGGGGCAAGATAACCCAAAAGAAAAAGAAATCCCAGATCCCCTGAAAAGGAACAGTGCCAACTATGTTGAGAACAGTCCCTGGTGTGATGCTTGCAATATGCCACACTCTTCCTTTCAATGTGTAGTAGATCAGGCTCTATTCAACCAAACAGAAGAGAGAGAACAGGAAGGCCTTTCTATCAATATGTTCATAGTAAAGAAACCATATCCATGGCTTCTTGATATTGCTTCATCCTCTGATAATTCATGTGCAGAGGATAATTATTGTTTTATAAACCAGTTACAAAATACAACCTATCAACGTGATCAGGATGAATATGTTTCATAGGAAACTATAAACACAGTGGGTAATGATAGTTCACAATCTCATTTTAGGACTCCTACTGATGAAGAAAAAAGGTCTTTAACTATTGCAGCAATTAATCAAGAACTAAGTGCTTACAACTTAAGAAATAGAACAATACAACCAGCTCAAGGCAAGTCTACCCCTATTTATGTTAGAAAAGACTCGCTTCAAGTAAATGAGGATCTTCATGTTAAGGAAGATGACAATGATAAATGTGGGAAGCAAGTAGGATCTTCTCATGATCATGCTGGGGGGGGTATCAAAGGAAGAATTAGTACCAAATGAGAAACTCAAGAAAATGAAGAAAATAAGTGATATGCCCCCTGAATTACCTCATTTTGACATGAAACATGCTTTGACCCAAATGAAAGTCTCAGTCCCACTTATGGAAATGTTGAAAATAAAGAGCATAAAGAAATTGCTCTAGCACTATTAAAAGGAATAGATGATGTATATCTCCCTAATCGTGAGGAGATACCTTTGATACTAAATAGTGCCAGAGAAGATGGTCCACTAGTGAAAGGAAAATGGAAGAGAAAGGAATTTTCTAACATCTATATTGGAAATATAATAACCCAAGAACCACTGTCTATTGATTCACTTTATGTCACCTTAATGGTAAATAGTTTCTTGGTAAAAAACTGCATGATTTATTATGGAGCAGCAACAAATGTGATGTCTTATCATGTGATGAAAGAATCAGGCCTCCAGGTTACTACATCTGCTAGGAGCTGCTATGCTATGGATAACAGGGAAGTTCTTGTGATAGGAACATTGAAGGATATTGAAGTAAAAATTGCTGCTTTCCCTGAATCAACTTACAGAATTGACATAGTGGTAATGGATACTAAACCACATTATGGTATGCTTTTATCAAGGCAATGGGCAGAAGAAGTGGGAGGAAAGATGCAGTTAGATTTATCCTATGCAACTATCCCTGTAAATGGGAATGAGGTCAAATTGTACAGAGAACCCCGGTCATCTGTTATGGTTTAGGTGGTCTTACCTGACCAATTAAATTGTTTTGTAAATGTTGATATGGAAACTTTTGTTATTGAAGAAGTTAAGCCATAGCTAAAGAACACTAGCCCAATTGTGGATGAATTGCTGCTACAACAAAATGGTCTAAGGAAAATGTATTTTGATGGAAGATGTTCAAAACAAGGATCTGGTGCAGGAGTCTTGTTTATATCCCCATCAGGTATCACTTTCAAGTATTCATTCCTGTTAACTTTTCAATGCACAAACAATACTGCCGAATATGAGGCTTTGACCTTGGGAATGGAAATTTCCATCAAGCATGGTATTAAGTGTTTAAAATCCCATGAAGACTCTTAGTTAATTATATCTTAGATTAGGGAACATTATGTTGCTAAAGATGACAGATTAAAATTATATAAATATGTTGTCTGGGATAGGATAGAATTCTTTGATGCTTTCAATATCTTATGGGTAGAAAGATCAAATAACATAATAGCAGATTTCCTGGCAAATGTTGACCTAAAAAATAATGATGCTACTCTTACTGGCATGTCTCTGGTTGAGATAAAAAAAAAAAGGCCAGCAGTTCCTGATAATATTCATAATTGGAAAGTTTTTGAGGATGATGATGATATCCTCAAGTTTATCCAGTGTATAGATCAATATGATGGTCAAAATATTGATTGTTAATCTCTAGTGTTAATTTTGGACATTAAGGAGTATATTTTTTATCAGGAATTCATCCAATTGGATACTAATCACATTCCCAAAGGGTTGGTTGAATTGGAAGGCATGTTCAGCATAAATGACAACTATATGACTCAGAAGTCCAATGCCAAGGTGGGAGATTTAGAGGAAATTAATTTGGGATCTGAAACATCTCCCCAATTAGTCTACATTGGCAAAAAATTGGACAGCAATGTGAGACAAAATTTGATAAAATTGCTAAAATGGTACAAACATATTTTTTCTTGGTCTTATGATGATTTGAAGGCCTATAGAGAAGATTTATTTCAACATGATGTCCCTTTAAAAGAAGGCATTAAACCATTCAGACAAAAACAAAGGCCAACCAATCCATTACTGGCTACCAAGAAGCAGGCATAACTGATGAAGCTAAGGGATGCAGGCATAATCAAGCCTATTAGACATTCATCTTGGGTCTCTAACTTAGTCCCTGTAAGAAAGAAAAATGGGGAGATAAGGTTGTGTGTTGATTTCAGAAATTTGAATGTAGCCTCATTGAATGATAATTATGGACTACCTAACATGGAGGATATGTTGCATAAAGTCACTGGATGTGACTTGTTATCTATGATGGATGGATTCTTAGGGTACAATTAGGTGTTGGTTAAAGAGACTGAGCAATTCAAAACAACATTTACTACCCCTCGGGGCACTTATGTATATGCCCGTATGCCATTTGGGCTAAAAAATGTTGGTGCAACTTTTCAAAGAGCTATGGATGTAGCCTTCAAAGACCTTATAGATGTTTTGATGGTAGTGTACCAAGATGATTTGACAACTTTCTCAAAAAGAGTAGAGGATCATTGCAATCTCTTGGAAAAGGTCATGATAAGAGCACTAGAATATGGGGTGTCTCTGAACCCAAAAAAGTGTCACATTGCTGTTACTGAGGGGAAACTTTTGGGGAACATAGTGTCAAAGGAGGGGTGAGGATAGATCATGAAAGGGTTGAAGCCATCCAAAAGGTACTTTCTCCCAAGAACTTAAAAGGTATAAAATCATTTCTAGGGCAGATTAACTTTGTTAGGAGATTTATTGCCAACTTTCTAGAACTGGTTAAACCTATTGTCAAATTGCTAAAAAAAAATGTGAATTTTGAATGGGGCCAAGAGGCTCAGTTAGGCTTTGAAAAAATAAAACAAGCTATTCAAGAAGCACCAGTCCTTGTATCCCCTAATTACACTAAGCCCTTTTCTTTGTTTACTTTTTCCTCATTCCATACTATTGCAACAGTCTTATTGCAGAAGGATAGTGAAGGATTTGAGCACCCCATTTCTTTTTTGAGTAAATCATTTCAATGAGCTTAATTAAATTATCAGATGATGGAAAAAAAATATGATGCTCTAGTGAAGGAAATCAAGGCTTTCAGGCCTTATTTGGTATGTGCAAAAGTAAAATCCTATGTCCCTCATGCTGTTGTCAAAGACATCTTTGTTCAAAATGAAGTGACAGGAAAAAAATGTAAATGGATAAACAAAGTCCAAGAGTTTGACATAGAAATCCATATCACTAAGTTGGTGAGGGGATTAGGGTTGGCTAAGCTCATGACAGAAGAAAATTTGGATTTGGTCCAAGTAAACAATGTTGGTGTACAAGAGAACTGCTTGACAAGTATTGAAATGCAACTCTGGTATACCAATATTGTTTACTTTCTAAAAAATGCTAAATATCCAGATAACTTGAATGACAACCAAAGGAGGAGTTTGAAACTGCAATCACAAAAATATGTTTTGTTGCAGGGTGATTTGTTCTGGAAAAATAGAGATGGGATCTTGTTATTATGCCTTGACAAAGGTCAATCAGAAAAGGTATTGAAAGAAATGCATGTTGGAATGTGTGGAGGGCACTATTCTGCTAGAACAACAACCCACAACATTTTGAGGGCTAGATATTATTGGCCTTGTTTTTCAAGATGCTCACACTTTTGTCAGGAAATGTGAGCCATGCCAAAGATTTTCAAGAAAGATGAAGTATTCAGGGGCATTTTTATTAAACCCTGTAGTAGCAGAGGCTCCCTTTGCTATGTGGGGAATGGACTTTATAGGAGAATTTGTCGAAAAATCAAGTGGAGGCCATGGCTGGATTTTGCTAGCAACTAATTATTTCACAAAATGGGTGGAAGCAATCCCAACCAAAAAGGAAACTTGCACTGTGGTTATTGAATTTCTGATAGATAATATAATTACAAGATTTGGTGTTCCCCTTAAATTGATAATGGATAATTCCATGTGCTTTAGGTCAGAAGAATTCACTGACTTTTTCTCTGATATGGGAATTGTTATGTCCTATTCATTCCCATACCACCCTCAAGCCAATGGTCAAGCAGAATCTAGTAATAAAAGAATTTTGCAAATCTTATAAAAGACCTTGGAGGGAAATAAGAGGGCTTGGCGTGTTAAATTGAAACTTGCCCTCTGGGCTGATAGATTACTATCAAGAAGGCCACTAGAAAGTCTCCTTTTAAATTGGTTTATGGTGTTCAGTCAAGAATGCCTGTCAACAATTTGTTCCCAATTTACAAGTTTATCCAAGATGAAGAAATGGAAATTTCTGAACCCATGGAAGAAAGGATGGTTCAATTGGTAGAATTGGTTGAAATAAGGAGAGAAAGCCAGAGAGAAAATATCAAACTACAACAAAAAATAAAATACCTTTTTGACAGAAGGGAAGATGAGAGAAAGTTTCTGCAAGGTGATTTTGTATTGCAATGGAATACCAGGGTTGAAGATAAAGGCAAACACAATAAATTTGAATCACTATGGATAGGGCCTTTTGTTATATAATGGATCTTTGAAAAATATTCTTATTTCCTCAAGAGTCTGGATGATGAAGAACAAGAATTGCCAGTGCATGAAAAATTCCTAAAAAATTTCTTTAATTAACCTTTCTTCTCCATGCATAGTAGTATGTATTATATGTATAGGTGTGTTTCCTTTTGGTTGTGTGTTTATTTATAGTTTTAGGTTAGTTTGGTTTGTGGTCTGCTTCCCCAGAGATGTGTGGTTCTTGTTATAACCTGGTGTTTAAACATCCTCAGAGAGAGCCACTGTTGGTGCTATTTCCTGTTTGAATTGTGCCTTGTAATTTTCTTAGGGTCCCTTGTCATTGGTGGTGTCCAAGGCTTTGAAGCCAGGGTTAAAATTATTCTTATGCCTCTGCAAAGTTTTTTCTTACCCTTAACCTAGTTGAAAATGGTGGAAAATGTCTAAAAAACCCTAAGTGTCTTGGCCGATTCTATTTTCATGGTTCTTTTTTGGTCACTTAAGTTACCTCAAGTCATGTGTTCACATTAAATGGGTTTCTTTTAAAAGAGCATTTTATCCTAACCACTTCAATAATTCCTAAGTCATGCCACTAAAAAACCCCTTTTATGTCATTATCTTATGTGGTGAGCAAGTTGGTTTTGATCGAACAGCCCGCTTAATGGCTTAGTCAAAAAGTAAATGACATCTAATGGGTAAGCCATTAAGCGGCAGTGACGTGTGTCCTTGGTGGGGCTAAAAATTCGTAAAGGTTCTTAGTTAAATAGTGGGCAAGTATGAAAAAATCTGACGGCTTTCTTAATGGCTTAAAATAAAAGTGCACGCCATCTAATGGGTAAGCCACTAAACGGTTGCGACACGTGTCCAAAAAGAATGTGGGTCCGGTCGTAGATAGCATAAAGGTTGCTAAAACTTAGAAAGATCTAATGGTGGGTGTAATGGCTTATACCCAAGATTCACGACATCTATCAAACAAGCCATTAAGCGGTGATGACACCTGGCAGCTGGTAGACCTGGATATTCAGAGCTGGCAAGAGTTTAAAAGGCAGTTAAGTTGTTTTATATCTAACGGTCTGCTTAATCGCTTAAAAAGAAAATGCTCAACATCTAGTGAGTAAGTGATTAAGCGGTGTTGACATGTGTCCTAGGTAAAAAATTGTTTTTGGGAAAATAAGATAGCCGTCTGATGTAGAAAATGATGTCCAAAATCTACGGCTCAAATTCAAAGTTGATAAAATGTGTTGCAGAGAGTCGTTAAGCTGTGAAATTGAGGCCTACAAATTAATTACAGAACATGTGGCCACTCCAATCAAATTCAATTTGAAATAATGATTTGATTGAGGCTGTAAAATTGATTAAGTCGACTTGCAGTAACAATGATTCATCAAAATCATTTGAGCAAAAATGGGATTGCAGAGAAAATTGGCTTCACGCGACTACTGTGCAGAATGGGTAAGCTTTTCTGAGTCACCATCATTCAGATTGTTAGTGGGATCTGCAATTAAGAAAGGTTTTTAGAACTTTGTCTCAGAATTTAAATCTAATATCGAAAGAAAAACCTTAGATTCAGAATGGCCCCTAGAGTTGAGATTTCTGGAGAGGTTGATTATCAAAAAAGAAACATTAGGGAGGATTTGTTACAACAACTACCACTATCCACATGAGACGCCACTCAAATTAAAAGGATAGTTCCACCACATCCCCATTTTAAAATTAGAGACAGGTTATATGATTCTGGTAGATGGGAAAAAGATGTCAAGACCAGTTTTGATGGTCTTACTCTGTTCAGAACAACCTATAGCCAGAGGACTGCCCCTACCCTAGAATGTAACATTTGGGAGTTAGACGTAGGAAAATTGATAGCACGTGGTGTGTTTATGGACACTGATTTGTTCACTTTGATTGCAAACACTTATGACAAGGTGGAAAGGGTTGTTAGGGATACCCATGGAAATGTGCTATTAACTATATCAGCTGATGAAATCAGAAGGATCTTCAAGCTGATTGAGACCTTAGTGCACATGGATGATATTGATTTTGAGTAATTTAAAGAAGTATACCAAACTCAGAGGGAGTATTACAGGGATGAGGCATTGAAGGGGTACTTTAATAAAATAGGATACTTGGTTGTAGTATGGCCTAGGACCCCAAAACCTTTCAAGTTGGATCTCTTTAATGGCAAAGCCAGAAAAATGTACAGTGCTCTATGCCAAGTTTTGGGGGTAGATGAAGATGTAACGATGCGTGTCCATATAATGCTAATGGTTGTTCAAATTCTGCATCCCCACCTTTCAGTAGTATTTGATTTTGCATCTTATATTGCCCAGGAAATGCATGAGGGTCTGGAAGGAATTCAAGACAGCAACATAGACAAACTAATGGGATGGTATTCCCTCATGATGCATATGTTCTTGTTCAACAATGCAGACTTCTTTGAGGAAGAAATGGAATTGACTAAGTTCCAAGTTAATGAAGAATTGCCTGTTTAGATGTGGAGTATTGATCTTTCATGGGATAGGAAGAGTGCTAGTTATGTTGATTTTGATAATTTTTTTGCAACTAGACTCAAGTCACTGCTGTGCAATCAAAATGCTACAGTCCACACTGAGATGATGAGGCTTTTGAGGCCTATGGAATATGCCCAAGAACTAAAAATTGCTCATAATTGGGGAGATCTAATTTTGTACCCTTTTTCTATAGTAATTAGGGTTTATGGATTCAGGGAAACCCCTTATGTGTTTCCCTACAGAGTCCCTCTCAAGATTGGAATAGCAGAGATCATAAGGAAATTGGGTGGGCTACAGGAAGAAGCCCTGACTGGAAAGAGAAGGGAAACATTTTCCCTAACCTCACCAGAGAACATCATTTCATCATAACCAAAGGTGGGTGGACACAATTTGACAAGTATTTTGAGCCTTATCATCTAACCATGTCTATATCTAGGTGTGCAGATAATGAAGACTTTATCATGCGTATGTTTAGGAAAAGGACTAAGTGCTTGATATTAGAACATCATTTCAACTACCTTGAGGATATCATCAGAAACATTTTTGACCTTGGTATCCAGGAAGTCGGGAAGGATAAATGGATGGCATATAGGTAGTCTTTGGACTTTGTACGTAATTTTGACAAGACTTATGATCCTTTAAAGGAATTTTTCCCATGGTCTTATAAGATTGACTCCCTAATTAATCTATTTGAGGGGATCATACAGACCCTAAATGAGAAGAAGCAGAGGATAATTGAAAATGAACAAGAAAAGGCTCTTGCTATTTTGAATAAATTTCCATAAGGAAGAATAGTCCCACCGGGGGATTATGTTGTGTATAAAAGGAGAGGATACACTACTATTGAACCTAAAGCTGACAAACCTCCTCAGCATAAAGGAAAGAGGCCAATAAGTGTTGATATTCAAGAAGTGCCCTCTCCCAAAAGGCAATGGGTGGAAGAAAAATAATAGGAGAGTGAATTGTACTCTCCTTCCCAATCCCCCATGAAATATGATGACCAAGCCATTGCTGAGCAATTGGTACCATTAAGGAATGCTGGTGAAGTTGTTATCACCAGTCAGGAGTTACAAGAAGGGATGCTAGAGGAACCAAAACATACAGCAACTGACCTCACAGTAGCAGAATTTACTGGCAGGGAGTTAGATCCTATAACCAAGAAAGCCAGTGATGAATTCTTATCTGATGACAATTTCATTAAAACTAGGGCATTCATTCAATTTCTATGGAGATGCTATATTGATGAATTCAATCATAAGTGCCAAAAGCTACAAGAAGCCCAAACCAATTCTGTTAGGGAAGATATAGAGAAAGAAGTCAAGTAGGAGATGGTATCCAATTTTGATAAGGTCACCCCTAAAGAGGGTATGTAAATGATTAAGAAGCAGGGAGTTCTCATACTACCTCAATGGGATTTAGCAGATGCAGAAGTTTTTTATGTTGTCAAGAAACAAGCAAAGCCTATGAGCACTACTGGGACATCAATTGGTGCTCAGTTTAGTGAAGACCATGCAGCCCTAGCATTTTGGTCATTGAAGAAAAAGGACAAGAGGAGAATAAAGGAAGGTGATGATATTGAGGATAAAGGAAGCCTAATTGTGAAGAGGGTTGCTGACACTTCAGGAACTGAAGCAACAAACCTCATTGTTCAAACAACTAGTTTAATCCTAAGGGTAGCTGAGAAAGAAAAGGAGGCTTGTGCTAACTTAAATGAGAAGTATGAATTTTTACTTAAAGCCTACAATGAGGAAAAGGTCAAATCCTTGTTAAAGGATAATAGAATAGCAGTATTAGAGGGTAAGAAAAAAATCCAACTTATACCCCAAGGCGTAATTTCTTAGGAACCTCACCAACCCTCTTCCTCTAGTCCATTTGTGACATTTCCCCCATCCCCTGCACCTTTGAGTCCCACCACCCAAGAATCCATTGATGCCAAAAGTGAAGAACTAGAGGTTGAGAAAAATAGGTTGATTAGTGAGAGATCAAGACTAGAAGAAGAGGGAAAAATGGATCTTGAAGACTCCCCTGCATAGAAAGAGGCTGAGGAATTGGTAAAAAAAAGCATTCTGGCCAGATATTTTCCAACCTCAGGACGTGTGCTAGTGAGGTCAACCTTTCTAACCTCTATTTACTAGGAAAGAAGATTGCAGGCATCATAAGCAGACATGATGATGGAAAGGAATAGTGGGATCTGATAGTGAATAACTGGAAGGGGAAGGCAGTCCATGTCAAATATTTTTACTCTCTTTCAAAGGAGAAAAACAATATGACAAGCACCCATAAATGTCTCAAATTGATGGTTAATTTGGACACCAAGAAGAACATGGTCATCAGGAGGGTAACAAATTTGAGAGAAGAGTTCTCCAGGGACAGATATGACATGTTTCCCAACATTTTCAAAGAGGATGGGAACATAAAAAATGAAGCCTTATGGCTAAGACAATTGAATGAAACACTAACTAGTAGAATCAAAAGTATTGTTACATTGGGAAATACTGGCTGGTTTGTGTTAACTATTGATATTTTAAATAAAGGCAAGGCATTTTTTGAATCCTAGGAGGTAGAAATTAAGAAAACCAATGTTGATTGGGAGGAATTCAATAGCTAGAAGGATGAGGTCCTAAGTTTCAGTTGGCCAAATGATGAGGTGTTCACCACATGGGTTAGCATGTATGGTATAATCACCCCAGTAGCATAAGATAGTAAATATAAGGGGGACAACGAACACAAAAGAGGTTGAGTAGTTTGAGAAAATTAGATATTGGGGGCTCTGCATCAGCAAGAGGACAAATTCCAAATGACAAGGACCCAGCCACCTCAAAACAACTTCAAGCATTCAGGCGATCATATGTCAAAGGGATTACATGGCTTATAACCAAGATTTGTTATTCCACCCACCTAAAATTTTGTCTCATCTGTAAACTATATTTTGTCCTCTAGCCTAGTCATCCATAGCTTGTTGCATCCTTATTTTCCAAAAGGATTCCAGGATGACTGTGGTTGTCTATAAGTAGTAAGTTGTAATGTTGTAATAATAATGGTAAAAATAAAACTACAATGCAGACTTCTGAGTTGTGTCTGAATGTTGTTTTTGAGTCTTTTGAATGTACTGATATCAAGCTTACATTAATAAAATACAATGGAATCTCCAATTTGATACCAATGACATCTTTTTGCATTTTTTCTTAGTTCTTGTATGTTCAATTTGTAAGGCATTTTGAGTATACTGGTTATAAGGTAGCCATGTCATTGTTTGTGAGTTGCTTTCAAGGAAAGTTTTAAATCTTGCAAATAATTGCAGAGGGTTAGGGTTTATGCAAGAATTTGATACAGGGGTATGAGGATGAGAGGATAGTTTGTAAGGTGTTGCATCTGAGGTTTATTTGTATTTCCATTAATTATCCTTGATGTATGTATGTTTTGTTCTTACTCTATGACCCATGATTAGGCACTGGCCAATATGCTATCAAGTGGTTGTTATCATCAATCCAATTTTAATTAATCTTTACATTTCTGTTATCTCAAATACATGTCTAGCTAATTGTATTTAGTACAATTCATTTTAGTGATTCCTTGAAGAGTGAAACAATAGGTTAGCCTTCCTAAGCCTGGTGGCATAAAAAAAAGGATCACAAATCCTTAATCCACTGTTAAGATTATTGAAAGATAATACTCAGTCAAAGGTGCACCTGCCTGGGTATGTGGAGCCCAAAGTGTAGAAGGATTCCCATCCTTGTTAATTAGCCTTTTCCCTGTGAGAATCTAAATTGGGTATTAGAGAGCCTAGCATTCATTGCTATTATAATTGATTCTATAAGAAAAAGACCTAACAAATGCCAAAGAGGGAGATTGTTGAAGATAATTATTCAATTGTGTATTGTCATTGATGTTGCACATTGTGTATTTTCATTGATGTATATACATGTATTGTCATTGATGTTGTCATTGATGTTGCACATGTAGTGAGGTTACACAAATGTCTACATCCAGACCGAGCACAGTTGGTGAATGGAAAGACTTTTTAGTGTTGACCAAGATTAGTCGGGTATTGAAGATGTTCAGTCTTTACAGAGTCACTCGGGAATTTTAGTCATGGTCGGGCATTAAAGAAATGCAGTGTTAACTGAGTTGATTATTAAGTGTCAGCCGACTAATAGTGGTTTACATTCTATATTTCATTGGTTATATGAGGCCGACTGAATTATGATTTATTACTTATTTAGAAGTATATTCAAGCTGACTTGATAGGGCTTATCATATATATGAAAGCTCAAGTTTGGATTGAATGTGAGTGTGAGTGTGTGAAAATTTAAAGATAAGAAGAAGCATATAATTCTATGATATGAAGAGTGAAGGTGAAATCATATGGGATTCTGATTGAGTACAGAACACTCAAAGATGTAATAGAATATTTGATCAATAAGTATCTAGTTATAATCAGAACAGAGATCTGAATCAGCAAAGAGAGTTTCTTACACATATAGGTCAATTCATTGTTACTTTCTAACAATTATAGGAGTGATCTCATATCTCTTAACAAATTAGACATAACAGGTCTTTTGTAAATCCTCTCAAAAGGTAGCATTTCTATGTTGAAGTGTTGAAGACCTCTAACAAGGCCACTCCTCACAGGGTGATTTAAATCCTCTAACAGGGTCACACCTAACAATGTGTTTTTGTAACCTTTAACAGGGTTGGCTCCTAATAGGGCTCACTTCAGAAGAGTGAAAAATAGTAACTAGCTACACTAGTGGTTTTTCCCATATTGGGTGTCCACGTTAAATGTTGGTATCACCTGTGTATATGTTATTTTTTTCATGCTTTATGTTTATGCACTCAATCACTAAAGTATAATTACATTGGATATCATAAAGATTGCTTTAAAACCTGAGTTACAGAAGAATATCTTAATTAAGCGAGTAATAGTGTTATATTGTTTAAGACATCTAAGGGACAAGGTATTTGTTTTGAAGCACCCCTCCCCTCTCAGCTACTTATCTCATTTCCAACACAAGGATAATAGGGGCATCTAACTAGATCACTATGATGTCAAACTAATTAGAGTTTTCCCAACCACAAGGAAGACATGGCTAAGATAAATAAGAGTTACAACATACAAAGAAAGGTTTTGATGCTATATTTTGTGACCAAAATAATTATTTTTTCAAGACAAATAGTTTGCAGGCAAGGTGGACATCAAAGAATCGTAGAACTCCCAGCTAGTTCAATTGATAGTAATTAAAGTGATGACATCATGAAGAGAATAGAGGTTGAAGTTCTAAATAATTGTTAAGGCATTTCCAATCATGATATTTGCAAGGGAAAATATTTTTTAGAAGCTAGAAATTGCTAAAAAATTAGCAGTCGTTAATAGCTTTTATACCATGAAACAAAACATGGATCAGAGGAGAAAATCATAAAATAATCTCTCTAATACCTTGAAAAGAAACATAATGAAATGGAGAAACTCATAAAATGAGCTCAAAGAAATATAAGCTCAAGCACAAAATTTATTGAAAAATACATAGTAGATGATGGTCATAGAGTTTGTTATGATATTTATGTTAAGCAGTTGAGATAAGGTTGGTGTTAATGGTGTGGATGATAGAATTTGGTCAACAAGAGATGATGTGAGGGGTCATGTTGTTTGGTTATTCTGACATAGGATAATTAATTTACCTCTTTAAAAAATTTTAAGGATCCAAAAAACATCTACAATCATAGAATATTACATTAAAAGAAACATATTCTACTTACTAAGGTTGTTACTTATGTTAAAATAGGAAAAACCCTATTCTCCCAAGAACACTTGCATGCAAACCTATCACAAGGAAGAAGCAAAGTACAGAAGACAGGAAAAAACTATGGAGGCCAAAAAGCTAGAGGAGACATCATATGCACAAGAAAATAATATATTAACAATATGTTTCTAGATGTTACAATGAGATGTGAAAACTCCTTGTGAAAATCAAAGAGGTGAATCCTTATAAAAGGAATCATGAAACCCTAAAAGGGAAAACCTAAGGTT
>MU228045.1:276107-297612 GCA_018584345.1 Thuja plicata
TATATATATATATATATATAAGGGTGAAGAAATATAATTGTATTAATTTTTTAAGTAGATGTGATCAAATTTGCATTCATCAAACAAATATTTAATTGAATATATAGTTTTGTATATTGTAAGTTTTTTTGTAGTGATTTTAATTTCATTGGATATAATATAATAAATTATTACAATTTATATAAATGTGATTAACTAGTATAAATTATATGGGTGCAAAAATAATAGAAATTATCATTTTTGTTTCTATTATTTTGGCTTGATTAAATAAAATGAGTACACTGATGATGTGCATAAATTCTATGCTATATTCATTTGAACATAAAATTAATAATAATGTACATAAGAAATATAAAGAAAAATAATGTATTTTGTTGAATACAATTAACACTAAAGTATCATTTGTTTAAATGAACTTTGTAAGGAGTGGGCAAGAATCCCCTATACTACCCTTCCATGTGTTATTGTTTCTATTCCATGTTGAGGACCTTTGTTGGACTACTGTGTGTGTGTGTGTGTGCGCGCGCACGTGATGTTCCCGTAGTGTTCACATTGTTGTTATATGAAATGATGGACATGTTTATGATATGGGATCCATTTATATGTTTTCATGATGATATACAATGATGGTCATTTACATGTTTATGATTATTGCTGCACTAATCCATGACTATGTTTATGTTGTACTCCTTTTATCATTCATGTTTGATGCATCTGTGTGATGAGAGACAAAGTCGTGGTTACTCATTTGTGAGGTCCACACAATGTCTCAATCCCATTCACTACTTGTTACTACTTGTTATATATATGTATATGCACATGCTTGGCTTTGTGATGCAGGTTTGCAAGTACCGGGCATCAACTTCACTTGCATTAGTAGGTATGAGTGTGCCCTTACATTGTCGATGGATTTGATAAGGGAGATGGCATTAAGGCCCAAGTATTTTACATAGCCCCAATCATCATCCTACACAAGAATTATTTTGTCTTCTCCTTCCCATATAGGTTGTTAGGTAGACAATCTTGGATCCCCGCTTGACCTTATACTTGTTGTGGGTGAGTTGGTTTGATTATGGTGTCTTTCGAGTTTCCTAAGTTTTTTAGTGATATCTTTGTCATCGTATTAGTTAGTGGTTTTAAATAGTCTGTTTATATGTTAAAAGTATTATTATTATTATTATTATTATTATTATTATTATTATTGTTCATTATTACCTTAACATAAAGTAATTAAGGTAATGTGTATTTGATTACCACTATTAACATTAATTCAATATAAATGTTTTTTAAGGTCATCTAGTGAAGATAATCTAAGGTAAGTAGCCTTATGGCTCGATATTTAATAATGTTGCCCCTATTATTATTAATGGTATATGATTTTGTTAGTACATAATATATACATATAAATAATTAAATTACATAAATATTAGTATATATTTAATATTGTTTATTGTCATCAATGTTAAAGACAACTTGATTAATATTTTAGAAAGTAACATTAACATCATTTTACAATATAATACATTAATATGTGTGTGTAGTCACACACACACACACATGTATGTATACATGCATATGTATATTTATATGTGTGTGTGTGTGTGTGTGTGTGTGTATTCACATATACATATATATGTATATGTATATGTATATTTATGTGTATATGTATGTATGTATGTATGTATGTATGTATGTGTATGTATATGCGTATAATTTCTTTTGATTAGTGAAGTTAACCAATTAATTAATCAACAATTGCTAAATTCATTTTTGGAACTTTCTCGCATGTTGGTATTGCATGATCTTTTTATGGATTTTATTTCAAAAAAAAAATTAATAAGAAAGCCTTATGGAATCTTTTTCGAATAATATTTTTAGGTGGATTTCATGGCACTTTTGCTGGGGTGAATAAGAATTCTCTGTTCATGTGAATCCAATTTTGAAATTTGGGGGAAAAGATTGGATTAGAATTTTGACTAGAGAACCTTTTAGGAATTGTTGTGGTGGTTTTGGGCGTATCTTGATTTGTTCATTCAAAATTATATTGAACCCTTATGAAATCAACCCAAAAATCTACATCTAGCAATATGGAAACTTCCCATCCATATTACCAATATGGAAACTTCCCATCTAAGTCATATTGTTCTTTTTGATTTAATTGTTACAGAGAAAAGTGAATGTTCAGGAATAGTTGTTGCAATTGAGTAGGTAGAACATTAAACAGTCAATGTCTATTCTAAAACAACACTATGGCACAACAGACATGGGAAAATGAGTGAAAAACGTATGAAATTACTTCATTCAAAGAAAGTCTTACCAGGTCTAAATGTGTCAATATGAATTTCTATGAAAGTTGTGTGTATGGAAAACAAAAGAGAGTTATTTTTATGAAGGTTGGGAAAGAAAAGAAAGATCTGAGAAATTGGAACTTGTGCATACATATGTATGGGGACCAGCTCAGGTATCTTCCCTTGGTGGTTCTTTGTATTATGTTACATTCATTCATGATGCATATAGGAAAGTATGGATTTATTTCCTCAAATAGAAATCTGAGGTATTTGAAACTTTTAATAATGGAAAAGCTTGGTTGACAATGAGATAGGTAACGAAATAAAATGTCTTAGGTATGATAATGGTGGCGAGTATTGCAGCAAAAATTTTTAAGATTATTGTTCCTCTAATGTTATTCATATGCAGAAAATAGTTCCAAGGACTCCACAAGAAAATGGAGTGTTTGAACGCATGAATAGGATAATAATGGAGTGTGCAAGGACTATGAGGTTGCATTTTGGGCTTCCCTTACACATGTGGGCAGAGGCTTTAAACACTATTGTTTATTTAATTAATATATACCTCCCTCTACTCCTTTGGGTTGTGGTATTCCAGAGGAAGCATGGACATGTAAGAAGGTGAGTTATTCTTTTCTTAGAACCTTCGATTGTGAAGAATTTGCACATAAAGATTATCAAAATAGAACCAATCTAGAAGCTACATCAAATAAATGTGTATTTGTTGGATATGGAATCGATGAGTTAGGCTATCAAATTTGGTATTTTGAGAATCATAAAATCACAATGAGAAAGTGTTGTACAAAGATCATTTGCGGCAGCATGAGAAGAAAGAAATGTTTATGTAGTGTTAGATGATACTCCTAAAGAACATGTTCCAATGGTTCCTCATGATCCACAACAATAGAAACAACAAATAACACAAACTCTAGTGAATGTTAGACCTCCTAACAGATTCTCTCCATCTTTGTATTCTATTTTATTCACTGATGTTGGTTAACTAGAATTTTATGATGAAGCTATGCATCTGGATACCAAAGTGTAATGAGAGCATGAAATGACAGAAGAAATGGACTCCTTGTTGGAAAATTAGACTCAGAAATTATGCACATTTCTTGAAGGTAAAAAGGCTTTACAAAATAAATGGGTTTATACGCTGAACGAGGAGGATGGAGGTAAGAAAATATTTAAAGGTAGTTGTAAAGGCATTTGTGTAGAAAAGGTTGATTATGTTGAGAAGGTTGACTCTATCTCAAATTGATTATATTGAAAATTTGTTGCAAATATTTTCCATGCATAATGTTAAAGCTATCAGCACACCTTTTCCTAGTCATTTAAAATTGACTAAGGACGTGTGTCCAAAGACACAAGAGGAGGAATAAAAAAATGTCCAAGGTACCCTATGATTCAGCTATAGGAAGTTTAATGTATGTCATGGTATGCACTAGACCTGATATTGCACATGTAGTAGGAGTTGTCAGTAGGTCTATGAGTCATCCTAGAGTTAAGCATTGGAATGTGGTAAAATGGATTCTCAGATACTTGAGAGGTACATCCAACATTTATGCTTATGTTTTGGGGGCTCTAGTACTGATTTACAAGGCTATGTTGACTCAGATTTGGCAGGAGACATTGATACTAGATGGAGTACAACATGATATGTTTTCACTGTCGGTGGGACAGTTGTGAGTTGGATCTCCAAGTTGAAAAAGCTGGTTGATTTATGCACCACACAGGTAGACTATGTATCTACAACAAAGGCAAGAAAGGAGATGATATGGCTATAATATTTCATGGAAAATTTGGGAAAACCACAGGTTAAAAATTATTTGTTTATAGATAGCCAAAGTGTCATTAATCCTGCAAATAATTCTACCTTTCATTCAATGACAATTTATACATACAGTTGAGGTATCACTTCATTCAGTCGGTATTGGATAATGGACGGTTAAGGCTGGAAAAGATACATATAGATGAAAATCTAGCAGATATGTTTACAAAGGCAGTGACAAGGGATAATTTGAACTCCTCTTCAACTTCGATTGGTCTTCATGACTAAAAAAAAAAAATAGAATAGCAGATTCCAGGGTGTTTCTTTCTGGTGGGAGCTACAAGAGTAGCAATATTGCTATAGGATCAGTTTCCCAGTGGGAGATTATTTAGTGTGTAGCCTGATCAGTCCCCAAGTGGGAGATTATTTAGTGTGTAGCCTGATCAGTCCCCAAGTGGGAGATTGTTGGTTTGTTGTCACTGATTAGGTAAGTATTGTACACTTTTCTGCATTTTTTAGTTAACTCATCAGGCATTTTTTAGGTTGACTCGTCAACCATTTCCCTAGGTTGACTAGTCAAGCACTTCCCTAGGTTGACCCATCAAGAAAGTTTTAGGGTTAGGGATTTTTTATAAGAAAAATGGTGTTAGGGTTATGGCTTGTTAGAGTGAAAAGTATTGTAGGATCTTCGGTGGTATTGAGCTGCAACGGACCATTGCTTGTAATTAGTTAAAATTACTGAATAATAATATTGGAATCTCTATTTTGTGGGCCTAGCCAAGGATTGGTTGAACCACGTTAAATTTGTGTCTTGTCATTTGACTTATGTGTGTTTTATTACTTTTCATTATTGGTTATATTTTCATGTAAGTGTTATATTTGTATCTTCTAATCCTAACACTTTAGGAGGTAAGCCTCCTTATACACCTCCTTATAATCCTAAGGTGAATAATGGTCAAAAGACTAAACCTGCTTCTCCTTTTCCTCCTCCTAACTTAGGAGGTTCATCTTCTAGGTCTAAGAAGAAAAAGGAGAATTATTCCTTTCAAGGAAAACCCAGGCATAATGATACACGATACTCTCAGAGGCTAGCAGCATTGGAAGAAGCTATGAAGAGGCACAACATTGCAGTGCCTAATTCTTCTTCCTCGTGAAAAGGACAAACCTTCTTAGCTAAGGCTTCTTCATATACAATTTCAAGTTGGATTCTTGATTCAGGTGCTCCACATCACATGACTCATTTTATTGATCTTCTTGATTCTCTTTCTGATAGTCCTACATCACATATTACTGTTGGGAACGCATGATAGATTCTAGTTCTAGGAACAAGCTTAGATTAGATGTACAATGGTAGAATTGATGATGTTCTTTTTGTTCCTAATATTTCACAGAATATCCTTTCCATCTATCAAATTCGTAATCATGGTGATAGAAAATTTGTTGAGTTTTCTCCTACTCATGTGACTAATAAAAAGATGTATGATCCTGAATAGGTCATTTTTATAGGCACAATTGATCATGCATCTCGCTTGTATAGGTTTGATGGATTTTATTCTTCATCAAGATTATCGTATATTTCTCATGTAGATTCTAGAAGAAATATTTGGCATGAATAGTTTGGGCACTTGAATTACTGATATCTTCAGCAAATAAGCACACAAAATTTGGTTATTAGACTATATTAGATCTCTTGTTCAAATGGAGTTTGTCCATGTTGTTTTCTTGGAAATAATCGTCAAGATCCCTTTCCTAAGGGTATAGCCATACAAGCTTTGGATCCCCTTGAGTTGGTGCATAGTGACCTCATGTCATTTCCATATCATTTATTTTCAAGGGCCAAGTATGTGCTCATGTTTATTGATGATTTATTTAGGTGCACATGCGTGTATATTTTGAAGTATAAGGATGAGTTTCTTTGATATTTCATGACCTTTCATTCCTTTATGGAGAAGTAGTCAAGATATTCCCTCCAGAAGATCTGAACAGATAATAGG
Organism: Thuja plicata; assembly: GCA_018584345.1. NCBI lineage: Eukaryota > Viridiplantae > Streptophyta > Pinopsida > Cupressales > Cupressaceae > Thuja > Thuja plicata. The sequence goes on from MU228045.1 coordinate 282,161, forward strand.
GGCGGTGTGTTAATCAAGAATTCAAGGAATTTTTTTGTACTCAAGGTATTCTTCATCATCATACAGTGTCATACACTCTTCAAAAAAAAATTGTGGCTATGAGAAAGAATCAAACCTTATAGGAAATGGTCAATTGCATGCTTCAATCTAGGTCCTTGGCTCCAACATTTTGGTTAGAGGTCAAGTCAATTGTGCCAACTAATATAGAGTCACAAGTGGTTCATAAGCCACAATTATGTTTTGTAAGCCTTTAAGGAAATTCAATCACATTTTTTAAGCCTTAAAGAAAACTATTATAGTTTGGGTTTGGATAAAAGTCCTTGGAACCGATTTGCGGGAGTTACTGATAGTTTGGGAAAGAAAAAATAAGTTTTTGCTCTTCAATTACTATGTTTTTCCTATTAATTAGTTGTTTCAATGTAGTGTACAGATCCATACAGATTAGTAGAAGACATCCCAGGAAATGGTGGTGTGATGTGATGTTTTAGCTTTACTTTTCATTTGATTTGAAGTCCTCAAGTGTTCATAGATAGGAGTAGTGTTAGTTTGTTTCCAAACGTGTTTGTGAATCATGGAATTGAGTGTTTTCATGCAAAAGGCTCTAAATTCTAACATTTCTCCATGGAAGCACGATGAATCTTTGGGGAATATTAGAATAGGTTTTAATTTATTATTTTATGTAGGTGATATGTTTGTGGATGCAGAACAACACTTTTCCCATGAAGCCCTAGGCTTGGCATGAAAAATGTGACAAGCCTAATGCGAGAAAATGGTGAATAGATTAAATAAATACTGGTGTGTGGGTGTGATAAATGTGTAGGGAAGGAATATTTGAGTTCATTCAGACCTAATCCAAGTTTTTTTTAATCTCTCCCATTTTACTAGTGAAGATTTCTTGGTAGATCTCTTTCATAGACTGGCTAAGACCTAGAAAGACCTAATTTGTACCCCTATGAGTTGTCATAGCCAAAAAAGGAACCCATAAATAATTTTTAAGTATATCAAGGAGAGGGATAAAGGGTATCCAAAAATAGTAATATATGTTAGTTTTATGTGGGAAGTTTAATAAATTTTCCCAAAAAACTCATGAATTAGGTCTAATGCAATGAGGTCTCTATTAGGCCTATTTCCTACAAGGTTGGATTGTAAAGTTCTTGGAGTAGAACCAAAGGGTATGGGATCATGAAATATAGTGGAAAGTGGGTGAATAAAATCCACACATGGCATCCTACAATTCCATGGGAAGATCCTAAGTGCAAGGGTTTGGGTGATTAGGAGAGGAAGTGAAGGAAAAGGCTCTTGGAGAGGGAGATTGGATCTCCTAGGAAATTGAGGATTATTTTGGAAAGAGATGCCTTGGAAGGATCCCTAAGAAAATTACTATATCATCTTGGGAAGGTGGAGTAGAAATTTGAAAAGTAAGAACCATTGGATGGTTCAAAGAGCCTAGAAGACGATTAAGGAAGACAGTTTGATTAAAGACCCCAAACCCTCTACATCAGAGTGGTATCATAGCCAAACAAATTGATTAGGATTGGTGTATGTTAGACTTAGAAGAATCAAAGGCTAGTTCAATGCCTCTAAAGGCTATGACCCAAGATGTCATCAGGTAGATGGTGGAAGAAATGCTCTCAGATGCTAGAATGAGAGAAGAAACAAAGGTAACCCCAGACCAAAAGAAGGAGAAAGGTAAAGTGGTGACAGAATGGGGGGATGAGACATATGTAGAAGATGATGATGGGGAAATTTAGACAGAAAGGATAGAGGAATACATTCCAAAGGATCTGAATTTGTTCTTGGATGCCTTCAAATTGATAACTAAGGATAAGCGTGAAGGTTTACCTCTCTATAGTGGAACCTAAATGGAGAGGAATTGTTGGACTGGATTGAAGAACTGAATAACCACTTTGACTACAAAGAGGTTGTAGAAGAAAAGAGTGTAAATTTAGCTAAGTCAAGATTGAAGGGCTTGGCTTTAGTATGGTGGAATATGATGCAAGAAGAAAGAGTGCAAGAAGGAAAGAATAATATTACCTCATGGGAAAGAATGAAAATCAGGCTCAAAGGACAATTTCTACCAGGGAACTATGAAGTACAGATGCACAAGAAGTTGCAAAACTTGAGATAAAGAGACTTATACGTAGGTGGATACACTAAAGAGTTCCATAAGCTCATTTTGAGGGATATCAAACAAGAAAGTGAAGTGGAGAATTTAGCTAGGTACCTTAATGGACTTAGGGAAAACATAAAATATGAAATAAGCATACTCACCCCTGATACAGTACATAAGTTCTTCCAATTATCACTTAGGGCAGAGGAAAAGATAAGGAGAAGAGGAGAACAAAGAAAAAGAAAAAGAGGTTGAAGAATTTTTAGGGGTAGAGGCACATTTTGTCAAGGAAAAACTTCCCAAAGGCTTAAAGATTCACATACTACAAAGGGTAGTATAGAATCACAACACATAGGTGGTCAATTTAGATGCTCATTTAGAGGAAGGAACAATGGAAGGGAAAGATTTGGCAACCAAGGTAGAGGTTTCACTAGAAAATGTTATCACGGACACCAAGAGGGACATACTATTAGTAGATGTCATGAAAAGGATACAAGCTCATACATGGGAGAAAGGAGAAACCAACTAGTGCTGGAATAAGATACCCAAAGTGTAACCTCACCCATAAGAAAAGTAGGACCTGTCTTGGATGGTGAAAAACCTATGCTAAGAAGGACATTTTTGTAAGGTCCCTCACTTCAAGGAGCCTCCTCAAAGGAAAATCCTCTTCAAAACAACTTGTGAGTCTCATGGTAAAATTTGTAAAGTCATTGGGGATTCAGGGTCTGTAGAAAACATAGTAGAAATTTAAATGGTAGAGAAACTTTGTTTGAAAACATCACCCCATGTGAATCCTTACAAATTATCTTGGCTTAATAAAGGGAAACAAGTGCTAGTAGATGAACAAGTCTGGGTATAATTTTAGATAGGGTAATATAGGGATAGACTTCTATGTGATATATTTCCTATGTATGCTTTCCACATGTTTTTAGGGAAGCCATGGTAGTATGATGTTAAAGAAGTTCATGATGGGGAAAAGAACTCCTATGTTATCACAAAAAAATGGAAAGAAGTTCCAAACGATCCTCCTTGGACAACGGTCAGGAAGTCATGTGGGATCTAGTGTCATGTTATTGTGTGGGAATGAATTCTTAAGGATGAAGAAACATGAGGGAGTTTAGCGATATGTCATCATAGTCAGGCTAAAAGAGGAACCTAAAGAATGACCAAAGAAGGAAGTACCACTAGAGGTACACAAGTTACTAGACTAGTACAAAGGCATAGTATAAGAAGATGTTCTAGATTATTTTCCACCCATGAGAGATGTCAACCATAAAATACACCTCATACTAGGAGATAACTTTCCCAATAAAGCTGTCTGTAAAATGACACCAAGTCAAAATAAGGAAATTGCCAAATAAGTCCAAAAATTGCTAGATAAGGGGTTCATAAGGAAGAACTTAAGCCCATGAAATGTTCCCAGTGTCTTAGTGATTAAGAAATATGGAAAATGGAGGATGTGTACATATTCTAGATCCATCAACAAGATAACCATAAGAAATAGGTTCCCAATGCAAATAATAGAAGACTTAAAATGGAAAGTTTGGGTGGAGCATGATACATCTCAAAGGTGGATTTGAAATAAGGATACCATCAAATAATGATCAGACATGGTGATGAGTAGAAGACCTCCTTCAATACTAATCAATGGCCCTATGAGTTGTTGGCGATTCCCTTTGGGCTCACAAATGCACCTAGCACATTAATGAGTCTCATGAATGAAGTGATAGTAGAATTTCTTCGTAAATTTGTCATTGTATAAAAAAATTAATTTTTAGGAGCAAAGAGGAGCATATCAGACATTTGGGTTCGGTAATGAAGAATTTGCAAGAATAAAAGTTGAGGATCAATCTTAAAAAAATGTGATTTTCTCAAAATAGAGCTAGTGTATCTTGTTTTTGTAGTTTCCCAAGGGTGTTTGAAAATGGATATCTCCAAACTTGAGGCAATCCTTAATTACCCAACTCCTAAGACAATAGAGGATGTTAGGATATTTCATGGTCCTCATTCTATTGGAAGTTTTTCAAAAACTTTATTCATGTGTGTGCACCCATCCTAAACACCATCAAAGGGGGAATCAAGTGTCAATTTAAGTGGACACAGGCTGCCAATAGATGATTTGAGTTATTGAAACAAAGAGTAGCACACCTACGTTCTCTAAAGCTCCCTAATTTTAAAAAATTATTCATTGTGGAGTGTGATGCAAGCCACTTAGCCATGGGTTCAGTTTTGATTCAGAATGGAAATTGAGTGGCCTTCTTTTCAAATAATTTTAATGAGCCCAAGAAAAATTATTCTACCTATGACCTAGAACTCTATGTCATGGTTGAAGACATCAAGAAATGGCATAATTTTCTGATGCCCAAAGGGTTTCTAGTTTTCATATATAACTATGCACTTATTTTCCTAATTAGACAAGACAAGTTGAATGAGAGACACCTCAAGTGGGTTGAATATCTCCAAGCATACACATTTAGCATCAAACACAAGAAGGGAACTTATAATAAAGTGGTAGATGCCCTGAGTAGAAGAGTGTTGAGAATACAAGAAGTACAACTCCAAAGTTTAGGGATAAGTGAACTCAAGGATCTCTACCAAGGTGATAAGGATTTTGGAGACATTTACGTTATTTGTAATGATTTTACTAAGACCTATCATGTTGCATATTTAGAGTATATGGTGTAGGATCATTTATTATTTAAAGGACACCTTATTTTCATACCACAGTGCTCCATGAGGGATAATATCATCAAGGAGAAGCACCAAGGTAGTTTGGGAAGAAATTTTGGATTAAACAAAACTTCGGAGCAAGTTACAAGGTTTTACCTGTTAGACCCTTTCAAAATTTTCATGGCTCCATACCATTTCCTCTTGTCTCTGCAAATTTTATTAATTTTCTGGCCTAAAGCCCTAAAACCCTTGGTTTTAAATTCACGAAAAAATCTTGATAAACCTTAAACCCTCACGAGTGTTATAAAATGAAGTTACTTTTTAGTAACTTAAGTCACTTAAGTCATGTCTTTAGGGTTGTCATTGCGCGGGGCCATTATTATATTTATCCTTTAAGCCTAGTGATTTATTATTTTATCCTACATCTAAATGTCCCACAAGCCTTTTAAATATTACATCATGTGTCATGTAACTTAATTTTTGTCCAACAGACAGCGTAATGGCTTAACCTCAAGATGCAGTCGATCTACCCATCAAGCCATTAAGCCTTAGCACCACATGTTTTTGGTGGATCTGACATATAGTAAAGGGTATGATTAAAGTGCATAGATTTTCATTTTAATCTAACAGTTGGCTTAATTACTTGAAGTGAACATGTAGTCAATCTATCAATCAAGCCATCAAGCCATTGTGACATCTGTCCTCTAGATGACATCATGGGTCCCAGGTAAAGAAAGGCACTAAACACACAACAAGTTGCAAAAGATCTAGTGGTCATCTTAAAGGCTTATTGATGAGATGCGCACAATCTAACCTTTAATAAATTAAGCCTAAGTGACATGTGACACATGGTGGGCCCAGCATAGCAGTGAAGAACAAATTAAAGTGATGCAACTTAACGTTAATCTTATGGTAGACACATTTCATCAAACATGAAGATGCAGTTCTTTAATCATCAAGGAATTGTGCCCTTTTGACACGTAGAAAGCTGTCGGGTTTTGGGCTCGCCGGTCATCAGTTATCAAATAAAAAAAGATCTTATGGTTTTTGTAATGCCTCAAATCAAATTTGATCAAAATCTAACCATCAAGGCATTACGACATTGCACCACGTGTCTTAGTGGGTCTCGATCAGTGACAATATAATTAAGGTAAAGTGCAATCAAGTTGAATAAAATTTAACTGTCGGGGTATTGCCTTAAAGGGAAATTTCTTGAGATCTACTCATTAAGGAATCATGCCTTGACAACACATGTCCGTGGGCAGCCGGTTGGCATCCAGGAGGGATTATTTTTGTGGTGACATGGTCAAAGATACCAGGTGGTGCATTGTCGCAGTCTTGCTGAGTTAAGTGCGATATGCTTCAAAGGTCCATGAGTTGGCGAGATAGTGCCATGTGTCCATACTAGGATGAGAGATATGCAATTATTACAAGGAAGAAAAGAATATTCATCCAAGGGTCGCAAGAGAGTGAGAATCTGACAGGTGGAAGGTTATCACTAGGTCACACAGTTCAAAGGAGGTTGGAGGTCTGGTGCATGAGTGCATGACTATAAATTGTTGTGCAATTGGCACGGTCATGGAAGGTAGTAGGAAATTTTGGTGAGTGCATGACTAACCATTGGCAGTTAGTGGTAGTCAAGAAAATGTGCTTTGAGTGAGCACAAGATGACACATGGCAAGATCAAATCTTTTTGATGCTTAAGGTAGCATAAAAGAATCAACGGTGTTGTTTTAAAGTTATGCAGAGATTCAATCTCAGTCGTTCATGTCCTTTTCCATGCCACTTGTGATTGTTGTAATACAATTTCAAATATTTAAATCCTTTCTCAGAGGGTTTTCATGGTGGTTGACTGATATTTTGTCTCAGAGCTATAAATTTTGTAATCTGATATTGTGAATCAACTTTGCACACCTGTTGAAGATGAGAGGGATACAAATCTGATATACCGATATGCATTTATGTCTAGAATTGATAGATAGAGTTTTATATCAGAGGATAAATGCAAATAGAGCTTCCTAGTCTATTCTATATTTATGTAATCTTTTCTCAGATTCCTATCTTGGAATTTATTGCACCTCAGGGTACTACAGTCACATCCATGGATTATGGAATATATTGCAAATCAGATTGCATAGTTTGAAGAGAAGAGTTAGGGTTTCAAATTGACATCATAATTTAATGCTTTCATTGATTGGTTATAACCTATTGGTTGTATTCCCAGTTCTAGTCTCTTTGCCAGTTATTTTTGGTCCTCATGCTTGCTTTTCACATAAAAACAAAGGTCTCTCAGTTTATTTGTCTTTTCTCCGTTGAAATCTTCAGGTTTTTAGGTCAGAACCCATGAAAAATTGCAAAGCCTCAAAACCCTAGGTCTTGTTTATTAGGAAAAAATTTAGATAAACCCTTAAACATTTATCTCATTTCTATTTTACCATTACTTTTTGGAAATCACTTAGGTCATGTGTTGAATAGCTTGGTCACCTAGTCGCGTAATACAGATGGCATATTCCTTTGTTCCTAGAGACTTGGCGATTACCTTATGTCAGGATGTCTTTAAAAGATTTCAAATATTCCTTTAGCTTTAAGAGACTTGGTAGAGCTCTTCATGTCGCATGGTCGCTAAATGAGTAAATAGGTCAGAAATATGTGATGGGGCCCACAGATGAGTCGTGGTGTCACGAGAAAAGATCAGTAATTAATTGTTCATCACGAGACTTGGCAATTTCTTCATGTTGCATAATCACTAGATTGGCTCGTAGTTAAGTAAGTAGTATGTAGTCAATCACGTAGTCTCCAGAAATAATGGCGGTTAAGTGAAAATGACTGAGACTTCGCGACTAACCATATGCAGTTTGAAATGAAACACAGTCGGGTTGTCACTGGATTGAGATGCTGAGTCAGCTTTCCATTTAGCAATGCAGAGATGAGCAATGAACGAGACACGTGTCCAAAGATGAGTTGACTAAATAAGCATGTCGGGTGGTCTCCAAATGGAAAATGACTATTCAGCGACTAGGAGACTAAGTATAAAAGCCTTTATTGTCGCGTAGTCTCCTAAAAATTTAAAGGTATGATATATTATTCAGAGATTTAATGGAAGCCGTCAGATGCAATGATTCAAAGATCCTACGGTGGTTGCAAAGTCTCCAAATAAAAGGTCCCAAACGAAAAGGTACTCGTGACTTAGAGATAAGGGAATGTCGCGTGGTCGCTAGATGAAATGAGGGGTAAAATGCTTGTCACGTTGTCTCTGAAGGATAAGTCACTTAACATTGGTATTCAACAATTAGGCGACTAAAGATAGTCATGGGGTCTTGTAAAGAAAAGAAAGCATTCAGCGACATGGAGATAACCATGAAAGTTAAGAGTAACGGTTAGCCGTGGAGTCTCCAAGTAAAACATGAGTAAGACTTTTCATCCAACGACTTTGATTTACACAGTCGCGTGATCACCAGAAGTGAACTGTGGTGAACTAAGATGGGGAAAGTTACATAGTCGCTAAGTCTCCAGAAGAATCAGGGGTTAAAGACTCAAGTCAGTGACAAGGAGATCATACACAGTCACGTAGTCACTTAATATTAAATCATAAGAAAAGGCGACAGTTTCTGACATGACAACATGAATCATTCAACATCCAATGACAAGCTGAGATATTGATTACTATGCAAAAAGGGGTAGCTGAGATGTATGAAAAAAATCCAATCATAGTGAAAGATGTCATCACATTCAAATTTTATAAAGTTTTGCACATATATGAATTTAATTTCCTGTCACACCCAAGGGCTATAGCTAGGTTTTCAATTAATTCACAGCATGCTGAATTGAAGACATGAATTGACGATTTTAAAAATGATGAGCCGTGTACTTCAAATAATTACCATAAAGAGTTGATCGAGGATTCATTTTAATTTACCTTGCTTTTAGATTTTTAGAGCTAAGAAGTGCTAGGTATTCTAAGAAGAGAGAAGAAACTAGAGAAGTTGCAAAATATTCAGTTGATCAAGAGGCTTTGAATTTCTGAGAATTGTGCATAGAGTAGTGAAGTAAGTCTTGGAAATAGATTTTTTTCAATATTGGTAAAGAAGAAGGGATTAAAATATAGCAAACATGAGAAAAGTAGTCATTTTGGCTTCTACCAGTGGGAAAAGTCAGGATGCAGACGAAGAGTCCAAGGGGAAATGAAATTACTTAGATGAATTCCTCAGATTGCTACTAGGTTCAGCTTAGAACAGGAGGGCAGATGCAAATCTTCTTAAAGATGACTACTACAATATCAGGGATGCTAAGACTCTGGGGACGACAGGTTTTTCCCTTTTTAACTACTTTTTAAATAATTTTGATAAACCTATCCCAGTACCAGACCCTTGGGCTTGTGGTTTGGTTAAATTGATCGTTCCTAATGTCTACATAGATGTAGATTTGTTCTTAGGCCTCGCTAGTCATTATGATGTCTTGTCTAAGATGATTAAGAGGAATGATGGCACTGCTCTGCTCATCCTAAATAGAAATTCATTTATGCAAGATTTTGGTTTGTATAGCACTATGTCCACCAGAATTGATATCACTAAGCATGAAGAAAGGTACAATTTGAAGCCTGGTATTGCTAGGGCAATGTTACAGAAGCACATGTTCAAGGAAGTGAGAAACCATCTTGGTCCTATGTCTGGGACAAGCCCTTACTACTTCAAGGACTTGCACTTCTACATTAAGTATATTGCCTATGCCCTATGTAGAGTTCTAGGGATAGATGGAGAAGCAGATAAGATCAATGTCGGGATATTGATGCTGGTGCTAGAATTGCAGGAGGTGCATTCTAGCACTAGCTACGATTATATACAATATATCATTGACAAAATGCATGAGGGATTCATAGAAACTAAGAAGAAAATGGAAAATCCCAAGGAGAAAGATCCCAAGTTCTTACACTACTCCATCCTCATGCATCTCCTATTGCATTATAATTTTGTGATCATGGATGTAAATAATTTGACCCCTCAAAGGTTTTATCAGGATGGGCCTAATCCTATCCAATTCTAGATAAAGATTTGGAATTATACATCTAGGGATTGTGATTACTGTGCATTTAAGAATTGGATTGTGTCTCCAATAGTACAGAGTCTAGGCATCAGCAGGACAAGGGTCCAAATTAAGGTTATGCAGCTGTTAAGGCCTAATGAATACTTGGACAAATGGGAGGGAGACCATAATTGGGGAGATTTCTTCTTAGAAGAGAATCATACCATAATAAGGGTATATGGATGCATACATCCACCTCATGTCTTACCTTACCATGTGCCTGCAAGAGTTGCTGCCATGGAATTTATATGGCAGTTGTTGTTAACAGACAATGAGCACTTTGCATCACACAGAAATGAGACCATAACCCCTAGACAGTTCAGAATTTCAGATTTTACTATTAGCAAAGGTGCCATTGATTCAGTCAGCCAGTGGTTAGAAAGTTGCAAAATGGGGACAACCTCATATAGATACATTGATCCTGAAGGTTTCATGGCAGAAGTCAAGAAATTATATACTCCTACAATTCCCAATACAAATGTCCATTGTGAATGTATTGCGGAGGATGCAACAAGGAATATTATTGATGAAGATGAAATCAAGACAAGAAGAACAAGGATTCAGAAGTCGCTGAACCTTGAAAGACAAATCAAAAGAAATAGGTTGGATTTTGGAGGTTTTTACCCTAATCTGCCATATTTTGATAGAATAAAAGCCATGATTTATAATTTTTATGTGCTTACTTAACAATTGGAAACTGTTCTTAATAAGAAAGGTGCTCATGGGCCAGATCATTTAGAATCTGAGAATGATAGTAGTAGTAACAGTGACTATGCCCAGCCTACTAGATATGTTCAGCCTCAATAGGATGTTGTTGAGATACCACAGTTGCAAGGAGCTGAAGGCCATATTATTGACTTAACAATAGCCACACAACCTAATGATGTAGAGGAGCCTTTTGCTAAAAGGCAAAAGGTGGAAATAGGCCAGCCTTCAGTTGAAAGGAAAGAGAAGAAAAAAGATAAAGCAAGTGCCCTAGTGCCTGGAAATAGGTTATATGACCATAACCTGAGAAAATTGATCAGGGAGGGCAAGAAAAAGAAACCTGATATGGAAGAGAATGCTCAATTACCCCTTAATGCTTATGTTGATGAAAGGTTGATACATCAACAACAGTTTCTAAATGATGATAATTTCATTAAGACTGAGGAGTTTAAAGACTTCCTAAGGTGGTATAAAAAGGAACAAATTAGAGCTCAATTAACTGTTGATGGGGAGGAGATAGTAACAAATGAGGCCCTAGTGGCCCTACAATCATATGACCCAGACAGTGAGGACATCTCACCTGACGAAGCCATAAAAATGGTATTGGACAGTGGCATATTGCTTGCTGAGGGTTGGGATTTGGCTTCTGCCTTCATAATTGATCAAATACGAAAGTAGCCATATTTGAATATGTCAAGTGAGATGCAAATAGGGGATTTGATTAAAGGATTTGGGTATAGCCCAAAATCTCAAGCCTTTGCAATGTGGAACCTTTTCCCTAAGGACCAGAAGCCTCAGCTAGTAAACATTCAAGAAAATATGGTGGGCAATCAAATGGTCTAGTCTATACAGAATACAGGGGATTTGGAAATATCCCAGATCATGACACATTGGGAACACATGAATGAGGACAAGACAAAATATTTGTCTGACAAGTGTAGCATGTTGATAGAAGAGACCAGTGTATTGTCCAAAGATCAAGAATTGTGCCATATCCAGATGCACCAGCAAGATCAGGTGATTAAGAGATTAATGAAGGAATTAGAGGCAAAGCCTGAGGTGATGTATGTACCTGTACAACCATAGCCTTTGCAAATTGAAGACAAGACAAAATCTGAAGAGGTGGTTGAAAAGGAGAATATAGGACAAAAGAAGAATGAAATTGCCTTGAATGCATTTAAGGGCATTCTACAACATAGGATTGAAATTTTGAAGGATAAGACTGATGTTGTCTTTAATGCTAATAACAAATTGCCAACTTTACATGCTGAGGTCATGGGGTATCTTGCTATATTAAACCCCTATTTTACCAAATGGTCTACCAGAACATAATTGTTTGAAAAGCTTGCATCTTTGCAAACCCTAAGATCAGATTTTCCAGCGATAGTAATAGAGGTGGAAGATGAGATCAAAAAGGTCAATGTTGCTATCTCATTCTTTAAGGGCAAATTGAATCAAATAGAGGTAAAATTAAGCCTTTTTTCTATAGATTTTAATAAATTTGTTCCCTCCCTAAGATGAGAAGATGATCAGGTAAAGGCTTTAGATGCCTATAGGAATGAGTTTGACAGCAAGATGCCTAACAATGAGGCATTTATTATAGGATCAGATGTGGACATTGAAGGATTTAATAAGATATTAGATGAGGCATTCAAGGTAGAAACTGACAAGAATAAGTTTCTATTTGATGTTAAGAACATCACTGATGTTAGATGGGAGAGGCAAAAGGCACAAGTGTAGGCCACCCAAGACTTCAAGTGGCCAACAGATGATGAAGTGACAACATGGGACTAATCACTAGGCCCAAGAAAAAGAAACCCGTGATGGAGGAAGAAATCTTGGATGATGAATAAAGGTGAACATTTGCCACCTTACTGTTGAGTATGAAGAATGTCAGTTATTACTAAAGAAAAGTAGGTGAGCATGTAAAGACGATCACCCAAGTTTGACATAAATGATACTAGCTACCATGAATACTGTCAAAGTGAAGGCGCCAGATAAAGAGGAGAACAAAGAATATCAGATTTCATCTCTTGACTTTGTCTTTCCATCGCTTCTTCTTTCTCCTCATTTGTCTTTTCTATAGTTTTAGGGTTAGGCTTTCTGAGACCATCTGAAGCTTGTTGCATCCTTTTGAAAAGGATTCCAAGATCGTTAAAGACCTATAAATAGTCAAAAGGTTGTAATTGTAAAGGGAGGATGAAATATATTGCAAAATCAGACTTTCTCAATTGGTGTCTGTATTTTCAAGCTTCAAAGCTTTTCCATGTATGAAAGAAGGATCATATCAATAAAATATGGTGCAATTTTACTCTTTTCTATTGTTGTCTCTTTATTTCCAGTGTATGTTTTTTTATGTTTAAGTCTGCAAGGCATTCTGAAGCATTTTGGTTATAAGGTAACCATTTAAATTACTTGCAAGTTTCTTTCAAGTAAAGAACTAAGTTTTGTGAGTGGTTTTAGGAAGCATAACAATATTCAAGGATTTGATACAGTATTTTAGAGGTAACTAGATAATTTGTAAGGCAACTTATCTGAATTGCATGTAGGTTGTAAGGCAGCTTAGAGTATTTTGTTTTTGTGAGACTTTAAGCTTATTGACTCTGTAACCCAATGGATAGGCATTGATTTAGGTCTTAGTCTGATAATCTATCATCATCCAAGTTTTCAAAACTATTCAAAATTATTTCAATCAAAATACTTCTGTTACTAAGAACAAACAAACTAAACTCAGTAAGGACTCATGTCAGCGAGATAGTGTCCATTTTAGTGATTCCTTAAAGAGTGAATCATTAGGTTATCCCTCCTAAAATCAAAAGGACGAAGAATGAAAGTTCTTGTATCACTGTTTTATGATATATTTGCAACTATGGTTTGTATGGTTAAGTTTTGCATTTGGATGTGTCTGGTCATATGCAAAATGTTTCATAAGTTGGCTCAAACAGCAAATTAGTGTCCACTTTTATATATACTGTATAGTTAGTAATCATTAAGAGGTAAAACCTACCTGAGTATTTGTGGAGCTCAAAAATGAAGAAGGATCTTATCCAATCCTTAGAAATTAGGCTTTCCTTGTATCTGAATTAGTATTAGAAGGCATAGTGTTCAAGTAGTCATTTCAAGCACTGTGATTCATACAAGAAAAATCCCTAACAAATTGGTGACTCTACTGTGGATTTAGAAATTCTAAGATATGGTTAAGAATTTTTAGAATATTTCTTGCCCAAGTAATCAGAAATATCTGGCACTTAAAAGTTTAACTTGTTTATAAATCATACTTGTGGTTATTGTTAAGGTACCCTTCGATAAGTATTCATCCTAAGTTATTGGGTGGTGACTCTAAAAGGGAAATCTTTGAGATTAGTGCAAGAGTAATAAATGTCTTTCAGAATGAATACTAGGTCAAGGGTGAGAACTAATCCTGAAAGGGTATTACATGAGGGATTCCCATCATCCTCAAGAATAGGAATGTCTTGGAGGAAAAAGAGAAATCAAGTTAGTATGGGTGAAACCCCTCTAAGAGGAAAAGAGGTTAATCTCAGGAGAGATATGAATACCAATCAGTATTCTCATGATGGAAATAATTTAGAATATGAAGAGGCTACTGGAAGAGTATTAGAAACACCCATAGTCACTTCTACTTCAAATGAGAGAGAGGAGATTACTACACCTAGTTCAGATTTAGAAGATGCCCCTTCTGATATGCTAGCAAATGAAGAGAAGTTTATTTTGAAATAGCTCGCCCTAGTTCAACAAATGGAAAAGGAGAGAGAAATGAGAAAGAAAAAGAATGATCATAAGGATCTTGATAAAAATAGAAAAATATTTTCAAAACATCAAACTATGAAAGATACAGAGAGGTCTCAGAAGGACCAAGAAATACCATTCACTCATAAAGTTTCTACGTTACAAATAAATAAGGGTAAACAAAAGATGAGTGAAGATAGAGATCAAGAACCTAAATTTTAGAAGCCTTTGATAGAACAAATGTCCAAATTAGAAATTGAATTAGAAAAATTGAGAATTGAAAAGGAAACCATGGAAAAAATGTTAGAAAAGGCACAAATGGAAGCTGCAACAATTGAGATGAAGAAAAACATAGATTTTTTGCAGTCTTCAAAAGATTCTCATACTGGGCCAGAGAATATTACAGTTTCTAAAATAAAGGCTACTACTTCTAAGGAAGATGATGGCTTTCAAAGGAAACCACTGCATACTGAGAGGTACAAGAAATTTGATTTTGTTGGTATCCTTGGATACCCTAATGCTTTTCCTAAAGATGTGGGTGGTATAGGAGAAAAGCTCCCAAAGTTTGCAGGTAATAATGTTATTTCTTGTGAAACACATTTAAGGAAATTCATTGATTTTGTTGATGACTTGAATATCACCCATGAGGATGTATTAATGAAATTATTTGTTTAGTCCTTAGTTGAGGATGCAAGAGAATGGTTTAGGAGCCTTGCTAATGGATCTATTGTTTCTATGGACGAGTTGATTGAATTGTTTAAAGATCAGTATGGAGACAAAACAAATAAAGGATTTTTATTGAATGAGTTCAATAATATCAAGAAAAATTACAATGAAGAGGTTAATGAGTTTAACACAAGGTTTCCAAGAGCTATGCACAAACTATTTTAGAAGATAAAACAAGATGAAGAGGTATGTCTAGCAACTTATTTAAATGCTTTTGATTCCAAGATGGGATATGCTCTGACAGATAAAAACCCTAGAACTCTTACTGATGCTTATAAAATAGAAGTTAATATTGAAATGAACAGAAGAGTATCTGGTAAGTTAAATAGGAGGGATGATGCAAGGTTTAGTAAGAGCAATCTGAAAGAACCAGAATATAAAGAATATAGAGCTCCTCAGAATAATAGACCTTCTT
>MU228045.1:299052-309702 GCA_018584345.1 Thuja plicata
AATGCCAGTTGAATTTCATTGCCAGATCATCTGTATTGGCAAAGTTATTAAGGATTTACTGTTGAGATTTTAGGGTGCAAAATCTTTGAGCTCAATTTTCAGGACCTTAGAGGCTCTGGATCGAGGTCGAACCCCCAGCTGACTTGTGCTTTGCTAGTCAGGCACCGTAGATCACGATCTCCCCTTTCTAGAAAGTGGTTATAATAGCCAATCAGAGCTACGGCTCAAAAGTTATGGCTTCCAGAAGTTGGGCTACCTAATCTCATGTTTTGTAAATATTTAAAGCCGACCCTTTTGTAATAAAAGTGAAAAATAATTAAATGGTAAGGGTAGTCAGCCTTATTGGCTAGATTTTTGGAACCTTCTCAGGTGGTGGAAATTGCCTATATAAAGAAGGCCTGTAGTTTTGTCTAGGGCAGTTTTGGGTAGATCTGGGTAATAATTCAAGGTTTTGTCCTACAGAATATTGTAAGGGGAATGCCCATGTGGCTTTGCATATTGTAATTCTAAAAGTTTGTAATTTCACATTTGTGGAGATAATAAGAAGCCCATTTTTTGTTCTTACAAATTGTTGTTGCTTCTCTGTTTCTGTTATGTGTTTGTGGCATTAAGGGGAGCACCCTTCATCACTATGAATGTTCTTGTGGTTGACATACCACCTCATTATGGCATGTTGTTATCAAGAAAATGGAGTCCTTCAATGGGAGGTAGTATACAAAATGATTTATCATATGCTACTTTCAACATTGCTGGAGAAAACATTAAGGTCTTGAGGGAGAGCAGAACTTCCCACATGATAGAAAAATTTGAGGATACTAATGTAAACTGTTGCATTGACATAGACATGGAAAATTTTAGAATGCAAAAAAATGAACTTTATTGTCAAGATCAAGAAGCTGACCCTTTGAATAGAGAATTAATCTTGCAGGAAGATGGATTATGGAAAATTTACTTTGATGGTGCTTTTTCTAAAGAGGGATCAGGGGTAGGAGTGTTGTTGATATCCCCATCAGGTACAACTTTTAAGTACTCATTTATGTTAGCCTTCCAATGTACAAACAATACTACAGAGTATGAGGCTTTATTCTTAGGACTTGAAATTGCTATCAAATATGGTATAAAATTTTTAAAGGTTTATGGTGATTCTGAGTTGGTGGTAGCACAAGGCAGATCCAAATATGTTGTAAAGAATGATAGGTTGAAAATCTATAAACATGCTATTTGGGATCAACTTGAAATGTTTGATGCTTTTAATATAAATTGGTTAGAAAGGTCAAAATAAATTATGGCTGATTTTCTAGAAAATATTGCTTTGAAAAATGATGATTTGACCTTACATGGAGTATCAATACTAGAATTCAAAACAAGATCAGTTGTTTCGGACAACATATACAACTGGCAAGTGTTCCAGGATGATCAAGATATTTTGAGATTCATGCAATGTTTAGACCATTATGAGAACCAAATTATAGATTGTAGTTCCTTATTGGAACATGATGATGGAAAAGATTACATCTTTGGAAATGAAGTTGTCCAATTAAGTTCTAATCAGATTCCCAGGAGACTGGTTGAAATTGAAGCATTGTTTGTAAGTCAGCAGAATGATGCATCAAAGTTAAGCAATGCCAATATGGAAGATTTAGAAGAAATAAACTTAGGATCTGAATATAATCCTCAAATAGTTTATATTGGAAAGGGTTTGGATTCTCATGTGAGAATAAATCTGATCAAGTTACTGAGAAAATACAAACATGTCTTTGTTTGGTCATATGACGACTTGAAAGCATATAGAGAAGACCTTTTTCAGTATGAAATTCCTTTGATAAAAAATGTAAAGCCATTTAGGCAGAAACAAAGGATTATTAACCCCTTGTTGGCTCCCAAAATGTAGCAAGAGTTGATGAAACTCAAGGACGTTGGGATAATCCAGCCCATTAGACATTCAATGTGGGTATCAAATCTAGTTCCAGTTAAAAAGGAAAATGGTGACATCAGATTATGTGTTGATTTCAGAAACCTCATTATTGCTTCATTAAAAGATAACTATTCACTACCAAATATGGAAGCAATGTTGCATAAGGTGACTGGTTATGAATTGTTGTCAATGATGGATGGCTTTTCAGGTTACAACCAGGTCTTTTTTAAAGAGACAGGGTAGTATAAAACTGCATTTGCTACTCCATGGCGAACCTATGTGTATATCAGAATGCCTTTTGGATTAATAAATGTGGGGGCAACTTTTCAGAGGGCCATGGATGTTTCTTTCAAGGAATTCATAGATCTATTCATAGTTATTTATCAATATGACTTGACTGCATATTCTAAAAGGGCTATTGATCATTGTGATCACTTGGGAAAGATTTTTAACAGAGCACTGGAATATGGTGTTTCACTAAATCCCAAGAAATGTCATTTTGCAGTCAAAGAGGGGAAGTTGCTTGGACATATAGTGTCCAGGGAAGGGGTAAGGATAGACCCTAAGAGAGTGGAAGAAATTCAAAGAGTGATTGCTCCAAAGAATTTAAATGGTGTGCAATCTTTTTTAGGAAAGATAAATTTTGTTAGAAGATTTATAGCCAATTTTGCAGAAATTGTTAAACCCATTGTAAAATTGCTAAAGAAAGATGCTAAGTTTGTTTGGAATGAAGAAGCTCAACAAGATTTTGAAAGAATAAAAAAGGTAGTGCAAGAGGCTCCAGTTTTGAAATCCCCAGATTACACTAAGCCTTTCTCTTTGTTTTCATTTGCATCATTTCATACGATTGCTGCTATATTGCTTCAAAAGGATGAACAAGGATTTGAACATCCCATAGCTTTTTATAGTAGATCCTTGTAGGCTACAGAGCTTAACTATGAAATAATGGAAAAGACGGCTTATGCGTTGGTAAAGGTTGTAAAATCTTTTAGGCCCTACTTGGTTTGTGCTAAGGTGCAGGCCTATGTTCCTCATTCAGCAGTAAAGGATATCCTTACACAGTCAGAGGTAACTGGTAAGAGGTGTGAGTGGATTACAAGAATTCAAGAATTCAATCTTGAAATCAATATCACCAAGTTGATAAGAGGACAAGGCTTGGCAAAGCTTATGACAGAAGAGAACCTAGATTTAGTACAGCTAAACCAGATAGGAATACATGACCAAGCCATTACTAGTATAGAAGGGCAGCCATATTATATGGATATTGTTTTCTTTCTCAAAAATGCTAAGTGTCCTGATCATTTTTCTGAAAATCAGAGGAGTCTAAAATTGCAAACTCAAAGGTATATTCTGATCCAAGGTGATTTGTTTTGGAAAGATAAGAATGGTATACTATTGTTGTGCCTTGACAAATACCAAGCTGAGAAAGTTCTAACTGAGATACATGAAGGAGAATGTGGAGGTCACTTTTCAACTAAAACCACCACCCATAAGATTTTGAGATTAGGGTATTATTGGCCTACTTTGTTCAAAGATACTTATACACATGTCAGAAAATGTGAACCATGTCAGAGTTTTTCCAATAAATTGAAATTTGTAGGTGCTCTGTTGCTGAATCCAGTGAGTGTTGAGGCTCCTTTTTCTATGTGGGGGATTGACTTTATTGGTGAATTTTAGGAGAAGTCTAGTGCAGGGCATAGTTGGATATTGGTTGCCAGTGATTACTTTACTAAAATGGATTGAAGCTATCCCTATAAGGAGAGAAAAAAGCAAGGCGGTGACTGAGTTTCTCATGGATAATATTTTAACCAGGTTTGGTGTGCCTAGTAAATTAGTAATGGATAATGCTATGAGTTTCAGATCAGAAGAAATGACAAGTTTCTGTGAAAGGTATGGAATTATAATATCATACTCATCCCCATATCACCCATAGGATAATGGACAAGCTGAGTCTAGCAATAAAAGCATATTGAAGATACTGAAGAGGACTCTAGAACAAAATAAGAGACTATGGCACACAAAATTGAAATTAGCTCTATGGGCTAATCGGATAACACTCAAGAAGGCAACTGGTAAGTCTCCTTTTGAGTTAGTATATGGTCTACAAGAAAGATTTCCAATTAACAATCTATTACCTATCTACCAATTCATACAAGAAGAACATTTAGATGTCTTTGACAATATGCAAGACAGGATGATACAGTTGATAGAATTAGATGAAACAAGGAGAGATAGTCAGAGAGAAAACATAAAGTTACAGCAAAAAATGAAGTATCTATTTGACAAAAGGGCTACTGAAATAAAGTTTCAGGTTGCTAACTTAGTTCTCCAATGGAATGCAAGGGCAAAGGACAAAGGTAAGCACAACAAATTTGAGTCTTTATGGCTAGGACCTTATATTATATCAGACAATTTTGGCAAAGAATCATATTTGTTGAAGAATATGGAGGGAGAAATTTTTGAGTTGCCTGTGCATGGGCAATTTTTGAAGCCTTTCTTTGAGTAAGAATAAAAGAAATGCACAAGTGAATATGTATCATATGTAAATCTTTCCTTTCTCTATTTGTAAATTTTTGTAAATATTTCCCTCTCTATTTTTAGTGTTCTACTCCATTTTTTGGTGTGGTCTGCAACCAGAGATTCTATGGTTCTTTGCCATAAACTATGTTTAGTCAATCCTCATTAGAGCCACTGTTGGTTGTATTCCCAGTTCTAGTCTCTTTTCCAGTTATTTATTGTCCTCATGCTTGCTTTTCGCCTAAAAATAGAGGTCTCTTAGTTTATTTGTCTTTTCTCTGTTGAAATATTTAGGTTTTCAGGTCAGAACCTATGAAAAATTGCAAAGCCTCAAAACCATAGGTCTTGTTTATTAGGAAAAAATTTAGATAAACCCTTAAATGTTTATCTCATTTCTATTTTAGCGTTACTTTTTGGAAATCACTTAGGTCATGTGTTGAATAGCTTGGTCGCCTAGTCACATAATCCAGATGGCATATTCCTTTGTTCCTGTTGGCTGTATTTCTTGTTCTGGCAATTTTCTTGGCTCCTTGTCCTGTTCTCTGTGCTTTGGTGTATCCACTTCAGTTATCTCTTGTTCAGTTCAGCCTTCCCAGTGTCATGTTTTCAGGTTTTCAAGTCTACACTTAACCAAATTAATAAAACCCTGAAAACCCTAGGCTAACCCAAATGATGAACGTTATATTTTGAACCCCATGTCTTGGCACGTTCTTTTTCAAAGTTATTTTTTATTTCCGCTTAAGGCATGTGCTTTATATTTGAATCGCACAGTCGCGATGAGTTTTGTCAAATGTTTTTAATCGCGCAATCGCGATCTATTTTGTCAAGTGTCTTTAGGTTGCGTGAGTTGGCGATGAGTGGTTATGAAAGGTCATCACGCAGTAGCGATGTGCCTATGTCTAGTTATGATCTGTGTGAGAGCGCGCGATGAGATGTTTTAGAGGTTATCACGTAGTCGCGATGTCTTTTGGAGGTCAAGCTTTAGGTCCACGATTGCGCGACGAGGTCATATTTTAGTGGTCACCCACTCTCGTAAGTACTAACTCATGTTGTATTGTGCAGTGCGAGTACGCGATGAAGACATAAATGCTGATGTAAAATTGCATTGCTCAATCACACATGTAGTTTTCAAGGTTCTTAAAGGTCCGCGACTCAGTGACCAAGGTGATTGTTCAACGTCATCACGCACTCGCTGATGTTTTGAGGCGGTCAAGTGTCAGCTCGTGAGTATGCGATGGGTTAAAAAGGGGAGGTCATCGCTCAGTCACCATTCCATAAAGGTGAAAGAATGTTAGCTCGCGACTATGCGACGAGGAAAAAGGAAGGATATCGCACACTCGCCGGGCAATTCAGATAAAAGGAAAACGGCTCACGAGTGGGCGACTAAGCAAAAAATAGATGTCATCGCCTGCCCGTGCATAAGATGAAAGAAGGAATGTTAAGAAGGTGAGTGTGTGACCAGACAGAGTATGCAGTGAAAAAGTGAATGTCGCTCAGTCGCCGAGATTCAGGTGATATGAAATATTAACTCGTGGGGGTGCGACGAGCTGCCAGTGAAGAAAGCATCGCTCACTCACAGGTATCAAAAAGAAAAGTACAAAAGTGGCACGAGTATGCGACAAACATAAAATGAGGTCCAAAAACATCGCATCGCTTAGTCACAGAAGGTAAAAAGTGGAGTAAAAATGGATGGTGAGTGTGCGATGAGAAATAAAAAGGATGTGTTGCTCACTCGCATGAACCCAAGAGCCAAAGCATAAAATCTTGCAAGAGTGCGATAGACATAAGATGAGTAAAGAATTAAGATGTCACTCACTCGTAGAGGGTCAAAAGTAAGGTGAGGTTGGATGGTGAGTATGTGACCAGTTGAACAGCAGGGGTGTGTCGCTCACTTGCAAGGATCTTCCCAGAAGTGAAAAATGTAGCAGCAGTGCAGACAGAACTCATGAACTGTTAGAGAAGATTTTATTAAAGGAGTTGATGGTGCATTCATTTGCATTCATCATATGTTCAGAGCCCAGGTTGTTCAGTTTGCAGAAGGAAGATATTTTGCTCGGCTTGCAGTGTTTTTTGAGTTGACCAGAGAGTTCTTAATTCAAGGAATTGTGCACAAAACAGTCATCTGATATCTGAGATAGATTTGTTTCAATATCGGTAAAGAAAAAGAGGTTCAAGGTGCTGTAAATGAGCAGGGTTATGGCTGTGATTTCACAAAGTGCAGCGAGCAGATTTTGTTATGCACGGATTCAATAAAATATTGTTTGAAGTCTTTACAGTAGAGACTAACATCAACAAGTTCCCACTTGATGTACATCACCGATGCTAGATGGGACAGGCACAAGGGTGCAGGTACTAAGTATTCAAGACTTCAGGCAGCTATCAGACGATGAAGTGAGAGCTTGGCAAGTTATGATTACACCCAAGAGAGGAAGTCTGTGGTAGATGGGGAATTCCTGGACCATGAGTGAAGTGAAAGTTTGGCATTGCACTGTTCGAGACATGAGGGATAGTTATTGTAAGAGGATAATGTAGGTGAGTAGGCAAGCATAGCTATCCGATTCAACATAAATACTATCAGGGCTTGGTCCTTTCACCATTTTTTCTCTCTCTTTTGTCTCTCTGTACTTTAGGGTTAGGTTTGTTGTGATCATCTGAAGCTTGTTGCATCCATACGGATTCCAAGATGATCAGTAACCCTATATATAGATAAGAGTTGTAATTTGCAAATGTCTTTGATGTCAGAACATTTTTTGGAAAAGAGATAATATACTACAGAATTCAGATATTCTGGTTTATGTCTATCTTTTGAAGCTGTGTAATCTTTCATTGTATGAAAAAGTTGGATCATATAAATAATATACGGTGCAATTTTACTCTCCTTTATTGCTGTCTTTTTATTCTCTGTGTATGCTTTTCTATGCTAAGTTTACAAGGTATTCTGTAGCATTCTGGTTATAAGGTAACCAATTGATTACTTACAAGTTTCTTTGAAGGAAAGAACTAAGTTTTGTAAGTAATTTTAAGGAGCATACTGCTTTGATTAAGGATTTGATACAATAGATTTGAGGTGACAGGATAACTTGTAAGGCAATTTATCTGAATTGCATGTGAACTGTAAGGCAGTTTACTGTGTTTTGTTTTTATGATATCTTCGCTTATTTTTGACTCTATATCCCAAAGGATAGGCACTGGTCCAGAAAACGGTCTGATAATCTATCTATGTCTGAGATATTCCAAGTTATCAAAACCAAATCAATTAAAATACTTTTTTACTTAGAAAAAATAAACAAAACTTGTTAAGGACCTATGTCAGCAGGACTGTGTCCATATTATTGATTCCTTAAAGAGTGAATCCCTTAGGTTATCCCTCCTATAAAGAAAAGGAAGAAGGATGAGAATCCTTGAATCACTGGTTATCGTTATGCTTACAGCTATGGTTTGTATGATTATATCTTGCATATGGTTATGCTTGGTCATTTGCAAGGTGATCCATAAGTTGATTTGACAGAGATACATAGAAAATCAATGTCCACATTAATACATACTGTGTAAACAGCCATCATAAAAGGTAAAACCTGCCCGAGCATATGTGGAGCTCAAAAATGAAGAAGGACCTTATCCAGTCCTTAGCAATTAGGATTTTCTTGTCTCTGAATCAGTATTAGAAGGCAGAGTGTTCAAGTATTTATTTCAAGCACTGTGGTTCATGCAAGAAAAATCCCTAACAAATTGGTGACTCCGCTGAGGAATAAGTATACAAATCTTATTAAAGAAATCAGAATTTCTGGAGTAAGTCAATAGAAAGACAGTCATAGAGTCATGTGTTACAAAAAATAGAAAGGATATATTCCTTATGTTTCATAAAAGAAGACTCAAGTCTGGGTGTTGTCTGCTGCAAAAATGTTTAAAAGTTTCTACCTGATCTCACTAATAGTGAGTGGCGACTCTGAGCTCTGATTTGCACCAGTGTGCATGTGAAAGAAAGATTACAAAGAAGATAAGCTTACAGCGACAGTAACAGCAGATATTCTACATATTTTGAGGCTGATTTAAAGGTGTCTTCAAAGCACACATGTTCAACAACAGCTCAAATACATCCAGGTATTTTCAAATTTTTTAATAGTTTTCCTTATCAAGTGATTACAGCACTAAAGAAAAAGGGAATAAGGTGTAGAAGGGTTTATATGTCTCAAGTTTTACTTGCTTGTTTGCAAAATCTAAATGAGATATGTAATAAGTAAGAGTGGTAGTTTGTGATCTTTTCAACTACTAAGATGTCATATTCTTGTGATTGGAGGGGTAATAATTTGTATGGGGCAATTAGTTTTGTGGGTATCCCTGGATATCTGAATCATATACCATCAAAGGTAAGGGAGTGTTTGCCAAATTTTTCTGGTTTTGGTGAACATTCAGCTGAGAAACATTTAGAAATTTTTTTTGATTTGGTAGATAGTCATAACATGTCACATGAGGATGTATTGATGAGGCTTTTTGTGATGTCCTTAGTTGATGTTGCAAGAGACTGGTTTAAAGACCTACCTCATGGCTCAATAGAATCCATGGAAGCATTAGTGGCTTCTTTTACTAAAAGATTTAGTAATTTCGAGCAGCTTAGTGATATAGAGCAATATAGTGAAGAAGAGCATAGTGAAGAGCAAGACATATCTAAATTAAAAGATCTTATATCAGAAGTTGATCTCATCAAAGCAGAGATAGATATGTTGAGGCAAAGGCTTCAAGAGAAGGTGGTGTTTCTTTTACAAGGACACATGAATAGAGAAGAAGGTTAATCACCAAATGAATTTTTCATAAGATTCACTAATAAGCTACAAGGCTATGGTATCATTTTTTTTCCTCAGGAGTATGTATGGGTTGAGTTATTTATTCAAATTTGTTTTCCTCATACATGCAATTTACCAATTTCTCGGAGGACAGATTTCTTTCAGCAAGTTATAGAATAGATAAAGGGTCTAGAGGATGTTTCTTCTAAAGACATATATGATGTTGAAAGCAATGATAGTGAATCTGAAAAGTCTGAGATTGTTGAAGATGTTGATGATAAATCTGACAGTGAATCTAAATTTACTGATATTCAAAGTGATGAAGATGAGTATATACTTAGTGATGATGAAGAATCTATTGCTGGTGAAGATATTGCTGATATTAATATTGACAATAAGTAATACGAACAGCAAGACACAGAGGAAGATATATGCATCCAGCAAGATAATAGTTATGATGCAGACATAAGTGTTTATAGTGAAGTCATTACACGAGAAGATATGATTTCATAGGTTTCACTACAAGACTCTAACAAAGAAGAAATTTGCAGCAATACGCAAGAAGACAGTAAGGAGATAAATGAAGAGGATGACGTTGTTCCCTTCATAGTGAAAAAATTGCAGAGATTTTATCTTTTGAGTATCTCAGATATTCAGGAAATAGAACCTTTGAACTTTCATGTTCAACACATATTGATTTTGACAGAGAAAATGAATCAGTGCATTCTGATTTTGACATATGTGATACTGTTTCTTCTTGCACTCCCTCTTCATTCAGCTATAATAAAATTCAATTTGATTTATCAGATGATGATGTTTTCAGTGTGGTTTCAGATTCAGTAGATGCGGAAAATCCAAGTATGGAATTAAGTACTGATTTAGAAAATAGTGTGGATTTTGAATCTTGTTTTGATTCTAAGTCTGCCTCTAAACTATTTGATAGTGGTCAATCAGTGGCTCAAGTTTCAAAAGAAGAAATTCAATGTACTGGTATTTTCCCTCCCACCCACCACTTTCCTTTGAGCTTGTTTAATGATGATAAGCTGCAAGATGCTCCTCTTTTTGATGTTGAGATTGTTGCTCCATATCTTAAGAATATTTATCATGATATATCTGATGAATCTCCTAAGTTTGATGATCATTTTTCAAATGATGAGACCTCTAAAATTTTGCATAAAGATCAAGGTTTTTTTTCTTTTGAGATGCAAATGATGGATGTGATTGAACCTAATGATGCTTGCCCAAACAGTATGACAGAGATTGAAAGTTCCCCCTTGCAGTTGAATGGTGAGTTTTTAGGTTGTGGTTTACAGCTGAAAGATGATGAATGTCACAGATATCAAACTATATTTTTATCTGATGACTGTGATATATATATGCCACAAAATTTTTATGATGAAAATTTGCATAATGTTTATGGAAGCTCATATGAAGAAT
>MU228045.1:355935-366142 GCA_018584345.1 Thuja plicata
TTAAATCTTTTAATTAGATAAAAATGATCAAACCTTAGGAAATATTGAAATAATTGAATAATTAAATTAATTACAATTTGATCAAGAAAATTGATTTGAATTGAAAATATTGCAAAGCATTGATTCAGGAAATTTGATAAATTAATAAAATGAGAAATGGGGCCCACAGTCTAGGTGACCATTTTAGGGTGCATACAAGCACCACCCACCAAGACATGCATCTCCTTCCCCATACATACCATGCTCCCCCTGACATGATTTAGTAGCTTGCTTGATGACATGATTAGCTACCCCCTTGCCATTCAAATTTCCTTGCATTTGGATTAAAGTTAATACATTTGGTGGGCCCCAAACTTTATTTTTCTTTAAACTTGCACTTATCCCCTTGAAATAATTCGTGCCCTTTTGCAGCCCCTTGACTTTTTGTCTTGTCTCTTCACCCACTTGGCACATGGGCCAAGGGAAAGGAGAAGGTGATGGGATAGGGGTAGGATGGATTAGTAGGTGGGTTAGTAGGTATTAAGTTAGTTTAAGCTTTGGTTAAATAGATTTACTTTTTATTACTTCATTTTAAATTGTGTAGTTTTGTTAATAGATTAATAGACTTACTTTTTATTACTTCATTTTAAATTGTGTATTTTTGTTAATAGATTAAAAGACTTACTTTTTATTACTTCATTTTAAATTGCGTAGTCTTGTTAATAGGTTAATAGATTATTTTTTTTAAATTGCCTAGTTAGTTTAATAGTTTAATAACTCACATTTTTAATTGAAATTGTTTAGTCTATTAGACTAATAGATTTACTTGGTTAATTTAAATCATATAGTTTAGATTTGTTATTTGCATTTAATTCAATAATGATTATTACTATTATGTGCTTTCATGCAATTGTTAAAAAGGGTAAAATCTGAATAAAGATGTATTAATGGGCTAGGTTAATATGTTAAATTTAGTATTCCTTTCGAACCATGGGAAATTTCTCTTTGTAGGTAATTAATTGTTTATTAAAAAAAAAGTGTGAACAAATGGAGTTTAAGATTTAATTATTATTGATATAAGTTAATTGGAAAATCTGGATAGTTCCTCAAGCAAGTTAAAAGTATCCTTTCACAATGTAACTTGATAAGATTATAGTAGTTATGAGAACCTTATTATATCAAGGATGTTTAAGCATCATAATGACATTGAATAGGATTAATAAATTGGATTTATAGGTCGACCATTAATGCAGTTAGTATATCCCTGTGTCCCTGTAGTACTAAATCGTAGGGTCTCTTGTCATTTATCGAGTTGGAATATCAAATTTGTATCGGCCTTTGTTGATAACCCCGACTCACTCCATGTCTAGACCCTTCAGCTTGAAGATTAACTTCACCATGTTGTCACCTTTCCTCAATGCTTTCAGTATTATTGTGTCATCATAGTTGTTGTTTTTATGTTTAAAAAAAAAATATCTGTGTGTTTTTCCCTAGTTTTGGGCATGAAATTTTGGTATGAGATCCATGTTTCAACACTAGAAACCTAAACCCATTATATTTCAACTCATTTCAAACTTAAATTATTGTGTAGGATGTCTTTTGTCACATGAGTTGGCCAACGAGGCAGAGGTCATAGAGCTTCCCATGTTGTGGCAGAATGGGGGGCTGTACCACCTCCACCACCACCGTCACCTCCACCACCTCAGAACCCTAACCTGGATATTCTAGATGTCCTCTAGAATTTGATTGGGGTGATTTAGCAAAGACTACTACCCATTGATCAACAACCTGAGAAGAAGATTCCCAAAAGGGAAGCACCAATTTCCGATTGTGATAGAGAAGTTAACAGAGAAAGGAGTATGAGTCCCCCACCCAGACATGTTGAGGGTCATGGTGATCCTGAGGGTAAGTCTGTTCATCAGGTTGAGGTACCACCCGAGCATGAGATACATGCTAGAGAGAGACTCCATAGAGAAGTTGGAGATAAGATCTGAAAGTTATTGTGACTCTAGCCACCCTTGTTTTTGGGATCCACTGATCGATAAGTAACTGAGGCCTATTTACAGAATTTACGATGATGTTTTGGATTATGCCCTTATGGGAGTAATCTAAAGGCACGACTTGCAGTCCATCTTCTAGGGGAGAAAGCCTCCACTTGGTGGGAGCAAGAGGAGTCCATAGGTGGAGTGAGTATTGACACACTCACTTGGGATTATTTTGTGGCCTGCTTCTGAGAGAGATACCTCTCCAAGAATTTCAGACAGAGACGGATAGAGGATTTCCATGATCTCCCGTAGAGAGGTCTCAAAGTGACCCAATATGAGAGTCATTTTCTCAAGCTCCTTCCATATGTTGATTACATGAAGGATGAGAAACTGTGTATCCATCATTTCATTAAGGGACTCAATATGTATCTTTAGGGTACAATATGCCTAGCCTTTCCTACCACATTCACAAAGACAATTGAGATGACACTTGTAGTCGAGGATATCTATACTAGACAGGAATCATGGGATCGGTCTCAGCACTAAAACCCCTCTACCTAGCAGTCAGGACAACAAAGGCCCCCTTGGAAAGGGAACTAGAATCACTCAGCAGGATCCTTTAAGGGTCAACAGTTTTAGCAGCAAAGATCTTAATAGGATTCTAGACAGAGGCCATCACAAGGTTATCAGGGATCTAAGCCCAAACAATGGCAATCCTAGGATCCTAGATGGGATAAGAGGACATAGGCCCCTCAGGCATAGCCAGCTAGGACTCAAGAGTCCTCTAGGGATGGTTATAGTAATTCCAGTAGGACCGGAGGACCACAATAGTCTAGATCATATTGAGTATAGATTCAGATCAGAGGGCCATGTTACACTTGTGGTGGCATGGGTCATATAGCGAGAGAGTTCCCACAGGGATAGTCAGTTGGTGGTCAGAGAGGAGCTACTTCAGAGCCTATAGTTGGAGACATGGGTAGATCCCATAGGGTTTTTGTAGTGGTTGATAACCTCTAGGCTAAGCATCAAGCCATAGTTATTGAGGCAGCAGGTATGATGCGAGGTAGTATGGTTACTATTTTATTTGATTCTAGAGCTACTGACTCCTTTATATCTCCATATGTAGTGGAGGATTGTGGGCTAGTAGAAGTTAGATAGGATGTCATTTGGGAGGTAGAGTTATCCTCAGGAGCCAGGGTGTTAGTTATTTCCATGGTCCCAAATTATCAGATTTAGATTGGAGACATATCCACGATGTCCGATCTATGCATTACCCCTCTAGGTTCATATGATGTTTTCCTTGGAATGGATTAGATTTATGCCCATGGTGCCAAGATGGATTATTGACAGAAGAGGGTAGAATGTGTGGATGAGCAAGGTATTCCTAGGGTGATCTACGGAGTGTAGAGACCCGTATCTCTTTGCATTATTTCTTCTATGCAGCTTATGTGGTATGTGAAAAAGGGATGTTAGCTATTTGCTATCACCATTAGTGATAGGGAGGAGGATTCAGAGAGGGAACCATCCCTCAATGATTTTCCTATCCTATAGGAGTTTGCAGATGTATTTCCTTTAGAGCTCCCTGGTATGCCTCCACCTAGAGCAGTGGATTTTCACATAGACCTTGTGCCATGACCTGAACCAATATTAAGAGCACCATATAGGATGACTACCCATGAGCTGAATGAGCTCAAGATTCAATTGGAGGAGCTCTTGGAGAAAGGGCATATTTGACCTAGCATGTCACTTTGGGGTGCACTAGTGATCTTTGTGAAGAAGAAGGATGGATCACTTAGGTTGTGCATTGATTATCGACAGTTGAACAAAGTAACTATTAAGAATCGATACCCACTTCCTAGGATTGATGACCTCTTTGATCAGTTACAGGGTGCTTCAGTGTTCTAAAAGATTGATCTGAAGTCAGGTTACCATCATTTGATAATTTTGGAGAGTGATATCCACAAGACAATATTTCGTATGAGGTATGGTCACTACAGGTTCACCGTGGTACAATTTGGCCTCACAAATGCTCCAATGGTTTTAATGAGCCTCATGAATGGAGTATTTTGCACCTTCTTAGATAAGTTTGTGGTTGTGTTCCTAGATGATATTTTGATATATTATCATAATGAGAAGGATTATGAGGAGCACCTAAGGCAAGTTTTGTAGAGCTTGAGAGAGAACCAATTGTTTGGCAGCTTTTTGAAGTGTGTGTTCTTCTGACCTGAGGTAATTTATTTGGGTCATGTTATATCTGGCAATGGGATCTCCGTAGATACATCAAAGATCTGAGCCATTATGGATTGGCCAGCACCCACCAGTGTCACTGATCTGAGGAGTTTTATGGGGTTAGTAGGATATTATAGATGCTTTATTATGGGATTTTAGAGATTGGCACACCCCATCACCTCCCTTAAAAGAAAGGGAAAGTAGTATGAGTGGATAGAGAAGAGTGAGAGAGCCTTTCAAGAGCTCAAGAGAGCCCTCACGAGTGCACCAATACTTGCAGTGCCAGACCCAATAGCAGATTTTGTAGTGTGCATAGATCCATCATCAGATGGAATAGGGGCAGTCCTTATGGAGGATGGACGACCTATCTCCTACGAGTCTAGGAAGTTGATGAATCATGAGCTTAATTACCCTACTCATGACCTAGAGCTTTTTGTAGTGGTTCATGATTTAGTGAGGTGGAAACACTTTCTTCTAGGTCATAGATTTGAGCTTCATTTAGACCATTAGAGCTTGCAATACATTTTCCCTCAGCCCAACCTTAATGATAGATAGAGAAGGTGGATGGAGTTCCTGTGTGAGTATGATTTTGATGTTCATTACATCAAAGGGAAGGAGAACGTGGTTACAAATTCCTTGAGTAGGAGAAGCCATGAGATTTCATCTGTGATAACTTGTACCGATTTGAGAGAGTGTATCCTGCGTCATTTTCTAGAGGATCCCTTTTATGCGGAGGTTTGTCAGTTGTTGCATTCTCAGGTACCCTTTGAAGGGAAGTATACAGAATATTCCTTGGAGTCCAATGGACTATTACGTCATAGGGGGCATATATATGTACCTTCCATTGGGGATTTGCATGAGTTCATTGTACTTGAGGCACACAGAGCACCTTATACCACACACCCTGACATTAAGAAGTTGCATGCAGATTTGAGTCAGTTGTATCATTGTCCAGGCATGAGACTACAAATTGCTAGTATTGTTGTGAGATGCCTAGAGTGCCAGAGGGTGAAAGAAGAGCACCGTCACCCTGGTGGGTTTCTACAGCCACATGAGATTGCTGAGTGGAAGTGGGATACTATATCTATGGACTTCATTATTGGTCTCCCCATGTCTTCTCATCACCATGATGCCATCTTGGTGACAGTCGACACGTTGACCAAGGTTGCCCACTTCTCACCTGTGTGTACTACATTGACAGCATGAGACATAGCTCAGGTGCTCTTGTGAGATATTGTCAAAATTCATGGTATTCCTCGTAAGATCATCTCTGATAGAGACTCATTGTTCACATTATCCATTTGGAGAGAGTTACAGACAACATTAGGCACTAGGATCAATTTTAGTATATCATATCACCCTCAGATAGATGGTCAAACTGAGAGAGTTAATCATGTATTGGAGGATATGTTGCACATGTATGTGATGGACCATCAGGTCAAGTGGGAGGAATACCTACATCTGGTCAAGTTTTCCTATAATAATGGGCATCATTCTTCTATAGGTATGCCACCTTATCAAGCCTTGTACGGTAGACCTTGAAGGACACCCTTAAGTTGGGATAAGATTGAGGGTAAAGTATCTATTAGTCCTTAGTTAGTCAGAGAGATGGAGAAACAAGTGGATCTGATTCGACAACATCTTAGAGAGGCACATGATAGATAGAAGAAATATGCAGATGCAAAGAGGGTTGATAGAGAGTATAAGGTTGGAGATAGAGTCTTCTTGAGAGTGTGACTACACAAGAGTCTGTTCCAATTCAAAAAGGGCTCTAAGTTGGCACCTTAGTTTGTTAGACCATTTGAGATCTTGGAGAGGATAGGACCAGTTGCATACCATTTAGCTTTACCACCTAGCCTGTCACGCATCCATGATGTGTTCCATGTTTTTGTACTTCGAGGATATATTTATGATGAGACTCACGTGATAGATTGGGATGCCTTGTAGGTGGAGTTGAATGGGTGGTTGGCACTAGAATCCATTTGTATTATATCCCAACAGACCCTTGCACTACAAGGTTGAGAGGTGGACCAGCTTAGAGTCCAGTGGGATTGTTATGATGAGGTCACGGCTTCATGGGAGGATGCAACACAGATGAGATCTTAGTACCCATATCTTTTTGATGAACTCCAGGAGGAAGTTCATGCCTAGTGGGGGAGGATGTGAGGCCTCACCCCGACCCATCATAGCTCAGCTGATACACTTATTTTGATACATTATGATTCGATATTTTGGGACATTATATGTGATGGACTAGACATTATTAGTATTTATTTTGTCATGTGATGATTACTTCATTATACCTTATTGATGATGTTTATGATGTTTGGGTATATGCATGCACTATGATGATTATTTGAGTATTTTAAATTCAAATGGAAAAATATGTTATGATATTTTGATTATGTAATCAGTTATGGTTATCAGGTGTAGAAATGGAAAAAAAGGTTATTAAAGGAAAATGTAGAATGTCCAGTCAATTGATTATGCAATTTGATTATATATACATGCATGTACTTTTATTGAGCTACTGATGTTTAATTTAGTGTGCAGGAAAATTACCATGGAAAATTATCAGAGAATCAATAACCAACCATATGTGAAAATAGTAAAGCCAAGGTTGAATCTAATGAAGAGATTCAAACCTCATTGTTAAGTGATTTTATTTGTGACCATAAATTGTATGTATGTGTTAGGTGTTTTCACTGTGTAATTAGTGACATGTCAATGCTGTATTATGTTAGTTTACAATGTCACTTGACACTTGTTATGTATTTATGTAATGAAATGTCTACTAAGGTTGGAAATGTAACCCAATTAGATTGTTTAATTTTAAATTTTGTTCTAGCCACTTTTAGAGGCAAAAAGTGGTCCTAAGAACCAATTTTAGTAAAATTCAAGTACCTTAGTGATAGGGGTATGGGTTAGGAACATTTATAACACTTCTAGAACCCACTAGTGGCCTTGGTGACCCTCTTTATAACCCATTACTCACATGTTGCGAAAATGGAGTGAGTCTTGACCTTTTACCCAAACCCACACTCCTTTCCAATCTTGCATTTATGATAGGGGACAAAGGACACCCTAAGGACTTAGGGGTCAATTTTGGATTTAATATTAGTGGGTAGGATTTGGAGACCTTTTTAGAGGTCTTTTATAGAGTTAGAGGGTGTTCACTCACTCTCTACTTTTAGATACATTAGGGTTTTGCATTGAAGGAAGCAAAAAGGGATTGGGCTCTTCTCAAACATCATTTTTTTATAACACTTGTGAAGGTTGGTCTCCACCATTGCCATGGAAGCTTTCTTGTTTTGTTACAATTAGAGTAGTATGTATTTCATTTTCTTGTATATGTGATTTATTTGTTTTGTGTTGTTGTGATGTAAGGGAATGGGATTTTGGGTTTGATTTCATGTTTCTTATATTTATCTTGTTTGAATGAGGGAGTTTTGTGAAGGGTGTAATGGCATTACTCACCCTTGGATAGGGAAGAAGTGGCCAAGTATGGGTGAAGGGGTTAGTTGGATTCCATTAATGTGTAGAGTCTCTTCTCATGGAGAAAAGAGGAAAAAATACAAGGTGTATGGTCCCTTGCAAGCCAATGAAGGTTATTATCTTGATTTGGGGGAAATCAGGAGGAAAATGTATGGAAGAATGTATGTGAATTTTAGCCTTGGAAAGACATGTTTATTGTTGTATTTCATTTGGAAATATCCTAAATGGAAGTCCACCTTCACCCTTATTTTGGAATCAAAATGAATCCTATTGTGTAAGTCTTGGATGGGTGTACCTTGTTGTCTTTGTGTTGCATGAATGATGTGAATGTCACCCGCTGGTTAGCAGTTCTCCAAGCTCAGGGGTGGTCTCCTTGAGACCTAGGATGGGAGGTGATCTCTCCATGGTTAGTTCCATGTTGTCTTTTATAGATTTTGGAAGAACCTTGTGTTGGAGCCATTAGGAATTGGAGCTTGGATGGTGTTCTTGTTGCCTTCATATTGGAGACTTCTCCATTGTAATATCTTTTCTTGTATTGTGCCTTCATGTTGAAGGTGAAGTGTGTAATGGAATGGATTAAATCTTGTAGTCTGCAATGTTGTAAATGAAGATGTAACCATTTTTGAAAAAAAAAAGTCATGTGCTCAAGTTAGATGAATTTCAAGTCATTTTTTTGATTTTTTTAAAAAATTGTGGTCTTGCAAAATTTCAACCTTAATATGTTTTTTCTCCTCCCTTGAAATCTAGATTTCTACTACAATATGATCAAACACTTTACCTTGAATTCAATATTGCAATTTCAAATCTTTGGAGGAAAACATGTTAACAATGGTTTATTAATCAAATTAAGACAATAATTAATAACTACCTATTACCAATATTATATAAATAATTCTCTTAGTGTAATGCATCAATAGAAGATATATTGCATACATTTAAACTTCAACAAAGACAAACAAAGGAAATGTAATGTTAGAGAAGAAGGCAAAAATATCACTTTCCAGATTTTTGAGAGCCAAAATGTTGTCTGGAAAATGTATGTGCAAAGGAATTAATTCTCTTTACCATAGAGAATATTCCCCCCAATATTCCCTCTCTAAGTATGTGATTAGTGTTCTAATCCCCCTTAATCCCTTGTGTAAACTTTACTAATAAAACTAATTAAAAAAAAAAAACAAGACACATTATTACATGCATTAGGTTGCCTTAATATTTTAGTGGGCCCCACACCCACTTTACCTCAACATACAATAAAATATAATTAAACACAAAAAAAATGAAGTAAACTATAATGTCACTTACCTTGCTTGCTTGTTGGGGGGACTACCTTTTTGGGCGCCATCTTCATTGGGTATAGCACCACCCACTAAGACATGCATCTCCTTCCCCATATGTACCATGCTCCCCCTAATATGACTTAGTACCTTGCTTGCTGACATGATTAGCAACCCCCTTGCCATTCAAATTTCCTTGCATTTGGATTAAAGTTAATGCATTTGGTGGACCCCAAACTTTATTTTTCTTTAAACCTTCACTTATCCCCTTGAAAGAATTCATCCCCTTTTGTATCCCCTTGACTTTTTGTCTTGTCTCCTCACCCACTTGGCACGTGGGCCAAGGGAAAGGAGAGGGTGATGGGATAGGGGTAGGATGGATTAGTTGGTAGATTAGTAGGTGGGTTAGTGGGTATTAAGTTAGTTTAAGCTTTGGTTAAATAGATTTACTTTTTATTACTTCATTTTAAATTGTGTAGTTTTGTTAATAGATTAATAGACTTACTTTTTATTACTTCATTTTAAATTGTGTAGTTTTTTCAACTTGATTTCTGGTTTTGATTGTTTGTAAATTTTAACCTTTCGGATCACACTCCGTGATCCATGATCAGGATAAGTGAAAAGAACATGAAGGAATGTAAAAATAAGATGCAGACCATGCCTCACTCAGAAGATAAAAGAGAAAGTGGGGGGGGGTTGGTGAGAGAAAGGGGCACACAAAATGAGGGGGGGTTGGGAAGAACCTGAGAGAAAAAAAGTAAGAAATAATAAAAAGAAAGAAAAGAAAACTAAAAGGAACAAAAAAAAAACAAAAGACACACACACACACACACACAGATATATATATTTGTGTGTGTGCATGCAGGCGTATGTGTGTATAGACATATATGTCTATACACACATAAAAATATACATATATATGTATATATATATGTATATGTATATTAATATATGTGTATAGACCTATATCCATACTATTCATTATATATATCCATACTTGATCACACACAAACACACACACACACACACATATATATATATTAGACACACACACACACATATATATGTATGTATGTATATATATTACACATTAGACATATAAATAAATATGGATATATATAATTATTCATTATATATACATACATATATAAAAAATTCATTATATATATCAATACTTGATCAAATAGACATATATATATATATATATATATACATGTCTAATATATATATATATATATGTGTGTG
>MU228045.1:368555-405245 GCA_018584345.1 Thuja plicata
GCTCTTAGGTTCTTCCCTAGCCCCCCTCGTTTTGCGTGCCCCTTTCTCTCACCAACCCCCCCTTTCTCTTTTATCTTCTGAGTGAGGCTTGGTCTACATCTTATTTTTACATTCCTTCATGCTCTTTGCTCTTATCCTGATGATGAATCATGAAGTGTGATCCGAAACGTTAAAAATTACACACAATCAAAACTAGAAATCAAGTTGAAAATTCTTATGGATTGTGGAAATCTGATCGATTTAATTGTGTAATTTTGTTAATAGATTAATAGACTTAATTTTTATTACTTCATTTTAAATTGTGTAGTCTTGTTAATAGGTTAATAGATTTTTTTTTAATTGCCTAGTTAGTTTAATAGTTTAATAACTCACGTTATTAAATAAAATTGTTTAGTCTATTAGAGTAATAAATTTACTCGGTTAATTTAAATTGTATAGTTTAGATTTATTATTTGCATTTAATTCACTAATGATTATTACTATTATGTGCTTTCATGCAATTGTTAAAAAGGGTAAAATCTAAATCAAGATGTATTAATGGGCTAGGTTAATATGTTAAATTAAGTATTCCTTTCGAAACCATGGGAAATTTCTCTTTGTATTTAATTAATTGTTTATTAAAAAAAAAGTGTGAACAAATGAAGTTTAGGATTTAATTATTATTATATCAGTTAATTGGAAAATCAGGATAGTTCCTCAAGCAAGTTAAAAGCATCCTTTCGCAATGTAATTGGATAAGATTATAGTAGTTATGAGAACCTTATTATATTGGGGATGTTTAAGGGTTGTAATGACATTGAATAGGATTAATAAATTGTATTGCTAGGTTGACCATTAATGCAGTTAGTATATCCCTGTGTCCCTATAGTACTAAACCGTAGGGTCTCTTGTCATTTATCAAGTTGGAATATTGACTTTGTATCTACCTTTGTTGATAACCCCAACTCAATCCATGTTTGGACCCTTCAGCTCGAAGATTAACTTCACCATGTTGTCACCTTTCCTCAACACTTTCAGTATTATTGTGTCATCATAGTTATTGTTTTTATGTTTTTTTTTTTTTAAAAATCTGTGTGTTTTGCCCTAGTTTTGGACATGAAATTTTGGTATCAGAGACATGTTTTGACACTAGGAACCTAAAACCATTATGTTTTAACTCATTTAAAACTTAAATTATTGTGTAGGATGCCTGCCGTCACATGAGCTGGCCGATGGGGCAGAGGTCGTAGAGCTTCCCATGTTGAGGCAGAATGGGGGGATGTACCACCTCAACCACCACCACCACTTCCACCACCTCAGAGCCCTAACCAAGATATTCTGGACGTCCTCCAAAATCTAATTAGGATGATTCAGCAAAGACTACCACCCATTGATCAGCAACCCGAGCAATAGATTCCTGAAAGGGAAGCACCAATTTCTGAGGGTGATAGAGCAGTTAACAGAGAAAGGAGTAGGAGTCCCCCACCCAGACATGTTGAGGTTCATGGTGATCATGAGGGTGAGTTAGTTCATCATGTTGAGGTACCACCCAAGCATGAGATACATGCCAGAGAGAGACCCCATAGAGAAGTTGGAGATGAGATCCGAGAGTTATTATGACTCTAGCCACCCTTATTTTTGGGATCCACTGATGGGTCAGTAGTTGAGGCCTGGTTATAGAGTTTACGACGATGTTTTGGATTACGCCCTTATGGGAGTAATCTAAACCTATGACTTGCAGTCCATGTTCTACGAGAGAAAGCCTCCACTTGGTGGGAGCAGGAGGAGTCCGTAGGTGGAGTGAGTATTGACACACTCACTTGGGAGTCTTTTGTGGCCCACTTCTGAGGGAGATACCTCTCTGAGAATTTCAGACAAAGATAGATAGAGGATTTCCATGATCTCCACCAGTGAGGTCTCACAGTGACCCAATATGAGAGTCAGTTTCTTGAGATCCTTCCATATGTTGATTACATGAAGGACGTAAAACTGCATATCCATCATTTCATTAAGGGAATCAATATGTCTCTTTAGGGTATAGTACGCCTAGCCTTTCCTACCACATTCAAAGAGACAGTTGAGATGACACTTGTAGACAAGGATATCTGTACTAGGTAGGAGTCATGGGATCAATCTCAACACCGAAACCCCTCTACCCAGCAGTCAGGATAGCAAAGACCCCCTTGGAAATGGAACCAGAATCACTCAGTAGGATTCTTTAAGGTTCAAAAGTCTTAGCAACAAAGATCTCATCAGGATTCTAGATAGAGGCCATCATAGGGTTATCAGGGCTCTAAACCCAAACAGTGGAAATCCTAGGATCCTAGATGGGATCAGAGGACATAGGCCCCTCAGGCATAGCTAGCTAGGACTCAAGAGTCCTCTAGGGGTGGTTATAGTAATTCCAGTAGGACCAGAGGACCACAACAGTCTAGATCATATTGAGTATAGATTCAGATCAGAGGGCCATGTTACACTTGTGGTGGCATGGGTCATATAGTGAGAGAGTGCCCACAGGGATAGTCAGTTGGTGGTCAGAGAGGAGCTACTTCAGAGCCTATAGTTGGAGACATGGGTAGATCCCATAGGGTTTTTGCAGCAGTTGATAACCGCTAGATTGAGCATCAGGCCATAGCTATTAAGGTCGTAGGTATGACACGAGGTAGTATGGTTACTATTTTATTTGATTCTGGAGCTACTGACTCCTTTATATCTCCATATGTAGTGGAGCATTGAGGTCTAGTGGCAGTTAGATAGGATGTTAGTTGGAAGGTAGAGTTAGCCTCAAGAGCCTGGGTGTTAATTAGTTCCATGGTCCAAAATTGTCAGATTCAAAATGGAGACATATCCATGATGTCTGATCTATGAATCACCCCTCTAGGTTCATATGATGTTGTCCTTGGCATGGATTGGCTTTATGCCCACAATGCCAATATGGATTGTCGACAAAAGAGGATAAAATGTGTGGATGAGAAAGGTATTCCTAGGGTGATCTCCGAACTGCAGACACCCACATCTCTTTACATTATTTCTGCTATGCATCTTAGGCGGTGTGTGTGAAAGGGATGTCAGCTATTTGCTATCACCATTAGTGACAGGGAGGAGGATTCAGAGAGAGAGCAATCCCTCGATGATTTTTCTATCCTACAAGAGTTTGTAGATATATTTCCTTCAGATCTCCTTGGTATGCCTCCACCTAGAGCAGTGGATTTTCACATAGACCTTGTGCTAGGAGTCGAACCAATATCAAGAGCACAATATAGGATGACTTCCCATGAGTTGAATGAGTTGAAGATTCAGCTGGAGGAACTCTTGGAGAAAGGGCATATTCAACCTAGCATGTGACCTTGGGGTGCACAAGTGATCTTTGTGAAGAAGAAGGATGGATCACTTAGGTTGTGCATTGATTATCGACAGTTGAACAAAGTAACTATTAAGAATCGATACCCACTTCCTAGGATTGATGACCTCTTTGATCAGTTACAAGGTGCTTGATTGTTCTCAAAGATTGATCTGAAGTCAAGTTATCATCAGTTGAGAACTATGGAGAGTGATATCCACAAGACTGCATTTCGTACGAGGTATGGTCACTACGAGTTCACCATGGTACCATTTGGCCTCATGAATGCTCTAGCGGTTTTCATGAGCGTCATGAATGGAGTATTTTGCACCTTCTTGGATAAGTTTTTTTTTGTATTCCAAGATGATATTTTGATATATTCTCATAATGAGAAGGATCATGAGGAGCACCTGAGGCAGGTTTTGCAGAGGTTGAGAGAGAACCAATTGTTTGGAAGCTTGTCAAAGCGTGCATTCTTCTGACCTAAGGTATATTACTTGGGTCATGTTATATCTGGCAATGGGATCTCTGTAGATCCATCAAAGATCTGAGCCATTATGGATTGGAAAGCGCCCACTAGTGTCACTGAGGTGATGAGTTTTATTGGGTTAGCAGGATATTATAGAGGCTTTATTGCGGGATTTTCCAGATTGGCACACCCCATCACCTCCCTTCAGAGAAAGGGAAAGCATTATGAGTGGACAGAGAAGTGTGAGAGAGCCTTTTAGGAGCTCAAGAGAGCCCTCATGAGTGCACCGATACTTGCAGTGCTAGACCCAACAATGGATTTTGTAGTGTGCATAGATGCATCATTGGATGGAATAGTGGCAGTCCTTATGCAGGATGGATGACCTATCTCCTATGAGTCTAGGAAGTTGAAGACTCATGAGCTTAATTACCCTACTCATGACCTAGAGCTTGCTACAATGGTTCATGCTTTATTGATGTGGTGAAACTTTCTTCTAGGTCATAGATTCAAGCTTCATTCAGACCATTAGAGCTTACAGTACATTTTCACTCAGCCAAACCTTAATGCTAAACAAAGAAGGTGGATGGAGTTCTTGTGTGAGTATGATTTTGATGTTCATTACATCAAAGGGAAGGAGAACGTGGTTGCAGATGCCTTGAGTAGGAGACACCACGAGCTTTCATCTGTGATAAATTGTATCGATTTGAGAGAGCGTATTGTACACCATTTTCTAGAGGATCCCTTTTATGTGGAGGTTTGTCAATTTTTGTGTTCTTAGATACCCTTAAAAGGGAAGTATACAAAGTATTGTGTGTGTATATTTGTGCACCTGTTATCTATAACAAAACACTTCAATAAGTCATTCTGTTAGTGAAAAACAAGGGTTAAAGAGCATATAAACCATAACATCGACTTATTGCTTTCTAACTAGGATGAGTGTAGTAAATAACATAAAAGCCCCCATATTTATGCTAAATACTAGTGACATAAACAACCTAACATGAAAGATTTAGTTTAAAACAAGCTAATATTCAATGAGCAATGCATATTAATCTAAAAATGGACATAATAACAATGTGTAAGCATAAACTATGAAATGTAGTATTGATCGAAGTCTATTCCAATAGCATATCAATGCATTACAATATGAAGTGAAGGCTCATTTGTGCTCTAAAATGCCTACTATTTATAGAAGAATGAGAGAGAGAGAGAGAGAGGGGAGACAAGGCTCATTAATGAGTTGAGGGACTCATTAATGGTGGTGTAAGAGCCATTAATGCCTTGGGCATTAATGAGGCATAGGCAAGAAGGAATATCCATTAAGGGTTATTAATGGCATTCATTTAAGAGGCATGGGAGGGTGTAAGACTCAACTTGGCAAGTTGGTCCCTTAAGAAAGTCATGCTTGAGAAAGTGGACTTTCTCAAGTGGGTTGAGTTGTTATTCATTCCTTAATGGAATGTGACAACATTAGGAGGTGGGTTTGGGTAGAATTAGAATTAGGATTAGATTAGCAAGGGTGGAATGGGTTGAGGAGGGTTAAAACCCAGGGTAGAAGTGGTTGAGATAGGTTAGGTTGGGGTTTAAGGGAATATTAATTAAATAAATTAAACTTATTTAATTCATTTAAAATATAGGAATTTAATTATTTAAACAATTTAATTGCTTTTTAATAATTAGGGGACTATAGCCATTTTAATTAAATTAAATAGGCTAGGGGAATGGGTTATTTGGAAGTGGGTAATTGATTTAGGGATTTATTTAATTCCTTTATAATTAAATACTATAGCCATGTTTGTATTTGGTTTGTTTTAAATGTTTTGAATTGATTTGAATTGGTATGGATATAATAGTTAATAAAATTTAGTGATAAAAATCTTCTAGGACATTAAATTGATTCGAAGAATTATGCCAAGCAGTAACAGGGTCGTTTGGACATAATTGAGGGTATGATCATACTTAGGGAAAATAGGGTCCATAGTTGGAACAGACCAAATTTAGGTGGTTACATTTTGCCCTCTTTGAATTGATGTGCGAGCAATGCATTGATTCAAAGAATTTTTTTGATTTTGACTTCAAAAAGATTGAGAATTTCGTTCTTGGTTGTCGAATGAAATATTGATGAGATCAGTCTCACACTTGATCGAACAAAACTAATAGAATTGATTTTGAACTTGGTTGTCATCCAAAGATCAATAAAAGATCTTAAAAATACCAATTTTGAACTTGGTTGTCGTCCAAAGATTGATAATACTGATTCTGAACTTGGTTGTCATCCAAAAAGCCAGTATGAAGCTGCCAGGAGCTTTAATAAAAATATTTTTAAAAATGAGGAAACATAAGATATCCAGCTCATGAGAACCAAAGCTTTCCATCCAACAACTCTGAATTTAGTCAAGGAAACTATCATGCCCCTAGTTTGTTTGATAACGAAGTTGCTTTAATGCAGTTTTGAGAAAAAAATTAATTGATTAATAGCGTGATCATGCTCCCTCGGAAACAAAATTGAAGGAAAAGAATCAAATCCCTCAGTTTGAAAGAACGTATCAATTGCAGGAAGTGGTTTAGGGAAAGAAAGAATGGAGTATAAGAAGTGGAAAAAGATGGTGTGTTACGAGTAAACACACGGGTACCAAGTCAAGTACGTGAAAATGTGAGTTTGGTTTCATTCCTGATTGATCAAATATTTTGGGAATCATGGATATCAATAAGATAGGTGATGTAATTAACTTGGATTTTTAGAAGAAGAAAAATTGAGTTAACTTGGATTTGGAGCTCAAAATGCCTTAATATTTTTTCTTTCTTGTTTATGTTCCATGCAATTGCCAAAAATGTAATGATATGAAGGCTCTTAGGACTTTTTCACTGGTATGAAAATGTATAGCTTTTTATCATCATTGGGCACCTCTTGTAACAAAAACCACCTGATAGTACAACAATCACTAATACCCAATGATATTATGAAATTATGAATACTATGTTTTATTGAAATGTCAGAAATAGACTTAGGTATCAAGGCATAGAAGCCAGGACAATAAAATAGTCACCTTCCTTTTAATATACTAGATTCTGATTAAGGCAAGATACTGGACCCGCAATGACCTTGAAAATTCATATCCTTGGGTACATTATGATTCTTATACCTTAGTAAGAATCCTGATCAGAAAATAGACAAGGAAATTGTTTCAACCTCACCGTATTTTACACATAACAAAGATCGAGATATATGCGGCTATCTACCCATAGTGGCAACTCTTACCATAAACATCCAAGTTAGGTGAAATTTATAGGATCATTTGGAACAATCACCATACACAGAAAATCAAGAAAACATTATGCCCCCTATCTTGTCACTCTTTGTCTTTGTGCAGACGTCATCAAGTAACTAAGAAGACATAATAAATCATTAAT
Source organism: Thuja plicata (assembly GCA_018584345.1). Taxonomy (NCBI): domain Eukaryota; kingdom Viridiplantae; phylum Streptophyta; class Pinopsida; order Cupressales; family Cupressaceae; genus Thuja; species Thuja plicata. The sequence continues at coordinate 375,755 of MU228045.1, forward strand.
TATGAATCAATCAAATAAAATTTATAATTACTTAGATGCCCCTAATTGAAAACATCATCAGGACATAAAAGAATCATAATCAAACCAAGAGAAAACTGTGTGTTTAAGTAGTACTTGTTCATTCATATGTCAAACACAGTAAAGATTCATCAGTTAGAAAATTGAAATATAAGCAATATGGTGTTCCATGTTTGTGCATTGATGGGATAATTCATTCATGTTTGTGATCCAATATGGCCTTGTAAGAAAATTGTAAATGTCATGTCTGGATATGTGATGTTTTGAAAAGACACCCTCATTTTTGAAAAATGACATCATTTTGTATGTATCAAGAAACATTGTGTTCGGGAGGCAAACCATCCTAGAGAAGCCTAGCAACCATAACCTACCATACTAGAAAAGATGTCCCCAGTGCAGAATGACTTATTCCTAAGACGTAAATGTAGACAAATCCCAAGCGAGGATAGTGTAGCCTTTTAGGAAAATGAAGTCAGTGTATGAGCATAGGTAAAATTATGAAGGCCTAGTATCAGTAGTGCTTTGATAGATGGAGTGCAGAACACAAGTGATGCCTGATTGCCAGGTTTTCACCACTTGGCAAGATTCTTTTTTTATTTTTTGCTACCAAGATGCTTGTTTTACCAGGTGCTCATCAAGGCACTTTTTCTCTTTTTCAATTTTTTTTCTATTTTTGGTTTTTTGAATGTTTTTGTAGTATCAAGGCAGCTATTTACTAGGTTTTCACCAAGGATACCCTTTTTGTAGGACTTTTTCCACTATTTTTGGATTTCTTCAGGATCAATTTTCTGAATATTTTTGGTATTTTGCAAGAACTTTTTGCTGTACAGGCCCTGCTAGCCAAACATCAAGCATAGAACCACTTCAAATGTAGAGTGTTAATAGGATCTAGAAGAACATCTCTCTTAGGTGTAGCTAGTTGATAAGCTCCAGTCCTGAAAGTGGCAGTGATAACATATGGTCCCAACTAGTTATGTTCAAATTTTCCTTTCTACTCTCTCTTAGACTGGTTCTTAGGATTCTCCTTGAGGACAAGATCTCCCACTTCAAACTTCCATGGCTTTACCTTTTTGTTGCAGCCTTTGGACATACGTGCTTGATACACTTTGAGGTGATCAAATGCTTGTTGTTTACGCTTATCTAGTAAGTCCAGAGAATTCACCCTATTTATGCGGTATTTCTCATCAGTAACAAGACCTTGTAAAGATATCTGCAAAGATGGGATTTCAACCTCAATGGGTAGTACTAATTTAGCACCATAGACTAGAGAAAATGGCATGGCTCCAGTTGGTGTTCTTATGCTTGTTCTGTAGGCCCATAGTGCTGAATTTAGTTGTAGATGTCAGTCTCTGCCATACTTACTTATAGTTCGGTGTAGAATCTTGAGGATAATTTTGTTGGATGCCTCAACATGTCCATTCCCTTGAGGATAATAGATTGAGGAGCATTGTTAAGTAATATGGAACTATTCACAAAGGTCATCAATGTCTTGATTTTTAAATTGGCCCCCATAGTCTGTTACAATTGAAGAGGGTATCCCATATCTACAAATAATGTAGTTCAAAATGAACATAGCCATCTGTTTTCCAGTGGCTTTGATTAGCGGCACGGCTTTGACCCATGTTGTGAAATTCTCATTGGCTATAATGATGAACTTGTGTCCATTTGAGGAGTTGGGATATATTTGTCCAACCAAGTCAAAGGCCCATTGCTGAAATGGCCAATGTGTTATGAAGGTATAAGTTCTCTGGTAGGAGCATGGATAATATTTCCATGTGTCTGGCATTTAAGACATGCTTTTGAAAACTAAATAGCATCTCTCTCCATGGTAGGCAAATAATAGCCTACTCTGAGCAGTTTCTTCGCTAATGAAAAGTCATTCGAGTGTGATCCACATACACCTTTGTGGACTTCTTTTAATGCTAGATCAGACTCTTTGAGTTCTAAATACTGAAGAAGTGTACCATCAAGACCGCATCAATATAGGTTGTTATTTATGAGGACGTAACATGATTCTACCCTAATCAAGGATATTTTCTCATTTTTGGATAGATTATTAGGGATAGCTTGGTCGAAAAGGTAAGCAATGATATTGGCATACTGAGATTGGTCTGGGGTATTCAAAGCACATATTACCTGGTATTCAGGGGTATCAAAGGTAGGATAGGATAGTTCTTCCACCAAGAAGTCATAGCGGAATTGATGTTCTTCCAGTTGTAACATGGATGCCAAGGTAGCCATAGCATCTGCAGCTTTGTTCTCTGATCTTGGTATTTGCTGGAAGGTGACAAAGACAAAATATTTCTTTAGGTCATCAACTAGTTTCTTGTAGGACATCAAATTTTCATCCTTCATTTGATATTCCCCATTGACTTGATTGATAATAAGTTGGGAGTCACCATATATGTGTAACTCTATGATCTTCCACTCCATATCTAGCTTAAGGCTATTTACCAATGCTTCATATTCCAAAATATTGTTGGTGCATGAAAAACATCAATTTGTAAGATTTGGGAATCTTGTAACCATGAGGAGTTATGAATAGGACCCCCACTCCAGATCCTTGTTGAATGAATGAACCATCAAAGTACATCTTCCATGGATATTTAGTGAGATGCATTATTGTTTCATCGGGGAATCCAATGAGGAAAGGTTCATCATCCTAAAGTCATGAATTAGCCAATTGATCTGCAAGGACCTATCCTTTAATGGCTCTCCTTTCTACATATTCAATGTTGAACTCACTTAGAATCAGGACCCATTTTGCCAAACATCCTATTAATGCTGTTCTGCTCAAAAGATACTTCAGAGGATCAATCTTAGCAATGAGCTTTACTGTATGAGAGAGCATGTAGTGCCTCAATTTTTGTGATGCAAAGATGACTGCTAAGCATGCTTTTTCAATAATGCTATAATTGAGCTCATAAGTGACTAGTGTTCTAATAATATAATAGATAGCCCTTTCTTTCTTGGTTTCATCTTCTTGTGCCAGTAATACTCCTAGGGATGTAGTTGTAGCTGAAATGTATAGGAGTAGAGGCTTTCCATGAATAGGCACCATAAGAATAGGTAGAGAAGCCAGGTATCCCTTCAATTCTCTAAAGTTTGCTTCACAGTATTCATCCCATTTGAAGGTAACCCCCTTATGTAGTAGCTTAGTAAAGGGTTGTGCCTGATCTACAAGTTGGGACATGAATCTTCTGATGGACTAGAGTCTTCCTTGTAGTGTCCTCATTTGACTGATATTTCATGGGGGAGCCATCTCTATTATAGCTTTAACTTTAGCAGGGTCTACCTCAATTCCTTTCGCTGAAACAATGAATCCTAGGAGCTTCCCTGATTGGACCCCAAAGAAAAATTTCTTTGGGTTGAGCCTGAGTTGAAACTGCTCCATTCAATCTAATATATTTCTTAGGTCAACAATGTGAGTACCTCTTTCTTTGGATTTAGCCAATATGTCATCTACGTAGTCCTCCATGTTCTTGTGCATCATGTCATGGAATATTGTTGTCATGGCCCTTTGATATGTTGCACCGACATTCTTTAACCTGAAAGGCATGAAATTCCAGCAAAAGGTGCCCCATGCACATGTGAATGCAGTTTTCTCTTGATCCTCGGGGGCAATTTTAGTTTGATTATAGCCCGAGAATCCATCCATTAATGAATACATCTGGTAGCCTGCTGTAAGAGCTATGATCATGTCAATGTTAGGTAGAGGGAAGTCATCTTTTAGACATGATTTGTTCAAGTCTCTGAAGTCTGTATAGATCCTGATAGATTTATCAGATTTAGACACGGGGACTACATTGGAAATCCATCCTACATATGCAATGACTCTAATAAATCCTTCTTTTAACAACTTTTCTAGCTCTGCTTTTGCCAATAGTGCAACATGAGGATGCATCTTTCTAAGTTTTTTCTTTACGGGCTTGATCCCGGGAGCTATAGATAAGTGGTGCATGATTAGATTAGGATCTAGCCCTGGCATATCTGTATAAGACCATGTAAAGTTGATCTTCTTTTCATTCAAGAACTCTGTGAACTGTGTCCTCTCCTCTTCTGATAAGGATTGCGCAAGGTGTACTATTTGAGGATTGTCAATAGTGCCCAAATTTACTGGCTGTATTGGTTCAATCACTACTAATGATCTTTCCTGAAAGTGTTCAAGGAGGATATCAAGAGTCTCATCCTTTGGTGCATTGGAGAGGTTTTCACCATCGGATACATCTTTTTTCTTTACTATTTTGGGATCTGATACTACCACAGAGTGGTTTTCACCATCAGTCCACTTTTTATTTTTATTTTTCAATTTGTGACTAAGAAACTTGATATCTTCCTGTGACATGTTCTCGCTCCTCACTTTGGTGGAAGAAGGGTAAGGTTCACAAGCATTGAGATAACAAGCTAGGGAGTGGTCATCAGAAAAGTCGAGGATAGGAGTAGGATTTGTTTTAGTCCAATCAATTAGGTCAGGAAGTACAAATGTTAGGGAGTTAGATTCTGGGAAGGACAACATCGTGTTAGCATCAAGACCATTAACTGACATGACACAATTTGTTAAGTCAATTTCTTTGATATTTAGATCAATAAGAGTGAGATCATTATTAAAAGGGTCATTGTTAGTCATATGTGGATCAAACTCTAATGACTCATCAGTAGAAATCTCATCATCATCTCTCCATGAAAGGAGACTTCTTGCTTGTGGCCTATGAAATTCTTCTAGACTTATGTATTCACCAGTGTCTCCATCAATGATCGGGGGAAGGGACTATTCTTCTTCTTTAGGAGGATCATTATCATTGAGAGGAGTGTCAGATTGTTTACTAGGAGCTGAGGGAGCTGCAAAAATGTGAATTGTATCTATGCCAATATCTTCAAAGGCGACAGATAGCCGATCCCATTCATAGTCATGAGAGTCTGTGACATCATCATTGGATCTGTTTAAGTATTCAAAAATGGTTATTTGATGTACCCGGTTAGCTGCTTGTAAATCAAAGTGGGGTAGATCAAGGACATGTGAAATTGTGACCAATTGTCCCTAGTTAGTGATGAGGATGGAAGTCTTGTTGCTGCTATAGAACTAGCTTGGCTCTATTCTAAGATATTTTTCCTAGATCTCTTAGGGTGTTCACAACCCTAAAATGAGGTAAGTCACTCTCAACTTTACCTCCTCTTCAATACTCAGTCCCCATCAAAATGCCTTTCATCTTCTTCTTGCTGAACCTACACAAATAGATTCATTCAACCAATGTTTTTAGAACATTGTTCTCATTCTCTTCCCTAGCCAGACTATCACCGAGCTCGCCAAGGGTAAGATCTCCAGACTTTTTTCTGTTACTTCTCCTACAGAAAACAAAAAGGAAACTATGTACAAGGGCTCCTCTCGAGTTCCATCCCAACACATGATTCTCACCATGGATTCAGGAATCTCGAGGGGCCATTAATATTTACAACCCAGAATGGGTGAAGAACTAATGGTTTACAAAATAGGAAATAAAGTAACTAATCTACTTGCATGCAAAATGAACAAAGAAGGTTGATATCCACTAAACACACTATCTGCAACTTCTCATTACTAGAAACAAAACAAAACAATACAATAATCTACAAATCTCTAACTTTCCTGTAGCTTCTCTTCTTCTATAATTTCCACTCTCTAGAGCTCCAAAAATGAATGCTCTAGATGTTATTAGTAACCATCCTCTCATAGGAAACAACCCTAATGGTCCACTCTTTCACAATAATCTCTTCAAGAACCGTTACAGTAACCATACTATCCATAAAAGAGAAGATCCAGTTTTCATGGGCTGTTGCAACTGAATATTGCTGAGCAACAGTAATGCAAGCCGAGGTGCAGTATTAACTTGGCTACAGTGTTAACTCAACTTCAGTGTTAACTCAGCTATAGTGTTAACTCAGCTACAGTGTTAACTCGGCTTTAGTGTTAACTCGGCTATAGTGTTAACTTGGCTTCAGTGTTAACTTGACTACAGTGTTAACTTGGCTAAAGTGTTAACTCGACTTTAGTGTTAACTTGGATACAGTGTTAACTTGGCTACAGTGTTAACTTAGCTTCAGTGTTAACTTAGCACCAGTGTAGGCTGAGTTGCTAGGCACCAGTGTATGTCGAGTGCCAGTGATACCAAGTAGCTTATCCAAAGTTCTCGATGCCTTGATTGGATTTCTAGAGGCTTCCAAACTACCTCACACACACACAACTAAAAGAAACCAACCAAGCAACCTATCTAGACATGGATTGACCAAGTCATATCCATTTTAGGTAAATAAAACAAATGACCTTCTAAGGTCCACACACACTCTCCTAACTTGGCTAGAGTTAGTACGTGCCAGAAATAAGGAGCTAGGGTTTTGAGTTAGGTGTGCTCCTGCACCATACTCCCCCAGATAAAAGAAAGCTTAATCCATCCTTGTATTGAGCATGTTTAGATCAATGCCCAACCTCTTGAAGTATGTTTCTCTGATCCAAGTAGCATCAACTTCTTCTTTACCATGCCATTTGACAAGTTGCTCCATATAGTCTCTGCTCCTAGTCTTCTTGTAGACCCTTGAGTCTAGTATCTTTTCAGCTGTCATAGATGGAGTAGGGGTTAATTTCAGATCTTTTACCTCTTGAAGGTTCTGACAAGCATCTTGAATTGGTCCTTTGTATGCTATCAAATCTGCAATGTTGAAAAATGGTGACAACCCAATGTCTTCAAGAAGCTCCACCTTGTATGCATTATTTACATACTTTGCAAGTATCTTACATGGACCTAGCCTCTTCATCTGTAGCTTGTGAGGGACACCTTTTTTCAGCCTATGTTTGTTCAAGTGTACCATCACAAAGTCTCAAATCTGAAACTGAACATCCCTCTTTGTTGCATCCACCTTTTGCTTTACCTTTTCAGCATTTTTAATCAAGTTCTTTCTCACACTTTCATGTACTTCCCTCATTGAATGAGAAAATTCCTCAACATATCCACTACCATTCATTCCTTCCTTTAATTCTCTAATCTCAAAAATACCTCTTGGGTGAAAACCATAAACTATTTCAAAAGGACTCTTACCCGTTGATCTATTCACTGTATCATTATATGCATATTCAACTTGCCCAATGAGCTGGTCCCATGCTTGACCATACTCCTTAGTGAGGCATCTCAACAAGTTACCAAGACTTCTATTGACTCCCTATGTTTGGCCATTTGTCTGTGGACGATAGGCAGATCAAAAAGACAAGTTAGTGCCAAGTTTTTGCCATAAGGTCTTCCAAAAATGGCTCATGAATTTTGAGTCCTTGTCTGAGACAATACTAAGTGGGAGTCCATGGATCTTCATCACTCCACTAAAAAACAACTAAGAAATTTTACAAGCATCATGAATGGTCTTATAAGGTATAAAATGTGCCATCTTACTAAATCTGTCTACAACAACAAAATACTGTCATATCCTTGCCTTGTTCTTGGCAAACCAACTACAAAATCCATGCTTATGCAATCCCATTGTCTGGTTGGGATTGGAAGTGGCTGATAAATACCTACATTGGAAGATGTGCCTTTTTATTTTTAACACACTACACAACTCTCAACATACTGTCTAACATCTTTATTCAATCTAGGCCAAAAATAGAACCTAGTGACTAGCTCTTGAGTCTTACTGACTCCAAAATGACCACTAAGTGCTCCATTATGTTTTTCTTAAATCAAATTCTCTCTCATAGACCCTTTAGGAACATAAAGTTGACCTCCTTTAAACAACAAATCATTTTGCAAGGTATATTTAGAAAAATCACTATGAAAGTTGTTTTTAAACTCCTTGCATACCTTGTAGATTTGGGCAAAATCTTCATCTTCAGCATATAGGTCTTTGAATCTATCAATACCTATGCTTTGTAGCTGAAATTATTGGAATGTGAGTAGCCTTCTACTCAATGCATCAGCAACCTTGTTATGTACTCCCTTTTTATGCTTGATATTGAAAGTGTAGGCTTGTAGATACTCCACCCTCTTCATGTGTTTGCTGCTAAGTTTGTCTTGAGAGCTAAGGAAGCTGAGATCTTGGTTATTAGTATACACTATGAACTCCTTTGGCAGCAAGTAGTGCCTCCACTTCTTGAGTGCTTGGAATATAGCGCAGAACTCTGCGCACAACTCTAAGTCATAAGAAGAGTACTTCTTCTTTGCATCATTTAGCTTCTCACTATGGAAAGCTACTGGTCTTCCTTCTTGGCTTATGACATCCCCAATGGCCACATTACTTGCATCACATTCTACTGTAAAAATATTATCAAAGCTTGGAAGAACTAGAGTAGGCAACTCAGCTATTTTCTCCTTGAGTGTTTCAAACCCTTTTTCAGCTTGTGGTGTCCATTGAAACTTTGTCTTCATCCCACCTTTAATGGTGTCTAACATAGGTGCACAAATTCCACTAAAATGTCTAATGAACTTTCTATAATACTGAGCTAAACCACAGAAACTTCTCACCTCAGTTGCAACCTTGGGAGTAGGCCAACTTAGAATGGCATCCACCTTTTCTTGGTCCATTTTGAGGTTACCCTGTGACAAAACAAAACTGAGATATACAAGCTCCTACTTCATGAAGTCACACTTCTCCAAATTGACCATTATATTTTCATCATGCAATTTCTTAAAAACAATTTTCAAATGCCTAATATGCTCCTCCTTAGTTCTACTGAAAACTAAAATGTCATCTATGTAGACAACAACAAACTTGCCAATGCATTCTACCAATACCTCATTCATCAACCTCATAAAAGTTGAGGGAGCATTAGACAAACCAAATGGCATTACAAGCCATTCATAGAAACCTTCTTTAGTTTTGGAGGCCATCTTCCATTCATCTCCTTCATTAATTCTAATTTGGTGGTAGCCGCTCTTAAGATCAATCTTGCTGAAGTACTTTGCCTCCCCTAAATAGTCCATTAGGTCTTCAATTCTGGGTATTGGAAACCTATACCTAATAGTGTTTCAATTTATGGCTCTAGAATCAGTACAAAGTCTCCAAGATCCTCCTTTCTTAGGTGCTAAAATAGTAGGGACTGCATATGGGCTTATGCTCTTTCTAATTAGGCCTTGGTCTAATAACTCATTGATTTGTTTGGTTATTTCCTCATTTTGCTGAGGGGTCATCTTATAGGCAGCTTTTTTGGGTAAGGTAGCTCCTGATATAAAGTCAATCTTGTGGCTAACAAGTCTCTTAGGAGGTAGGGGAGTGGCCTGGCCATCATTCACAATATCTTTATACTCTTCCAGTATTTCTTTTACCTCCTTTGGTATCTCTGATTTCTTGACAACAACTTCATCTTTTGGCTTCAATACTAAAGCAAAACCAACTCCTTCTCCTTCTTATAGAGTCTGTAAGAACTCCTTATCACCAACCATGAGCACACTTGGACTTGATTTTTTCACCTATCCTTCTTCTATTAGTGACTAAATTTTGAAAGTCACTCCATCTTTCTTGAATGAGTATACTTTCTTGGTTCCATCGTGCATGGCTTGGCTATCAAATTTCCATGGCCTTCCAAGTAGAAGGTGGCATACATCCATGGGAAGAATGTCACATAGAACTCTGTCTTTGTACTTGCCAATGGTGAATTCTACCCATGCTTGTTCTCCTATAAACACATGTTGTCCTTTGTTGAGCCATGTAACCTTGTATGGGTTTTCATATGGAATCCTTTTCAATTTTAATTTGCTGGCTGCCTCTTCACTAATGATATTATCAGTTGAGCCTAAATCAAGAATGACTCTACACACCTTTCCTGTAATATTGCACTTCACTCTAAAGAGTGCTCTCCTTTGGCTTGGTTCTTCTTTGCTTGGATTTCTGATTAAGGTCCTCCTTATCATGAGTTTCTCACCTTCTTCTGATTCTAATGGTACCTCAGATGGCTTGCTTCTGCAACTTGATTCTTCTTGGAAATAGTTAACTCTTTTCCCACCTCCTTGAGAAGTAGAACCTTTTTTAGGATACTGATATGCAGGATGTCCAAATTGCTAACAGTTGTAACACTTTATTGAAGAGAAGTAAGATCCTCTTCCTTGGTTATTAGTTCTTCCTCTTGAACTACTATTTGAACCTCTTCCATGGTTGTAACCACGTCTTATGTTATTGGATTCTCCTTGATTCTCAGTGTGTTTAGACTCACTCTGATTTCTTCCTCCATATCCTTCTCTATGACCTCTGCTATCTCTTCCTCTTCCTCTGCTATTTAAATCTTGCTTCTTCTTGAATTTTTCCTCCACCTTGAGGGCTAGTTGGTAACATTGGTGTACATTCTTGGGGTTTAAAAGACTAATTTCCTATTGGATACTCCACTTGAGTCCATTCAAGTACCTAGCCACTTTCAGGCTTTCTTCTTCCATCACATGCGATCTTAAGCATAGTTTGTGAAATTCTTCGATGTAGGAACTGACTTCTAAATATTTTTGTCTCAGATTCTATCTCTTTTTGTGCAACTACACTTCACAATCATCAGGAAGGTAAGTTTCCTTCATCTTGGCTACCATACCTTTCCAACTAGTTATGGGGTTCTTTCCTTATTTTTCCCTCTCATCTTGGACAAACTTCCACCAAGTGAGAGCAGTTCCTCTCAACCTTGTCTTGGCTATTCTTACTTTCTAAGCTTTGGTCACATTATCACAGTCAAAGTGATTTTTAAGACCTTCTATCCATTCCATGATTAACTCTGGTTCCATCTTGCCACTAAATAGAGGCACACCTTGTAAGGACTTACACTCATTGCCTTCAATGCTTTCAAGAATGGCTCTTCTTGAAGCACAGGGTCTGGCTCTAGAATAATTTCTTCCTTTGCCACTACTTTACCCTTTCCATCAGCTTCTCTCATCTATTCACTTACTGCTACAGTCCTAATTTGTACTTCTAACTTATTCACCATTTTGGCTAACTGTTCCTTTAGGTGTCTATTCTCCTCCTTTTGCTCTTCCACAGCTTTTGGGAGTTCTACATTGGTCACCATCTTGGATGAGTTGATAGACATTTTTGCAGATAATATCCAAACAACACATTCCCAAATCTTTTAGGGCTTTGATACCAATCTGATGTGGATGGAAGTCTTGTTGCTGCTACAGAACCAGCCTGGCTCTGTTCTGAGATCTTTTTCCTAGATCTCTTAGGGTGTTCACAACCCTAAACTGAGGTAAGTCACTCTCAAATTTACCTCCTCTTCAAGACTCAGTCCCCATCAAAATTCCTTTCATCTTCTTCTTGCTGAACCTATACAAATAGATTCATTCAACCAATGTTTTTAGAACATTGTTCTCATTCTCTTCCCTAGCCGGACTATCACCGAGCTTGCCTAGGGTAAGATCTCCAGACTTTTTGTTGTTACTTCTCCTATAGAAAATAAAAAGGAAACTATGTACAAGGGATCCTCTCGAGTTCCATCCCAACATATGATTCTCACCATGGATTCAAGAATCTCGAGGGGCCATTAATGTTTACAACCCAGAACGGGTGAAGAACTAACGGTTTACAAAACATGAAATAAAGTAACTAATCTACTTGCATACAAAATGAACAAAGAAGGTTGATATCCACTAAACACACTATCTGCAACTTCTCATTACTGGAAACAAAACAAAACAATACAATAATCTCCAAATCTCTAACTTTCCTGTAGCTTTTCTTCTTCTATAATTTCCACTCTCTAGATCTCCAAAAATGAATGCTCTAGATGTTATTAGTAACCATCTTCTCATAGGAAACAACCCTAACAGTCCACTCATTCACAAGATTCTCTTCAGGAACCGTTACACTAACCATACTGTCCATAAAAGACAAGATCCAGTTTTCACAGGCCGTTACAACTGAATATTGTCGAGCAACAGTAATGCAAGCCAAGCTGTAGTGTTAACTTGGCTACAGTGTTAACTTGGCTTCAATGTTAACTTGGCTATAGTGTTAACTCAGCTACAGTGTTAACTCGGCTTCAGTGTTAACTCAGCTACAGTGTTAACTTGGATTCAATGTTAACTCAGCTATAGTGTTAACTCGGCTACAGTGTTAACTTGGCTTCAGTGTTAACTCGGCTACAGTGTTAACTTGGCTACAGTGTTAACTCAGCTTCAGTGTTAACTTGGCACCAGTGTAGGCTAAGTTGCTAGGCACCAGTGTATGCTGAGTGCCAGTGATACCAAGCAGCTTATCCAAAGTTCCTGATGCCTTGGTTGGATTTCTAGAGGCTTCCAAACTACCTCTCACACACACACCTAAAAGAAACCAACCAAGCAACCTATCTAGACATGGATTGACCTAGTCATATCCATTTTAGGTAGATAAAACAAATGATGTAGATTTTGTGGCTGGGGCGTCTCTTGAGTAATTGTTGCTATGGTGTCTCCTACCTCTTGACTGGGAGGTTGTGCTAGCAAAGGGGTGTGAAGATCTTGTGGTACCTCAAAGATAGGTACATAGCATTCTCCTTGATATTCAAGATTATCTGTACCAACATGTAATAATCTTTCATAAGGCCATGGTTCTAGTACTATCTCATTTGTTTCATCGCTCCCTTTTTCAGAGGTTGGGTTGTCTTTCGAAGTAGGTTTGTCAGATTGAGCATTAAAACCAAGTCCTATTTTATCTATGGTATTCTAGAACTCCATGGGTATAGGATCAATAAGCCCTCATCATGTGTTGTTTAGAGGCCCCTTTCCTTTGTATCCCATTTGCGTGAGGAAATCATATTCCTTTCCATACTGTTCTGGGGATATCTTCACATGTTTGACCTCAGGTTCCACTGGTTCTCCTTTGTAAAGCCAGTCCAAGACTGCCTGTTCTTCTGTGTTTTCTAAAGAAGATGTGGATACCTTTACCATGCCAGCGGCTTTGTGTACTTCTAGCTCCTTGGATGTTGTAGGTGTAAATGTAGATGAAGGCTTTTCGTAGGATCTTGGTGACACTGGAAGTTTTGTTAGTGAGGGAGTCAGGTCTAGCTTGTACTCTCCCATACATGTTTCTTCAAGTTTCAAAGTTTTGCTAAAAATCTTCATAACTATGTCCTTGGTAGTTTCAAGAGAAACTATATCCATATCCTCTTTGTTATGCGGGATCATGCTACCTGCTTTGATATTGTTGCAAGTGTAGTTAGCGTCTGTAGGAATCGTCACTTCCACCCCATTATGTGGGAACTTTATGCATTGGTGGTAAGTGGATGATACAACTTGCATCTCATGAATCCATGGTCTCCCTAGTAGGATATTATAGGCCAATGGTAGTTCTAGAACTTGACAGATGACGTTCCTCTCAATTGGTTTGACTCTGATAGGTAGAACAATAAGACCTCTAGAGGATCTTTCTTCCTCATCATAAGCTTTAATGGTTATTTTTCTTCTAGATTCAATTGTTTTCTCTGAGAGACCTAGTCTCTTGATTAGACCCAGTGTATAGATATTTAATCATGTGCCTCCATATATCAACACGCATCTAACATAGGATTTATGAATAAGGACTTCAATATAGAGGGGTTGATTATGTGGATGCGTCAATGACTTTTCATCCTCTTCAGAAAAGGAGAGGTAGTGTGGCACTGAGATGTGATTGACCATCACTTGGAACTTGTCTATATCAATATCCTTTGGAAAGTTAGCATCACAAAGAGCTTGTTCTAGGATTTCCCTATGTACTATGGATATCTTGAGTAACTCAAAAATGGAAATTTTGGCCCAGGTTCATTGCAATTGGTCTACCAAGTCATACTTTGCTCCAGGAATAGTAATTATGTGTTTTGATGCTAGTTTAGGAATAGTTACAATAGGAACCTTAGATGTTGATGTCGGTTTTGGAGGTCCTTTGATTGTAACTTGTGCTTGGCTCCATGTTACAACATTGGTTTAGAAAGAGGTGTTATTAACTCCCTTGATTGTGATCACATTCACGGATTTGGTTTTGATGTCTAACATATTGATCACATTGTCATTTTTGGAATAGGTGTAGTGGACTTCATTACCTTTCCCTTTAGATGTTTCTCCTTGATCATAATTAGGAAAGGGTTTGTTGAATGATGTGTGATCCTCATTGGTAGTGTGCCCATCTACTTTGATCTTACCTCCTTCAATGAGGTCTTCGATGACATGTTTAAGTTTGAGACAATTATTCTTCTTGTGTCCCTTGTTTTTGTGAAAGATACAGTAAAAGTTATCATCCCACCACCTGGGTTTGACCATTGGTTCCCATGGTTTGGAATCTGGGATTGTAAGAAATTTGTTATCCACTAATGTTTTTAGAACCGTCTTAAGAGGCTCTCCCAAAGGAGTGAATGTTCTTTGGGGTTTTGACATCCATGTATGTCCCTTTCTATTATCATTGTTTGCTTTGGGTGTCGGAGTTGTTACTTTAGAATCCTTGATTACTTGCATGCCATTAGTTAGATTGAATACCTCAGATTTAGGATTAATGTGAGAGGCGTCAACCACTCCATTAACAAAAAAAATTTTTTGTTTCCACCATTTAGGGTTGGAGTTGGAGTTGTTGGTCTTGTTTTCATTTTGACGGGTGATCTCTCCCCTTTTGACCATGACTTCCTCAATACAGAGGGCATTTTTAATCATTCTATCAAAGCTTGGAGAATCTTGCATTTGCAGTACATAGTTCAATTTAGGTACCAGATTATTAACGAATATCTCCATCTTCTCTATTTTGGGAATGACCCTTGAATATCATACAAAAATATTCCTCCGTCTTTGTAGGAAGTGTGTAAATGATTCCCTAGTTCGTTGTTTGGTGTTGCTTAGGTCCATCATAGTTACATCATGTTGGATGTTGTAGGAGTAATGTTGAATGAACCATTGGATCAACTCCTCAAATGTTTTGACCTTAGGGTTCAGTTTTGAGAACCATTCCATGGCATTACCTCCTAGACTTCCTGGAAACACTCGCATGAGGTATGTAGGTTCGTGCATGTATTCTATGATAAGAGCACAAAATTCACTCACATGGTCATGTGGGTTAGTTTCTCCCATGTACTTTTTTTACTTTGGTCTTGCCACATTGGGAGGGAATGGGACCATAGTGATACTCTTGTCAAAAGGAAATGGACAAATGGCATCCAAAGAGTATTTCATTTTAGGTTTCTCCTCCTGTTTGAGATTTGTGAGCTCTGTTTGCATAAAATTGAGTTTTTTGGTGAGAATGGATATCGGATTCGATACCTCCTTTTCTTTGAGTTGTTCTACATCGTAATCTTTAGGCAATTTGATGCCCATGGAAGCTAAATGGAGGAAGTACTTTTCTTTATCCTCATCAATCATTCTTTCCATTATCTAGTGGAACCTCTTGCTTTGTTTGATTTTTTCATATTCATCTTTAGTGATTTCATCCTCATTGTCGGATTCAAACAAAGGACATTCAAACTTGAGTTCTTCTTCTTCATAAGTATCTTCGGGATTTTAGTGTTTTCCATTGTCATAGTCCTCAAAAGCCTCATTCCATCTACAAGTGTCGCTATTCATTACTAGAGAGTCTAGATCAAGAAGGGAACTATGAGAAGTTTCTCCTTGAAAGTGTGATGTTTTAGGAGGCACCTTTGAGCTCTTAGACATGTACTTGTTGTATCTTGTGTTAACCATGAAGTTGTTCCTCAACTTTTGTCAACATTTCCCAATAGTACAAGTGAGAGTTTCAGATTGTTCAAGTGGGTGTGTCTAGGTAAAAGTAACTATTTGTTGTTGGTGGATGTAAATGATTCTAGCGTAGAGGGTTAGAATGCCCTGATAGTGAGCTGGGAGCCAAGTTGTTGGTAGAAAGCGGGTAGACCACATGTATTGAACTAATTGTGAAAGATTGACTAAGCATGTAAGGTAGACATTTCAAAAGAGCTTTTGAATTTCAACAGGGAGACCAGAAGAGACAACAAGAACCAGCTAAAGAGCTAAAAGGGTATCCTAATCAACTGAGACTTTATAGGAAAAATGTCTATAAGTACCTTCTATCCTGAATGTGAGCCCCCAAATGCGAGCCTCTGATGATACTAAATGCGATCCTAGAATCTGGATGCGACTATGTGCTAACCAAATGTAAGCTAGTATCCCAAATGCGATCCTAAATACCAAATGTGACTTGGGAAATTTGGGATGCAATCTTATGATGTCTTTGTCATTTTTGGTCAGTTCTAAAAAGTTCATTTTCAAAGTGCATGAAGTTGCTTGTTTCCAAATTGCGTTAGGAGATGTCGTAATGAGTGAAAAACACTTGTACTCCAGGGTTTGAAACTTGATTGTTTTGAGGAGCTTATCTTTTTAATGATCTTTTGAACACATCAAATAGTTTTTCATTGTTAGGAGGGTGCAACAAACACTCATATTTTCCTATTCTCTAGGTGGAGAATGAAAATCTTTGCTCGTTGACTTAGGTACACACTCAAATGCTAATCAGAATACAGCCATCACCAAGCATGCAATGGCTCCAGTCATGATGTTGTATTAGTCGACTCCAAATGCAAGTGAGGGCACAATATGACGAGTGTCTTGGGGAAATTACTTTTTGGCTTGCACAAATATTATCACCCTTTCAGGGATGAATCAGGAATTATTTCAGTTGAAGTTGTTGTAGATTATTGTGCAATTCGTTCGAAACCATCCCCGATAGAATTGCACAAGGCAAAATTCAGGCGTATAGTCTTATGAGTACCTGAATATATGTAGTCTTGCAAGAAAGATTCAAGTGGCTCCACTCTACATATACCCAGATATTTCAAGGAATGATGTCAAAATTCCATGAACAAAACTAGCTCCGTCTTCTGAGGCTTTAGCCTACAAGGAAGCAATTATTTATAGTGAGTTGGAAGGGTTGGCGTAAAATCTGTCCTCACTTGGGTTGTTCCTAGGAGATTTTTTCCTCAACCAGAATGCCCTCTACTATTTAAATATGAGTACCAAGGATTGGCAAGCTTTAGATGTCTGGATTTCTGATTCTTCCAAAGAAGAAGAACATACTCTCCTAATCTAAGTCATTTTCTCCCAAAACACATAAAGCAAAGTTCATTCCTTCAAACTATGTTGAGCTCGATTTAGTTTGTTCCTATCTTAAGAAAAATAGGATTTCTTGAAAAGGAAATTTTGCCTTGTTCAATTAGCCACAAAATTTAGTGAGTTTCTTGTCCAATTACTGATCCAAACTGAATTAAATGATTGAACTTGTTCTTTGATCCCACATATTTAGTGCTTTGATTGTCCAATTTCTGAATCCAAAAAGAGATTATACGATGTAGTTGTTCATTGAACCACAATATTTAGTGACTTGTGTTGTTCATTTGCTGATCCAAAAAGAATTAGGTGATGTGTTTGCATGTTCAATTAACTCCAAATTCCATTCAACCCATAAATTGATGTGTGATTTTCTGATTTTCCTTAAAAGGAAAAGAGCATAATCCTCTAGTCAGTTTAGTGATAGATTGGAATATGTATCTTAAATTTTGAAAGAAAGTAAATGGAAGTCAAGATGGGGGGTTGGGTAACTTGAAAAACCAAGTTAGTATCTATTTATGTTAACTCCCATGAAAACCCTCAAGAACAACTTGCAAACACTTGTTAGGCTGCAAGACATCAAAAACACAACTTGTCAAAATGTTAGAGTTAGTCAAACAAAGTGTGTAAACTTTCTAACCAGATGCGAGCCTAAAAAGTCACTGAATGCGATACAACATACTGTATGCAAGATTTCTTACCAAATGCGATAGTATGCTCCCCAGATGTGAGCCTGAACTGAATGTGATCTAGAAAATCCTGAATGCGATCCTTTTTTACCGCGGTGTGATGGTGTATCCCGAATGCGATCCAGAATGATAAAAAATGAGCCTGTAACAGGATTTTGGGCATGAAAATTAGTGAAGAAGTGATGGAAAATGAGGCTGAGTTGGAAATCGAGCCCTGCGGTGGGCGTCAGAAATGTGTGTGTATATTTGTGCACCTATTATCTATAACACAACACTTCAATAAGTCATTTTGTTAGTGAAAAACAAGGGTTAAAGAGCATATAAAATATAACATTAACTTATTGCTTTTTAACTAGGATGAGTGTAGAAAATAACATAAAAGTCCTTAGATTTATGCTAAATACTAGTGACATAAACAACCTAGCATGAAAGATTTATTTTAAAACAAGCTAATATTTAATGAGCAATGCATATTAATCTAAAAATGGACATAATAACAATGTGTAAGTATAAACTATGAAATGAAGTATGGGTCTAAGTCTATTCCAATAGCATAACAATGCATTTACAATATGAAGTGAAGGCTCATTTGTGCTCCAAAATGCCTACTATTTATAGAAGAATGAGAGAGAGAGAGGGGAGACAAGGCTCATTAATGAGTTGAGGGACTCATTAATGGTGGTGTAAGAGCCATTAATGCCTTGGGCATTAATGAGGCATGGGAAAGAAGGAATATCCATTAAGGGTTATTAATGACATTCATTTAAGAGGCATGGGAGGGTGTAAGACTCAACTTGGCAATTTGGTCCCTTAAGAAAGTCATGCTTGAGAAAGTGGACTTTCTCAAGTGGGTTGAGTTGTTAATCATTTCTTAATGGAATGTGACAACATTAGGAGATGGGTTAGGGTAGAATTAGAATTAGGATTAGATTAGCAAGGGTGGAATGGGTTGAGAAGGGTTAGAACCCAGGGTAGAAGTGGTTGAGATAGGTTAGGTTGGGGTTTAAGGGAATATTAATGAAATGAATTAAACTTATTTAATTCATTTAAAATATAGGAATTTAATTATTTAAAAAATTTAATTACTTTTTAATAATTAGGGGACTATAGCCATTTTAATTAAATCAAATAGGCTAGGGGAATGGGTTATTTTGCAAGTGGGTAATTGATTTAGGGATTTATTTAATTCCTTTATAATTAAATACTATAGCCATGTTTGTATTTGGTTTGTTTTAAATGTTTTGAATTGATTTGAATTGGTATGGCTATAATAGTTAATATAATTTAGTGATAAAAATCACCTAGGACATTAAATTGATTCGAAGAATTATGCCAAGCAGTAATAGGGTCGTTTGGACATAATCGAGGTATGATCACACTTAGGGAAAATAGGGTCCATAGTTGGAACATACCAAGTTCAAGTGGTTACAAGTATTCCTTGGATTCTGATGGACTATTACGTCATAGGGGGTGTATCTATGTACCTTCCATTGGAGATTTGTGTGAGTTCATTGTACTTGAGGCACATAAAGCACCTTATGCTATGCACCCCGGTGTTAAGAAGTTACATGCAGATTTGAGATAGTTATATCATTGGCCAAGAATGAGACTATAGATTGCTAGTATTGTTACGAGATGCCTAGAGTGCTAGAGCATGAAAGCAGAGCACCGTCACCCAAGTGGGATTCTACAGCCACATGAGATTGTCGAGTGGAAGTGGGATACTATATCTATGGACTTCATTGTTGGTCTCCCCATGTCTTCTCACCACTATGATGCCATCTTGGTGATAGTCGACACATTAACCAAGGTTGCCTACTTCTCACCTGTGCATACTACATTCACAACATGAGAAGTAGCTCAGGTGTTGTTGTGGATATTTTTAGAATTCATGACATTCCTCATAAGATCATCTCTGATAGAGACTCATTATTCACATCAAATTTTTGGAGAGAGTTACAGACAACATTGGGCACTAGGCTCAATTTTAGTACAACGTATCACCCTCAGACAAATGGTTAGACTGAGAGAGTTAATCAGGTATTAGAGGATATGTTGTGCATGTATGTGATGGACCATCAGGTCAAGTGGGAGGAATACCTACATCTAGTTGAGTTTTCCTATAATAATGGGCATCATTATTCTATAGGTATGCCACCTTATCAGGCCTTGTATGGTAGACCTTGCAGGACACCCTTAAGTTGGGACAGGATTGAGGATAGAGTATTTTTTTATCCTCAGTTAGTCAAAGAGATGGAGCAGTAGGTGGATCTGATTTGATAGCATCTTAGAGAAGCACATGATAGACAAAAGAAATATGCAGATGCGGAGAGGGTTGATAGAGAGTATAAGGTCAGAGATAGAGTCTTCTTGAGAGTGTGACCACACAAGAGTCTGATCCGATTTGGAAAGGGCTCTAAGTTGGCACCTCAGTTCATTAGACCATTTGATATCTTAGAGAGGACAGGACCATTTGCATACCATTTATCTTTCCCACCTAGCCTGTCACATATCCACAATGTGTTCCATGTTTCTATACTTTGAGGATATATTTATGATGAGACTCATGTGATAGATTGGGATGCCTTGCAGGTGGATTTGGATGGGTACCTAGTACTAGAGCCCATTCATATTATAGCTTGATGGACCCTTGCACTACGAGGCCGAGAGCTGGACCAGGTTAGGGTCCAATAGAATTGTTATGATGAGGTCACGAGTTCATGGGAGGACACAGCATAGATGAGATCTCAGTACCCATATATTTTTGATGAATTCCAGGAGGAAGTTCATGCCTAGTGGGGGAGGATTTGAGGCCTCACCCTAACCCATCATAGCTTAGTTGATACACTTATTTTGATACATTATGATTTGATATTTTGGGACATTATATGTGATGGACTAGACATTATTATTATTTATTATGTCATGTGATGATTACTTCAGTATATCTTATTGATGATGTTTATGATGTTTGGGTATATGCATGCACTATGATGATTATTTCAGTATTTTAAATTCAAATGAAAAAATATGTTATGATATTTTGATTATGTAATCAGTTATGGTTATCAGGTGTAGAAATGGAAAAAAAGGTTAGTAAATGAAAATGTAGAATGTTCAATCAATTGATTATGCAATTTGATTATATATATATATATATATATATATATATATATATATATATATATATATATATGCATGTGCATTTATTGAACTACTAATGTTTAATTTAGTGTGCAGGAAATTTACCATGGAAAATTATCGAAGAATTAGTAACCAACCATATGTGCAAACTGTAAAGACAAGGTTGAATTTAATGAAGAGATTCAAACCTCATTTTTAAGTGATTTTATTCATGACCGTAAATTGTACGTATGTATGTGTTAGGTGTTTTCACTGTGCAATTAGTGAAATGTCAATGTTGTATTATGTTATTTTACAGTGTCACTTGACACTTGTTATGTGTTTATGTAATGACATGTCTACTAAGGTTGGAAATGTAACCCAATTAGATTGTTTAATTTTAAATTTTGTTCTAGCCACTTTTAGAGACAAAAAGTTGTCCTAGAAACCAATTTTAATAAAATTCAAGTACCTTAGTGATAGGGGTATGGGTTAGGAACATTTCTAACACTTATAAAACACACTAGTGGCCTTGGTGACTCTCTTTATAACCCATTACTCATATGTTGCGAAAATGGAGTGAGTCTTGACCTTTTACCCAAACCCACACTCCTTTCCAATCTTGCATTTATGATAGGGGACAAAGGACAGCCTAAGGACTTAGGGGTCAATTCTGAATTTAATATTAGTGGGTAGGATTTGGAGACCTTTTTAGAGGCCCTTTTTAGAGTTAGAGGGTGTTCACCCACTCTCTACTTTTAGATACATTAGGGTTTTGGATTGAAGGAAGAAAAAAGGGATTGGGCTCTTCTCAAACATCATTTTTCCATAACACTTTCGAAGGTTGGTCTCAGCCACCATTGCCATGGAAGCTTTCTTATTTTGTTTCAATTAGAGTAGTATATATTTCATTCTATTGTATATGTGATTTATGTGTTTTGTGTTGTTTTGATGTAAGAGAATGAGATTTTGGGTTTGATTTCATGCTTCTTGTATTTATATTGTTTGAATGAGGGAGTTTTGTGAATGGTGTAATAGCATTACTCACCCTTGGATAGGGAAGAAGTGGCCAAGTATGGGTGAAGGGGTTAGTTGGATTTCATGAATGTGTAGAGTCTCTTCTTATGGAGAGAAGAGGGAAAAATGCAAGGTGTATGGGCCCTTGCAAGACAATGAAGGTTATTATTTTGATTTGGGGGAAATAAGGAGGAAAATGTATGGAAGAATGTATGTGAATTTCAGCCTTGGAAAGACATGTTTGTTATTGTATTTCATTTGGCAATCTCCTACATGGAAGTCCAGCTTTACCCTTATTTTGGAATAAAAATGAATCCTATTGTGTAAGCCTTGAATGGGTGTATCTTGTTGTCTTTGTGTTGCATAAATAGTGTGAATGTCACTTGTTGGTTACCGGTTTTCCAAGCTTGGGGGTGGTCTCCTTGAGACCTAGGATGGGCGGTGAGCTCTCCATGGTTAGTTTCATGTTGTCTTTTACAGATTTTGGAAGAACCTTATGTTCGAGCCATTTGTAATTGGAGCTTGGATGGTTTTCTTGTTGCCTTGATATTGGAGGCTTCTCCATTGTAATATCTTTTCTTGTATTGTGCCTTCATGTTGAAGGTGAAGTGTGTAATGGAATGGATTAAATCTTGTAGTCTTCAATGTTGTAAATGAAGATGTAACCATTTTTGAAAAAGAAAAAAGTCATGTGCTCAAGTTAGATGAATTGCAAGTCATTTCTTGATTTTTTTATAAAATTGCGGTCTTGCAAAATTTCAACCTTAATATGTTCTTTCTCCTCCCTTGAAATCTAGATTTATACCACAATATGATCAACCACTTTACCTTGAATTCAATATTGCAATTTTAAATCTTTGGAGGAAAACATGTTAACAATGGTTTATTAATCAAATTAAGACACTAATTAATAACTACCTATTACCAATATTCTATAAATAATTCTCTTAGTGTAGTGCATCAATAGAAGATATATTGCATACATTTAAACTTCAACAAAGAAAAACAAAGGAAATTTAATGTTAGAGGAGAAGGAAAAAATATCACTTTCCAGATTTTTGAGAGCCAAAATGCTCTCTAAAAAATGTATGAGAAAAGGAATTAATTCTCTTTACCATAGAGAATATTCCCCCCCAATATTCCCTCTCTAAGTATGTGATTAGTGTTCTAATCCCCCTTAATCCCTTGTGTAAACTTTACTAATAAAACTAATTAAAAAAAAAAGACACATTATTCCATGCATTAGGTTACCTTAATATTTCAGTGGGCCCCACACCCACTTTACCTCAACATACAATAAAATACAATTAAACACAAAAAAATGAAGTAAACTATAATGTCACTTACCTTGCTTGCTTGTTGGGGGGACTACCTTTTTGGTCACCATATTTATTGGGTATAGCACCACCCACCAAGACATGCATCTCCTTCCCCATACGTACCATGCTCCCCTTGACATGATTTAGTACCTTGCTTGCTGACATGATTAGCTACCCCCTTTCCATTCGAATTTCCTTGCATTTGGATTAAAGTTAATGCATTTGGTGGGCCCCAAACTTTATTTTTCTTTAAACCTGCACTTATCCCCCTGAAAGAATTTGTCCCCTTTTGCAGCCCCTTGACTTTTTATCTTGTCTCCTCACCCACTTGGCATGTGGGCCAAGAGAAAGGAGAGGGTGATGGTATAAGGGTAGGATAGGGGTAGGATGGATTAGTAGGTAGATTAGTAGGTGGGTTAGTACGTATTAAGTTAGTTTAAGCTTTGATTAAATAGATTTACTTTTTATTACTTCATTTTAAATTGTGTAGTTTTGTTAATAGATTAATAGATTAACTTTTTATTACTTCATTTTAAATTGTGTAGTTTTGTTAATAGATTAATAGACTTACTTTTTATTACTTCATTTTAAATTGTGTAGTCTTGTTAATAGGTTAATAGATTTTTTTTTTTAAAATTACCTAATTAGTTTAATAGTTTAATAACTGATGTTATTAATTGAAATGGTTTAGTCTATTAGAGTAATAGATTTACTCGGTTAATTTAAATTGTATAGTTTAGATTTATCATTTGCATTAATTCAATAATGATTATTACTATTATGTGCTTTCATGCAATTGTTAAAAAGGGTAAAATCTGAATAAAGATGTATTAAAGGGCTAGGTTAATATGTTAAATTAAGTATTCTTTTCGAACCATGGGAAATTTCTCTTTGTAATTAATTAATTGTTTATTAAAAAAAAAGTGTGAACAAATGAAGTTTAGGATTTAATTATTATTATCATCAGTTAATTGGAAAATCTGGATAGTTCCTCAAGCAAGTTAAAAGCATCCTTTCGCAATGTAACCAGATAAGATTATAGTAGTTATGAGAACCTTATTATATCGGGGATGTTTAAGGGTCATAATGACATTGAATAGGATTAATAAATTGGATTGCTAGGTTGACCATTAATGTAGTTAGTATATCCCTATGTCCCTGTAGTACTAAACCGTAGGGTCTCTTGTCATTTATCGAGTTGGAATACTGACTATGTATACACCTTTGTTGATAACCCTGACTCAATCCATGTATATACCCTTCAGCTTGAAGATTAACTTCACCATGTTGTCACCTTTCCTCAACGCTTTCAGTATTATTGTGTCATCATAACTTTGTTGTTTATATATTTAAAAAAATAAAATTCTGTGTATTTTTCCCTAGTTTTTGGCATGACAACAATGGAGGATGATCCACCTTTAGTGGTCATGTGATTCCACCTAGTGTGGTTGATAGCTTATCATCTCCTTATCACGTAGTCTTATTGCATTGCCTATATATTCAGGAACTCCTACATTGTATTCATCTATTATTGGTTTAATTGATAATTATTGAATGTAGTCAATTGAAGATCATATCATTTTGTCTGTCTTATTTATGCTATCAATTAAGCTTTTAAATCTTGACATTTCATTCTTTTCCTTAGGAAAATTATTACACTTACATCTTTCTAGACCTACATCTTTCTTCCAAAAAAAATATATACTTGAACATGTCAACAACAAATACTTTGAGACACAAGTTCAAGAAAAAACACCTCCAACACCTTTGGACCATAATGTTTAACATCAATGGCAATAAACAACCAAACATATATTTCCAACAATAATTTTCAATTGGCAAGTTCATCGAGGATAATAGAGGTGAATAATTTTAAGATATGGAAGCTAAAGATGGAGGATCTGTTAATAGATCAAGATCCATACGAAGTTACTAATGAAATTATCTTGAGACCTACATATTCAACTGAAAATACTAAATATGATGTTACGTACTATAAAGCCAAGGGCCTAATTAGATTGTTCCTTGTAGACTTTGTTTTAATCAATTTCTGTGATTTTTTTTCCAAACAAAATATGGAAGAAACTTGGCAAGATGTATCAAGTCAATTATTTAGTAGATAAGATTATTTTTAGGAAGAAACTATATTCTTTGAGAATAGATGAGGGTGGATGACCTGGAAGCATTTAATATGCTGGTGGCTCAATTGGCATTAATTGGTGTCAAGATGGATAAATAGAAGAATGTTAGAGCATGCATGTTTATTGTATTAGACATATTTGTATATTGTTACATTAATTAATTGTGCACATTCTCAAGAATATTTTCATGCATATTGTATGCATAATTTAGCACATGTTTGCACAAGCATGCCTAGATTAAGTTCAATACATTGAGCTATATTTAGTTTAGTTTAGTCTAGTTGTACTTATAGTTTTCATATCTAGCTTTACTTTGATATTTTTAGTTTGAGTTAGCTTTTGCATAGTTTTAGAATTATTATTTTCTATACAAATAACTGGCCTCTTCATTGTAATTCATATTTCAATCTTATCCTACAACCATCCAATTATTATCTTGCAATTGTGTAATACTTTCCTTTTGAGAAATGTAGCAATTATTTTCTTGTTGCTCTCCTTATGGAAGGCATTTTTATTTTTTTGTCTGAACATGGAGGTGCTTGTGTTGAAAATTTCAACATGGCTCCATGACTTCAACATGGTATCATAACACCAAATTCCAACATGCTATCAGAGTGTGGATTCAACAAACCCCTTCTCAAGATTTGAGGGTTTATTTTCTTAAGGGCATTGCGGGGTCTCCAATTTTTCCTTCTTTTGTGGTTTTAGATTTGGACAATTTTTAATTATCTTCTAAAGAAAAACAAGAATCATAATTTTTTTGAAAACTTTCTATTTTTTGGAAAATATTTTTTAGAAATCTTCTATTTTTGGAAAGTTTTTTATTTTTGAAAGTTTTCTATTTTTGCAAAGTTTTCATTTTTGAAAATTTTCTATTTTCAAAATATTTGTACTTTTGGAAATCTTCCAAACCCTAGCTTTTCCTAAAAAAATACATGTGGGTTTTTTCTCATAACTTGAGCATACAGGCTCAAGATCATGCAAATGAGATATTGTCAAAAATTTGATTCTGGTGTTGATCCAAATTTATAGGTTGTTTGATTAGATGCTCCAAAAAAATTTCATACCATACCTGGGAAGTCAGATCTTCTATTTTGTACTTGAAGGGCCCTAAATTTCTAGTATGAACTATGTTTTTTTTTTTTTTTAACTTTCGCACATCATAAAAAATTTCTCAGAATCTTCTTTCCATATTTGTAGTCGCCTTTTACATTTTTTTCTCCAGTTATATTTTATTTAGATTTTTAATATTTTCACATCATGGATGAAAACTTAGTTGTTTTTTTCTCTTGGAAACCTTTTATTTATGTGGGATGAATTTGCTCAGACTATTTTACATGTAATTCCAACACTTTGCCCTATTTGGGCATTTTGAACATCTTTTATCTCTACTTTTCTATTTGTAAATACACTTGGATAAAGTTCCACCCTTATGTATGATTTTTTAGAGGATTTTGCATATTTTGTACATGTATTGTATTATAAAGTGCCATGGGGGGTTGTGTAGTGTTTTTTTCTTTGCCATCAAATCTTTGTTCGGTGAGTGTCCCTCCAAGACAATATTGAATCCTAGAGATTCTTGTTCCATGTGTGTGCACATTTATTTGTATACCATTTTTATTGTTGTGCGTATTTTATTTTTCATATTCAAATTCTCCTTCATGTAGTGTTTGGTGACACATAGTTATAGTATGTCATGCCCAAAACTATGGCAAAAAAATACAGACAATTTTTTTAAACAGTATAAACAACTATGATGAAACAACTAGTACTGAATACATTGTGGAAAGGTGACGACATGGTGAGGTTATTTTTTTTTTGAATTGCAAGGTCAGACTTAGATTCAATTTGGATCACAACAAAGGCGGATGTAGAGTCAGTAATTCCAACTCGTTATTCAGCTACATACCCTACAGTTTAGTGCAACAAGAGCACTAGGGTCGGGTTGATTAAAATTCTAGCTTTAGGTTTACACAAGATGTGCCATTAAGATCGTAAAACTTTTGTTAACTACATAAGTTAAGTTCGGTTGATCTAGCAATACTTGAATCCTCAATCCTAATTGTAACATGATCTGTTTAGATCTAATACGTATTACACTATCATCATTTAGTTATTTACGTCATTCAATATATCTTTAAACATGGTCCTAGGTCACAACCTATTTGGCTAAATAGAAACATTTTTAGTAACCTATCAAACTTAGTATTAAAAATCAAATTAATTGACCCCATCCGATATCATTAAATTCATAAATGAAACCCAAATTTCATTATTCTATCCCCATTAAATTTTTCTAACGTAATTAAAATCGAGTTCTCACAATATAATAATCTTATCCAATTTTAATATGAAAAGGTGTATTTGAATTTCTTAAGAATTGACATAATTTTACGATTAATTAATAACTACAATAATAACATTCTAATTCACTCCTTCTATTTGGAAAGAAAAATTTGATTACACACACATAATTTAAATAAATAATAACTCCATTAATTACAAAGCATGAATTATATCACATCCCCTAACTACTTTAAAAACACTTATTCCTATATGCAACATAATCCATTGATAATAAAATCTGTTAAATTCTAGTCTATTAAAAAATACATAAAATATAATTCATTAATAATAAAATATATTAAATTCTACTCTATTAAAAAAACACATAAAACATAATTCATTTATCATTACTAACATTTAAAAAAAAAAAAAAAAACTAAACTATAAAATTAATTACAACTAAAAAACTATTAATACTTCCTAAACTAACTTAACACTACTAACCTACCTACTAACTTCTTTAGCTATCTCATCACCCCATTCCCTAGCTCATGACCCACTTGCCAAGTGGGTGGGGTGATGTGACAAGAGGTCAAAACATCCCCCAAGAGAGAATTTTGAATTTCAAGGGAGGAGGCTTAAGTTTTTTTGGGGGGCCCACCAAATGTAATCTCAAAAACTAAAAAATGAAAAGTAACCAAACTTTATGAAAGATGGGGAGACCAAAAGGCATGGAGAGTATGGTACGTATGGTAGGGTAAAGGATTTCGCATGGAGGGAAATGTGCTTGACAAGGTAAACATTAAATATTGTTTTCTCCCTTATCTTTTTATATTGTTATTTATATTTTTTTTTAAAAACTAAGAAGCATGTCTTATCAAGGTAAAGGAAAATATGGGGGTGGGGCCCACTATGTTATTAAGGTAATAAAGTGCATGTTATAACTATAGACACCTAAAAATAGTTTAAGCCTACTGGTCTACGTGTTTTAACATTTTTAGCATTACAATCAAAATGTTGTTTTGCGATCTAATTATTCCTCTATGGTGCGCATATAATCTTTATTGTATGGTGAAATTGTATCTTTCACCAATGATTGAATATTGCAAATTATTTACTGACAATTCTACTCTCTTTATCAAATCATTTCCGATCAACCCTAAATCTATCCTATTCGATCCTAAACCGATCCCATTCGATCCTAAACTATTCCAAACCTTCCTAAATCATTTTTTATTCCTAATCACTTGCAGAATTGTTTGGACTCATTCCGACCATTTTGAGGCATTGTCCAAGATCACTGATGCCTAATTAACCAATTTCAAACAAATCAATCAAGACCCTAATTCAATTCGATTAATCTTATCATAATTTCAGGAGCATTGTCCAAGATCATCGATGCTTCGTATCCCCTTAATCAGCTATTTGATAACATTGTCAAAGATCGTCAGTGTTATCGCTATCAATCTACCAATATCAATTCAATAGTGGTGTTCATTATTGTCAATACTATTTCTGATTATAACTTCAGGAACATTGTCAAAGATCCTCGATGTTTCCCCATTTCAATTTCAATCTTACGATGCCATCAAAGTTCATTGGCACTTTTCAATCATTTCTAATCATCATTTACGCGGGCACATTGTCAAAGTTCATCGATGCCTCATGATTTTCCTAAACTATTTCAGAACCCTCAAAATTGATCCTAAACCTTATCAATATTATCAAAATCATTTCAATTCGACATCAACACCCTCAATTTGACCTATAATCTACTAATTTCCCCCTTTGGATGAATAACCCATAATTTATCCTAGGTCCTAATTGAATAAATAAATAAACTTTATTTATTCCCTTTTCCCTAAGTCTCCAACAATTAATTAATTGGCTAATTTCAATTT
>MU228045.1:440295-455844 GCA_018584345.1 Thuja plicata
TTCTTCTTGTAAGACCTTGTAAGTTAGAGTCTCCTTGTAAATTTCTGTTGTGTGTGTAAGGAGTAACATGCTTCCAAGTTGTTAAAAAAAAAGAAATGCTTAATGATGTATCTCCTCGATTTTAACTATAAAATTGCAGAAAGAGTAATGTTCATTGTTTATTTATGTGCTTGTGATAAAATATCCTTACTAGTGCTTTTACTACTATTGTAAAATGTGTTTGGAAGAATTCTTAGTGAGCTATACACTTTTCACAGATATATATGTTAATACTTTAAAAATAAAAAAAATTAGTTGTGTTTTTGCCTATGGAAATCTGGGCATGACATTTTGTGGCTTAATTAATGTGGGGTCTCTCTTTGGGATCTGTGTGGACCTAAATTTGGGTCTCACTTATGCATTTGAGTGCCGACCTCTTTGGTGGACTCTTGTATATATTTGTTTCTATGTTCTTAGTTTAGGGGAAGTTTTTGGGAAGATGGAAGAATTGGATAAAAGATTATCTTTTAAGATATTGTAACGCAAGTCTGTGACCTCACATGTATGAAGATCAATTTATAATTCATTGAATATATGGACAAAACTAGGAAGGCATTACATCCTGACATGCATTGAGTTTGATCAATTAATAAAAAGGATCCCTGTTGTTTCCACATTGTGTTGCAAGCTAGTTTGGTAGTTGGGAGAGCCCTTGGCCCCTCCTGTCACCCACACTTGCATCATAGTTGAATATTATTATATT
This sequence comes from Thuja plicata, assembly GCA_018584345.1. Taxonomy (NCBI): domain Eukaryota; kingdom Viridiplantae; phylum Streptophyta; class Pinopsida; order Cupressales; family Cupressaceae; genus Thuja; species Thuja plicata. The sequence goes on from MU228045.1 coordinate 441,038, forward strand.
AATTAATTGTGCTCATGCTCAAAAATATTCTCATGCATCATATTCTTATGCATAATTGCACACATTTTTGTACAAGCATGCCTAGCTTAAGGTCACTTAGTTGAGCTAAATATAGTTTAATTCAGTCTATTTTCACTTCTAGCTTGGATATCTGTCTCCAGTTTTGTCTTTTTAGTCTAATTTATATTTTCATGTATTTTAGGAATATTTATTTCTATAAAATTAATTGGTTTCTTCATTGTAATTCATCCTCCAATCTTAATCCTGCAATTATTATCTTGCTATTGTGTAATCTTTACTTATTGAGAAATGTAGCTATCATTTTCTTGTTGCACTTCTTGTGGAAGTGGTGCAAGGTACCCTAATTTTTTAAGTATATGGTAGATAGAAATAAATTATTGGATCCATTGGGATCATCCATAATGTAATCAATAATGTAAATAACCCATTTTGTAAGGCTAATAAGCTCTAAGGTACTTTATAAACCTAGAGTCCTCATTAGACCAAAGGATACACTAAGGGTTAGATTTGGATCTTTATGTGGTTCAAAGGAAGGTATAGGATTAAATGATGTTTGGTAAGGTTTACAAGAGCCTACAAGCTCCTTTAGAAGTATTCAAGTCCAAAATTGCAAAAATGTACAAAAGATGTAAAGTTGTCATGCAACTTTTCAAAAGTTGTTCGAGAAGTTACAAATGGGTAACCAATAGCCAAAACCATTTAAAAAATAGTTGTATCCATTGGTATGAGTCTAATTGAGTCCCCCTAGACTATCCATGAAGGGTTGGTGAATATATGTATGAACTTGGTGGAGATTTGAATAAAGGAACTCTGATTTTGCTCAAATTTGTCTGATTTTTTATACCGTACAATCTGACCAGTGATTGAATCTAATGAAGTGTTGAATTTTTTCATAGTATTGTGAATTATTGTTAAAATTCACATGTTCTGAACCAATTTGGTAGAGTTTGATGGAGATTTGTGATCAATTTGGCGATTACTGTCTGAGAAACCCTTGTTTATAGGGGACAATCAGAGATGGAGCCCTAACTTGCAATACCACCATGGAAAATCCATGAATCCTAGTGGAATGCAAGTTAGGATAATTTAATTTAAGAATCTTGAAGGTAAGGATCAGGATGCATGGGTTGGTGATTTTCCCACTAGGCCCTAGGCTAAACATGCCCATGTGTTTAGCCTTGACACAAGGAAAAGTGATAAGATAGTCATACCTGTGAGTGGTGAGGATTAAAAAATTTGGATTCAATGAATTTAAGGGTAGAGAAACATATGCAAGAGGCTAGGTTGGCCTTGTGAACCCATTTATTAAGACCCCTTTGGAAACCAGTCCTAATTAGGCCTATTAGGTTTATGTCCTTTGGTGAGGGTTTGGAGGTGCAGAGCAAAGTCAAGATCTGATCTCTTGGGGTTTGTCCAAGGTCTATAAAGGGTATCTGAATACCTATTTTTTTCAAAGTATTCTATAGTGGTGTGGAGAGTGTCCTTGAAAATTTGACTGGTTAGGGCTACTAGCAAATATGACTATTTATTTCTTGGTGAATCTAAACTTGGTGTGAAGTGTTCAAACATGTTCAAAAGGCTAGTAGGAGTATCCTAAAACATAGGAATCCTTATCATTCTATAGGTGTGTGAATTTCAAGACTTTCTATGGTATAAGTGAATTGAAGATCTCAATTAAGATTGAGTAGGACTGTCAAAGGGTGAAGAAACAATGATATTGGATTTTTCCATTCTTTTAGTTGCCCATTGTGTGTCAGATGGTATCAGAGCACTAGGAGTATCCTTAGGGAAAAGGATTTGGAAATGATAGATAGAATAGAAGGTGGAGATGGTGATGAGATCTCTACAAGGGTCACCAATGTGGAGCTCACAAGGATAATGAGAGAGCATATGACATAGAGTAGAAATATGCAAGTAGAAATAGAAAGACTTAAGGGAAATGTAGATAGAAGGGATAGAGAAGACTCTAAAGAAGAAGGATATGGGGATAAAGAAGAGACCCCTTTGAAGGTAAGAGAAAGGTTACTTGCAGAACAGAGACCCTTCATTGAAGCTCTTGAAAGGGTAGGAAATAAGGAGAATAAGGAAAAATTACCAATGTTCCTTGGGAAGTTGAACCTTGAGGAGATTATGAATTGGTTGAAAGCATTAGAAAATAACTTTGAATGTGATGAAGTACCTAAGAACTAGAAGGTGAGAAATTCCAAGTCCAAGTTGAAAGGTTATGTCCTGAGTTGGTGGAACTTCTTACAGAATGAGCGATTGGAATAAGGAATAAATCCTATATCTTCATGGAAGAGAATGGTTGCAAAGATAAAGAAGCAATTTGTACTAGAGGATTATGAGGTAATGATGCACAGGAAGTTAAAAAATCTAAGACAAAATGACTTGGATGTAAGTACCTACACAAAGGAATTTCATAAGATGTCCCTCAAGGAAAAAGTATCTGAAAGTGAAAAGCAAAAGTTGGCAAGGTATCTGAATGGTATTAGATACAATATTCAGGATGAACTTAGTCTCTTCAATCCTGAGAAAATTCAAAAGTATTTGCAAATGGCACTAAGAATAGAAGAAAAACAAAAGAGGAAGGGAGATAATCAGAATAGAAGAAGAGGAGGAAACTTTAGAGGAAGATGTAGATTTGGTGGAAGAGGAACATCTCCTAGGCTACAAGGAGAGTCAAGTAACCAGGACCAAGAAGGAGAGTCAAGTCACAATGGAAATTTTAGAGGAAGGAGATTCAATATAAGAGGAATATTTGGGGGGTAGGTGATCAACTGTGTTCACTGGAAGATGTTTCGCATGTAATCAGATTGGACACCAATCTTGTAGATTCCCTGAGAAACAAGTGTCAACCAATCAAGGAGGAGAAAGAAGGATCCATTTTTCCCAAGAAGAAGATGATTAAAGCATACAATCAAACTGAAGACCTGCAAATCTAGAGCAAGGGGAGTGCCTCATGTTCAAAAGGACCCTCTTGAAAGTACCAATTGCAAAGGAGCCACCACAAAGAAAGTCTCTATTCAAAACTACATGGAAGGTAAGTGAAAATTTTTGTATAGTTATAGTAGATTCAAGAGCAATATATAATATTGCATCAATAGAAATGGTTAATAAAATTGGTTTGAAGAAGATACCACACCCTTAACCCTATAAAGTATCTTGGTTGAATAAAGAACAACAAACCTTGATAAATGAAGAAGTTTGGGTAGAATTCCAAATAGGTAAATATAGGGACAGAATATTGTGTGATGTGACTAAGATGGATGCTTGTCACTTACTCTTAGGAATACCTTGGCAATATTGTTAGTACACAACATGATGGCAAGAAGAATGTCTATTCAGTGACTAAGGATGGTGTGAGTTACTCTATGACCCCACTCCCTGATGATGGTAAGGATACACACATATGTACTAGTGTCATACTAGTAGATGAAAAGGAGTTCATGAAGACCCTCAAAGACAATGATACCCCATGCTTCACCCTAGTGATGAAACCAAAAGAAGTGTTGAAGAAGAAGAAGACTAAGAACAAGACACAAAAGAGAGAGGTAGGTCCCAAGGAGGTGAAAGAATTGGTTGACATATACAAGGGGATAGTTGAAGGTAGTATACCAGAGATATTGCCACCACACAGAGATGCTAGCCAATGCATAGACCTTATCCTTGGGTCTACATTTCCTAACAAAGAATCCTATAAGATGACCCCAGATCAGATCGAGGAGATTGCAAGATAAATACAAGAGTTTTTAGATAAAGTATTCAAAAGAAAAAGTATAAGTCCTTGTGTAGACCCTGTTGTTTTAGCTCCAAAGAAGGAAGGAATATGGTGATTGTGCACAGACTCCAGAGCCATAAACAAGATCACCTTCAGATATAGGTTTCCCATGCCTTAGATAGAAGATTTGATGGACTGTGTAGGAGGATAAAAGTATTGTTCTAAGGTGGATTTGAAGAGTGGCTACCACCAGATCAAGATAAGAGAAGGGGATGAGTGGAAATATGCTTTCAAGACCAATGAAGGCCTATATGAGTGGTTGGTTATGCCATTTGGCCTCTCTAATTCCTAAAGAACATTCATGAGGTTCATGAATGAAGTCCTAAAACCTTTCATTAATCATTTCATTGTTGTATATTTGGATGATATACTAATTTTTATTAAGGATAAAGATTAACATCTAATGCACTTGGATTTGGTGTTGAAAAGGCTGAATGAGGAGTAGCTGAAGATAAACTTGGAGAAGTGTGTCTTCGTGCAGGAAGAGTTAATATTTCTTGGTTTTTTAATTTATAAAGTAAATCTCAAGATGGATCCCTCCAAGGTGGAAGAAATAGTGAATTAGCCAACACCTAGAAATGCAAGTGAGGTAAAGAGTTTTCATGGTCTTGCAAGTTTTTATAGAAAGTTTATAAATAACTTTAGTAGTGTATGTGCACCTATGATTGACACCATAAAAGGAGGTAGAAAATGTCAATTTTCTTGGAATAGTGAAGAAGATAATTATTTTAAGTATTTGAAAAAGATGGTAGTAGATCAACCCATCTCAGTGTTACATGATTTTTATAAGGTCTTCACAATTGAATTTGATGCAAGTAATAGGGCTATAGGTGGAGTTTTGAGTCAAGAAGGTAGGCCTGTGGCCTTTTTGAGTGAGAAATTGAATGAAACAAAACAAAAATACTCTACTTATGATATAGAGATGTATTTCATGGCTCATTATATGAGAAAATAAAGACATAACTTATTACCCAAATAATTTTTGGTCTTTACTGACAATCATGGATTGAGTTTTTTGAACAGACATGAGAAATTGAACCATAGACACATGAAGTGGATGGAATATCTTCAAGATTTCACTTTCATTAGTAAGAATAAGAAAGGGGTAGCCAATAAGGTGTCTAATTCCCTTAGTAGAAGGAATTTGATGTTAAGGGAGATTGAATTGGAAAGTATTGGGATCAGTTCAATGAAGGACATGCATCCAGAAGATGAAGATTTGAAAGAAGCATATTAGGAATGAATAGAAATGAGAGATAGATATCACATGGATTTCTCTGGTTTTATTTTACAAGAAGGTATACTATTTAAAGGGAGTAAACTTTGCATTCCTATATTCTCAATGAGAGAAAATGTTCTAAGAGAAAAGCATTGTGGAAGTCTATCAGGACATTATGGGATTGATAAGATACTTAAACTCATTAGGAAGTTTTATTTTTGGCCAAGGATGTAGACAAACATCAGAAAGTTTGTTGAAGAGTGCATGGTGTGTCAAAAGGATAAATGGAAGAGTTAAAATGTAGGATTGTACACTCCTTTACCAATTCCAAGTAGTCCATGTGATTCAGTAAGTATGGACTTTGTGTTAGGACTTCCAAGAACAAAACTGGGTCATGACAATATATATGTTGTGGTAGATAGATTTTCCAAGATGGCCCACTTCCTACCTTGTAAAAATACACATGATGCATCCCATATTGTAGTTATTTTCTTCGGGGAGGTTGTAAGACTTCATGGTTTACCATTATTTATAATTTCAGACAGGGATTCTAAATTTATTGGAAACTTTTGGAGAACTCTTTGGAAGAGACTAGATACAAGTTTTTATTTCTCTTCAGCCTATCATACTCAGCCTGATGGATAAAAAGAGGTGGTTAATAGGTCACTTGGGAACCTATTAAGGTGTCTAACCAAAGAACATGGAGAAAGTTGAGATTTTATCATTCCCTAAGTAGAATTCTCCCACAATGACTCAGTGAAAGGAGCACTGGTCTTAGCCCATTCCATATTTTTTATGGGACAAACCCAAGAGGTATTTTGGAGTTGAGAGATGTGAAAGATTTGGACAGAATAAGTTCCCAAGTAGAATATTTTGCAGAAGTGATGATAGACATTCATCAACAAGTGAGGGATAAGTTAACACATACTAATGATAAGTATAAGCAAGAAATAGGAAAGAAGAGGAGATATGCACAGTTTAAAGTGGGAGATATGATGATGATGATTCATCTAAAAAAGGAGAGGCTTCCAAAAGGTAAGTTCACCAAGTTAATGATGAGAAGGATAGGTCAATTCAAGAATCTCAAGAAATGTAGCACCAATGCCTACAAAATTTATCTTCCTCATGATATAGGTCTTTCCCCTATTTTTAATGTTTCTAAAATTTATTCATATAAGGGTACTATTAGTGATGTTTGCAATACAGGTCAATTTTAGGAGAACAATGTAGATTTGGTGAAAGATCTACCAATGTAACCCAAACCTATGATAGAGTGTGTTCTTGACAAGAGTGTGAGAAAGAAAACAAGGAGGCATGCCTATTATGAGTACCTAATCAAATGGAAGAAAAAACCCATGGAATATTCTTAAATGATGTTTGGTAAGGCTTAAAAGAGCCTACAAAATCCTTTATAAGTATTCAAGTCCAAATTTGCAAAAATGCAAAAAACATGTAAAGTTGTCGTGCAACTTTTCAAAAGTTGCTCGAGAAGTTACAAATGGGTAACCAACGGAAAAAAACATTTGAATTTTTTTTTTTAGCAATTGGTATGAGTATATTTGAGTCCCCTTAGACCATCCGAGAAGGGTTGGTGAATAGATGTACGAACTTGGTGGAGAATTGAATAAAGGAACTCTAATTTTTCTCAAATTTGTCTAATTTTCCATACCGTACAATATGACAGGTGATTGAATTTGATTAAGTGTTGAATTTTTTCATATTATTGTGAATTATTTTTCAAATGAACTTTGTCTTAACAGATTTGGTCAAGTTTAGCGAGAGTTGTGATCAGTTTGGTGAAGATTGTTTGAGAAACCCTTGTTTATAGGGGATAGTCAGAGATGGAGCCCTAACTTGCAATCCCACCATGGAAAATACATGAATCCTAGTGGAATGAAATTTAGGGGAATTTAATTTAATAATCCTAAAGTGAAGGATTAGGTTGCATGGGTTGGTGATTTTTGCACCAAGCCCTAGGCTAAACATGTCCATGTGTTTAGTTTAGACACAAGGAAAAGTGATAAGACAGTCATACCGGTGAGTGGTGAGGATTAAAAAAATTGGATTAAATACATTTGAGGGTAGAGGAACATATAAAAGTGGTTAATTTGGCCTTGTGAACCTATTTCTTAAGACCCCTTTGGAAACCATTCATAATTAGGCCTATTAGGTATGTGTCCTTTGGTGAGAGTTTGGTGGTGCGGAGTAGAGTCAAGATCTAATCTCTTGGGGTTTTTACAAGGTCCATAAAGGGAATAATAATCCCTATTTTGTTCAAAGGATTCTATATCAGTGTGGGGAGTGTCCTCAAAAAATTGACTGGTTAGAGCTACTAGTAAATATGACTGTTTGTTGCTTGGTGAATCTAAACTTGGTGTGAAGTGTTCAAACTTGTTCAGAAGGCTAGTAGGAGTATCCTAAGCCATAGGAATCCTTATCATTCTATATATGTGTGAATTTAGAGACTATTTATGGTATAAGTGAATTGATGATCTCAATTGAGATTGAGTAGGATTGTCAAAGGGTGAAGAAACAATGATATTGTATTTTTCCATTCTTCTAGTTTCTCACTCTTGTTAGGAAGGTATTTTTGTTTTGCTATTTGATCATATAAGTTATTTTAATGCAAATTTCAAAATTCTCCATAACTTTGACATGGTATGGGTGGTCCCCCCCGGAGGAAAATTTTACCAAATTGAATTTCGACGGGGCAACCTCTAAAGGTAATGTTGCTGGAGGAGGTATTATCAGAGACCACCGTGGGTAGATGATCATCGCTTATGCCCTTCATCTTGGGATAGGCTATAATAATGTGGTAGAAATCTGTGCCATTTTTAGGGGCCTAAAGGTGGCAGTTTCTTTAGGGAGCAAAAATCTGATTATCGAGGGAGACTCAAAAATTGTGATAGAGATGGTGAAGGGAAACTACAGAGCTGGCTAGAATATATCCAACCTGCTCCAGGAAATATGTTCATTTCTCCCTAGGCTAGATTATTTTAAACTACAACATATTTACAAAGAAGGCAACGCTATTGTAGATGCACTGGCGGCCATAGGTCTTGGTTTGCAAGGCATTAGGTGCTGGAAAAATTTGAATTCCCTAACTAAGAAAATTGTTTTGCTTGTGGAAAAAGAAAGGAAATTAATTAATGAAGCACGAGGATGAAGCTGATTGGACATAAAAGTTGGCTTGTAGTTTTATGAGAAGCAACGCATTTTCAAATTTTAAAATCGCAATGGGAAAGGAAATTGATTTTAGTATTATGCTAAAAAGATGGGCTTTTAATGCCTATTTTAGAAAAAGTATGAGAAATTTTGAAAAAAGTGCTGACATGGGGATTGAAATGCATCTTAGGAGCCCTGATAAGATGGCTAGGATTAATTGGCATTTTAAACCAAAAATTTGCAATCATTTCCCTTCACGCGATGGATTTGCTCTCATTTTGGCCACCCATGTGACTTGTACCTTCTTAAAAATCATTAAGGTGTCAGATTTTTTTCCTAACTGGTTATCCATCATTTGCTTCGTCGATTATTCTTTCTGGGTTCTTTGTGTTTTTTTGTGGGCTCTGGTGAAGGCTAGTCAGGGTGGTGGTAGAACAGGTGGGATGTCTCTAGAGACTCAAGTGGAGGAGCTTTCTGAGCATAGTTTAGATATGGGTGGCAATATGGTCCATGTGGAGCCCTCTAAAATTGAGGATGTATTCCTCAAAAACCCTTGCGCTATTAAATACTTGAAAGAGGGTGGGTTCTATCCCTATATGGAAGCCATGGAGGGAAGCAATGAACTCATCTCGATGCAGCTAGTGAATTCCTGGATGGATCGCAAGGTGACGATAAATGGAATAAATTTTGAAATAAATGAAGAGGTCATTGCCCATGCCATAGGGCTCTCCACTGATGGGAGAAAATGGAAGAAGGTTACGAAGAGTAGAGATGACTCTAGTATGGATAAATTTTTCAAGAAGATGGAGGAACCAATCCGCATTCATGGGGGCTTCAAATGAGAGGTGTTGCCCGATCCATGGAATGAGGTATATGTCATTCTGATGAAGTAAATTACTTTGGAAGGTCATTTTGGCACTTTGTATAATTACTACTTCTCTCTGCTCAACCACTTCTGTTATAATGATACCATTTCCTTCCCCTTCTACCTACTGCACTCTCTCGAGGCTCCGATTATGGATGTTAGGTAAAAGAAAAAGGCTAGGCATAATTAATACATTCTACATCAAGGCTTGATTTTATGCCTTTTCAATTTCCACCTTTCTTTATGCCCCCCAAGAATTTTCACTATGCAAGATATTAACTCTCCCTCTGATAATGCTCCCTGAGAGTTAATGGTTTCTCACTCTAACCCCACTTCATCCTCCAAAACCCCCGTGCGTAATAAGGCCAAGAATGATAAAGCGGGTCCGGCAGGTGGAGCCCAAATAAATATTGATTTGGAGGAGGAGGAAGATGAAAATGAAAGGAGGAGGTCCCATAGAATTGCCTCTAATACTAGGTACAAGTAGAAAGGTGTCAGGAAGAGGTATCTAGAAGAAGATGAGGAAGATGGAGACTCATAGGAGGAGGGAGAAAAGAAGAAGGAAAGAAATGGGGATAATAAGAAAGGGAAGAAAATTAAGAAGGATGAGGGTGAACATGACAAAAAAAGAAAGGTCTCTCAGTCTATGGATGGGGCCGAGAAGAGCCATGATTCGTCCCAGATTTCTGCTAGTTTCAAATTACCCAACATTGATCTGTCTAAAAATAAAATTTTTGAGGGTATGAACTTGGAGTTTCCACTCACAGATACCTCTCCACCTAGCCCCCATAAGGATTTGGATACTAAGAAGGATACTGGTGGTAACAAGGAGGAGGTCCCGAAGGAAAGCAAGTTGGAGGCTGAGAGTAAGATTGAAGCTGTGGGTGACATTATTCAATTGCAGAAGGATGTTAAGCAGCTGCAAACCTCCTTCCTAGATTCTATCTCCAAGAAGGATCTTTGAGAGGTTAAGGAGGAAATCAAGGATCTAGGGGAAAGTTTCAACATGATTACTGGGTTTGCGATCAAATTCATGCATTCGGCGACAACGACCCTCCAACTGTTGCACATGGAAAAAGCGGTTACCCTGGGGGAGGATCAAAATGATTGGAAACTCTTCCTATTCCTTACGGAAGATTGGATCAAGTTGTTTCTTATTGGAGGGGGTAATAACCCCAAGTAGTTTCTATTCCTTTTTTGATGCTCGATTTTTTGGCTAGTTTTGTTGGTTGGCCACTCTGGGCCTTTTAGTTTCTCTATTTAACTCTTGTGATTGTATTACTGTTATTTACTACTCTGCTTATGGTTTAAACTCTACTGGTACTAACTTGCATAGACTAGTTACCAACTTCATGGTGAATTTGGGGGTTTTTGGGTGTTAATAGGCTGGTTACCAACTTCATGGTGAAGTTGGCGCCTGTTGTTTCTAGTTTATTGTTTTTTATTTTTAAAAAAGGGATTGGCTGAGGGTCTGCTAACTCTGGTGGTGTGCTAGTAGTCTACACTTCTCGTGCTGGCTATGTTTTCTTTGGGTCATCCCCCTTGTTTTAGCTGGTTTTTAAATTAAAAACATGGTATCAAAGTACCAAATTCCAATAATTTGATCTTGCTTTATTCTTTACTTGATTCATGGGATTCTGTTATTATGACCATCGATATTACTACTGTTATTTTAATGACTAAATATGTGGTGGGTTCTTTCTTCTTGAAGAGATGAAGAGGAAGGTATACAGTGAATCCAAGTAGGACCTAATTTTCATGAAATACCCAAGGGAAAAGGAAAGAAGAATAAGAAGAATGATAAATCCAAGTAAAAGTGGAGAACCAAATTTCTTGTAAAGTCCAAAGTCATTTGTCGGAATTACTGTAAGCTAGGATATATTCATAAGGACTAAAAAAAGAAGAATAAAAAGAAGAAATTTGATTATGAGTATGAGTATAAGAAGGAATATGGTGATGCATTCAATGTATCTTTGGACACTCATACAGGTAATTACATGGTTAATTGACTCAGACACATCTTTTCATATGAACTCTAATAAAGATTAATTTTTTGAATATGAAAATTTTGATGAAGGAATGGTGAACTTGGGTGATGATTCTCATTTAAATATTGTTGATCATGGTAAAGTTAGAATCAATTTTCTTAATGGTGTAATAAAAAGGATTAATGGTTTGTTCCATCTCCATCGACTAAAATGAATTTTTTTATCTTCAAACAAACTAATAGATGTGAGTATGTAGGTAGTATTTTTTTATGAAGGATGGATTCTAGTGAGAGGTGATATAGTGATTTTTAGAGGTTTCAAATTTAACGAATTTATAAGTTGGAGGCATATTTTTTGGGTATAATAATACTTGTGTAAATAATTTATTAGAAAAGGTGAGGATTTATGTTTAGAAGATGATCATGTATTTTGGGTACCAAATGTTTTATTATTATTATTCTGAATCAAAGTTACTTACATATAAGACTATGTTATGGTATGAGAGACTTAGCCACATTGGAGAAAAGGGTCTAAGGACCTTGAAAAATAAAAATCTTTTGGAAGTTTTGAATAGTTGTAATCTGGATTTGGATTTTTGTGAGTATTACATTAATAGAAATCAAGTATGCACTCAATTTTTCTCAAGTTCTCAAATCTTGTGGTGTGTTGGATATTTTTTATTTTGATGTGTTTAGTCTTGTAGGTGTTATTTCCATTAGAAAACACAAATTTTATGTTTCATTTTTTGATGACTATAAAAGGACATTGATATATTTTATAAATTTGATGCTCTTAGTTGATTTAAAATATTTAATGCAACAATTGAATTGAAAAATGGAAATTGAATAAAATGTTTGAGGACTAATAATGGTAGTAATTTTTTCTTTAATACTTTTTATAGATTTTGTTTAGGTTGTGGTATTCACAGAGAGAATACAACTCTATATTCTCCACAAAAAGAGTGGAGTTGTAGAAATGATCAATAGGATGTTGATGAAGGCTAGGAGTATGTTGAGTGGTGCTAGTCTAGAACAAATGTTTTTGATTGAAGCCATTTTCATTGCTTCCAACCTGAATAATAGGTCTCCTACATGAACTCTTGTTGTTAAAATTCCTATGGACGCATGGTTATGTCATAAGCATTCATTAAGAAATATTAGAGTTTTTGGTTGTGAGATATATGCACATGTCGTAGGAGAAGGGAACAAAGTTAGGGAAGCCCATGAAATGTATCTCCACTAGATATAGTTATGGTGTGAAAAAGATGCAAATTTATGGACCTTATTGGATAAAAGGTAATGTATAGTAATATTGATATTCTTAGAGAAAATAAGACTCCTTATTACATTGTAGCTTAAACAAACTAAAAAAGAAGATGTCATTTAAATAACTTCTACACTTGAGAAAGTTGGAACAAGAGCATCATAAAGTTTAGAAGTTGAGGAAAGCTCATCTAGCTCTAAATCTTCAAAAGAGGAGAAAGAATCTCCAACTCATCTTTTTTGAAGGTCTACAAGGCATACACAACCACCTAAAAGTCATTCACTTGATGAATAAAGATGTATTGTCACTTTGAAAGATAATGTGGATGAACCTAGATTTGTAGAAGATGCATTACATATGAATGATGCTGAATCTTGAGAAATAATTATGGATGAAGAAAATGAATCTTTGAAAAAAAATGGTATTTGGAGTATTGTACCATTACATGAAGGATAAAAACCTCACAAGGAAAATTGCAGCCATACAATGACACTTTCCACATAACCCACATAAACAATCAATCAAATAAGTACTAAACAATCTACATACAGGAGAGTAGACAACATACCCATGAAAATATTTCACAAGATAAAACTCTAGGAAAATCCTAATAAGGAAAAAACCAACTCTCCAAAAGCAACCATCATACATGTATTATTTAGAAATGCAACATTACAACACATCCATAAAGCTTCAAAACCCCAACCATCAACAAGCAATCTATCTGTATAATCATGTTACCACACATCCCATGACATGATTCCAACCTTCAGAAATGATTACCTAACTAATTTCAACAACTACCCTTGTGGTTTCTTTTATATACATAATCTCCCATAAAACCACTAAGTTGTATTGCATAAACCATCTGTTAAAACTATGTTTTACCTAACCCATTGATCCCACATTTAATATTGAGTAATTTATTAATTTTCTTCCTCTAATAATAAATAATTAAAATAATATAATATAACAATGTTATAAGATAACATCAAGTGGTCCCGAGAATATTTCAAAAGGAATCTCTACCTGTTGCATGTCTATCTAGTGCTCATAGGTGCAACATTACTTAATCAACAAATATATTATAGTAATAAAAATTATTATGTAAGGTATAAAATACATATTTTATCAGCATTTTTCCACTTGTATACATTTTATAAGGGTCAATAAGTAGCCACAAATATGCACAATCCCTCTAGCCTCATGTACCATCGTGAATAAAAGTGCTATATGTGCTCCTAATGTATACCTACAATAAACAACAAGTAACCACCATCTTGTACATGAATCCTATCTGTAATACCCCTCTAACCCTGATATAAGTTTTGATTCTTTTGAATGAAGTAAGATCTTTCGATGTTTTATTTCAGCATAATTTGTTGATGATACTTGTTGATCTATTCCCATTGTTTGTTTATAATGATTTCATAAGCTAGTACCTAAGGATTCTAATATCAAACATACTGTCTAAAGGTATCATTTTATATGTATTTATCTTCATGTATGTATTGAGGACCTTCAAGACCTTTAGGAATATAGTTAAGATGTTATATGACATGTACTTGATCGATATATATAAGTGATTATTTATACGTTCTTGTATTAAGGCTACTTTTGATGAATCTGGTATCTCACTTAATGATATGGGATACTTCTCATGATTATGTTGATTTATTATTAGTATTGATTATAGACTACCCCATTGCTCAAGATTCTAACCTTCACTAGGATGATGCTACATGCTTGGTGTGTGTGTATATATACATGATGTATTTGCATGATTTAGGACGAAGTCATAGTTAATCACATAGCTGAGGTCCACATGATGTATTGATCCTGGTCATTTGTCTGCAATGTCTTCTTATATGTATATCTATGTACATGTATTTCTTCTCTGTGATGCAGGCTTGCAGGTACCAGGCATCGAATTCACCTGGCTTCATAGGTCTAAGCATGCCCTCAAATCCTCAATGGTTGTTGTTATGGAGATAGTACTAAGGCCCCTACATGAGTCTTCCTTTTTCATTATTCCAATTTGGGAGTATCAGGGATCTTTATTTGTCAGTCAACCTTTGGGTGAAAAACCCAGAACCAACACACTCGATTGGGCATTGTTGTAATTAGTTCCTTGTGTTCACTTGCATTCATTTGGTTGTGTGATTTTTTCTACTCATTTTATTTATTTCTCCTTCTTGGTATGATTCTTAGTTAATCTTTCTATGTTGTGTTTCAGAGGTTCGTGCTTGGTCACGAGTTTGGCTTCACTTTCCTTGTTGACTTTGGTTGACCTTGTTTGATCTTGTGGTTACCTTGATATGTTTCTTAGTTGATTGTTATAGCCTCTTTGGATGATTAAATTTATTTTGAGGCATGTGATTTTAATCTACCTCAGTTTTATATCCTATAGTAATTATAAATAGGTAATAATGATGTTGTGATCTATTGCTTCAAATCATATAGATTATAGTGTTTAGTATTTGGCATATATATATATATATATATATA
>MU228045.1:472971-489565 GCA_018584345.1 Thuja plicata
TGGTGCAATTGGGTTGAGCATAGATAATGTTAAGGAGTAAACAAATATGAAAGAATAAATGTGTTTAGTGGATGTGATTAGTAATTTATGCTTGTTTCACTTCTAGGGGTAAATTACGTGTTATTCGGTAAGGAAAATTAATTCCACTAGTTCATTAATGTAGTTAGTTTTGATGTGAAATGGAATCAATGTAAATTGAAGTTGTAATGGACATAGAATTTGCTCGATTAAGTAATAAAATGAAATATTTAATAATGGTAATTGAATTCATTAAGGGAACCTTAAGGAATGTTTTTGTAAATGGTAATGATGTTAAGTTAGAATGTTAGGAAAAAAATTTTGTTAATTGTAATTTTAGGTCATAGACCTGATTCCTTATGGGTTCCCTGGCGGGGACATTACATGTCTGTTTTAAACTAGAAGTCATAACTTTATTTTCCACCATTGGATCTTCACAAAAATCAATTTGAGAGTCCATAATGATGTTATCTAGATCTTCACTGCAGAGATTGTCTTTATTATTTTTTTTGTGGAAGATATGGGTGACTATTCTATGATGACTATTCTTTACATTTAATCCTTGCTTGAAATAGTTCAATTTAAGAACATTACAAAGTTTGAGGGTTTCGTATGGGTTTCAAAGGCTATTAGGATTTTTATTTGGGTAATTGGATCTATTTTTACACTGAATATGTTTACAATATCACTTTTATGTCTTCTTATGTGTTTGGAACATTCTGAATTCCATATTTGGGTTTAGGGTTGTCCAGTGGACTAGAGAAAACATATATTTTCCTAAAATCAATCCAATGTTGTTACGGAATTGATATGAATTCTTGATGATGAATCTATTATGTTATTATGACTTTTGTATGTATGTTAGGGAAGCTAAGTACACTAGGTGAGTGGCTCACAGTGAGGGGTCGGGGCTCTAAGTGGCTAGTACCAGGGTAACCCACTGGTGAGTTGTTTAATCCAGTGAAAACATTAATAAATTATGGGAAGGGTACTACACATTAAATAAGATAAGCCTCTCCCATGTCAATAGTGCTAGTATATGATATGGATGGGAGTGAGAGTAGGTGTTATTGCGATAGCACAATCGAATAGTCTCGTCTATATGAGAGATATTCGGTCCCGCATGTGCCTACTTGGGGGCCGGGGCCCAGAGTGGCTTAGCAGGGTAACTCAAGGGGTGAGGGATATGCGATGAAACTCACCTAGCTTGTATCTTAGAGTCTCTACCAATCTGTATCATGCCTCTAGTAGTCCTTGTGGTCTTCTTGTCTTTTCTTTTTGTGTGTTGTGGATTTTAGGAAAATTTATCACCACCTTAGGAATTTCCTAGTTGTTACCTCTTGCATGGGCCTTTGGTTCTATCTCCTAGCTCGGGGGAGTGAGCCTATTGGTCCCACGTGGTTTGGTAGTTAATATTTATATCAAGGTATTGTTTGTGATTCTTTAGATGATCCTTGCACATTTTCCTTTCTAGATCTACAGTTGAAGACTTCTTATTTGATATTTTATTATGTTGAGATGTACTTATGTATTTGTATTCATGTAATTGTAACCTCCTAAAAGGAGTCTTGTAGTATTGATGTAATCTCAATTCCAAGCAATGTATAGGGGAATGGGTAGTTCTAGGTAAAAGAAAGGGAAAAGAATGTGGTATATTGTGTATGTTATTAGCATTAGAAGAAAATGATTATGTTATTTCTCATATTCTCTTATGTTGTCCATATATAAAGGAAATAATATTAGATATATTTATATATAATAATGTAGCTAAACAATAATGTATTATCTTTGGATGAAAGTATCAAAAGAAACTATTGAGAAATGAAAGAATAGTGATTGGAATTATGAACAATGAATAGTTGTGAAACAATGAATCAAGATAGTAATCTGATTGTAATGTTAATGGTTGGTTCATGTTTATGGGTTAATGAAGCACCTAAGATAATGCCTACCTTAATGAATATTTATCTCTTACCTAAATGATTAGAGGAATGTGGTACAAAGGATAGTAGGAATTTATGAAATCAATATGAATTAATGACATGAGTTGTTAAAAGGAATAATGATTTTTTTATGATTAACTTATGTTTAATAAAATAAACAAATTAGGGACATTTACCTTGGTGCATTAAAATGAATGTATATCTTTTAATCTCGTAATACTATGGATATCTTAGGCATGTAAATAGTTTAGATGATGTTGCTTTAAGTAGCGATGTTAGGGAACCTGTGAGGACTTAAGTTGAATAAATATTACAATCAAGTTGTAGAAGAGTATTTTATTATAGAAATATAAAGTGTAATGATGAATATTATTCTTTCATAGAAAAAAAAGGGTTTATTACTTGCTTCTTATAGAGGTTTTATGTCTGGTCCTCTTGGGTTGCCTAGTGGGGCATTACACTATCACCCTTGATCATGCCACTTCCATTGGACATACATAATAGGTTATCCAAAGATAAATTGTCACAAAAAATTAGAAGTCCTACCTGAAAATATATCTCAAGCACGAACACTCAATCCAAAGTTAAAAACATGTATTGGTAGTTGTTAAGAACCAATAACCATAGCTAAAATAACAATCACAACAAGTTCTAACAAATCCAACTATCCATACCTCCAATGTATACAAAATCTATCAAGTGAATCTCATATCATCAACATATACATCCTGTAACATGCAACCATAAGCTCCAAGCGTGATACTTTCCACATACACACCTAGAAGCTCCCATTGCATAGGTATTACCAAAATTAAAACTAATCCACAAACACCATCAAATATAAATTGTAATCATAACTACACATACTATCAAGGAATATCCATAACAATATGTACAACATGTGAACCAATAACCTGTAGGTACACCTCCCACAAGTGTTGGAAAAATGGAAAGAGACACCACAAATTTGATTGAGTGTTGTCATTGGTGGCAACAAGATCATGTTTAGATCCTTACTCTATGTATGCAACTAATTAGGAGATCATATTGGAAGTCAGTATCAGATTTGGCTAAGTACACGGATGAAGAACACAATGTATAATTAGTTTATAGTAAAGGGTTCGGTGTTTCTTTTCAAGTTAATATGTTTTGGCATACATCTAAGGGAAGCATTGTGGATGTATACAGATGCTAATTCCATAATTTTAAGGTTCGGTGACATGTTTGGATAGAGTTACAAGGATCTGGGCAATGTCATTTTATGTTTGCTAGTTTAAGTAGGCTGACATGGTGAAAGATCTTTGCGTGGGCATGGAAATCTGATTTTGGCACTAACTCTTATGTTTCAATGATAAATTCGACATAGTTAGCTGCATATATAAAATAGTTTTGGAGGGAAATCAATTCAAATTGAAGATTTGACCAACTTGGTCCAAACATATTACATTTACCTAGGATGTTTTTGTTAGTCGACATGGGAGATCAAATATGTACTTGTATGCCTATATAATTGATGGATTAGGATTTTGGAGGTGTGGTTGGAGGATAGTTGATGTGTGTGTGAAGTGTGCAAGTTACCTACATGTAGATTTGATGCAGGACAATGTGATCTGATAGTCTGATTAGCGAAGAACAGAGAACATGATAGTTAGATGAAAAAGTGTATTAGATCAGATTTATGTGCTTATATGGAACTTTAATCAGGCATAGTTGATGTTACTATAATAGTTAAAAATATCTTGTGACCATTGTAGCGATCTAGTAAGGTAGTGAGCCTTGTTGTAAATGGTTGTAGCCCTAGTTGTAATTGAGCAGTGAGCTCTAGGCAGTGAGCCTGAATGCAAGTGTATTCCTAACTATTGTAAGATAATATTTTCTATAGAGTATTGGCTTGTGAGTGTCACCCCCATCATGTTTTTTTCCCTAATAGGGTTTCCACAATAAAAATACACGTGTTATAGTGTGATGTTTAATTTATTTATGTTCTTGCACTTTATTTTCTGTTATATGCATTAAGTGGTTTGAGAATCAGTTAAGTAAGCCAAAATTTTATAGAACACTAATTCCCCCTTCTCATTGTTCCTTCATTCCAACATTTAGTATTATAGAAAGGTCCCTTGAAGGAATTTTAACATCTTGAGGGAGATCCAGGAAGGAACAATGGATTCAGGTTTGCAAGAACAACTCCTTGTTTCTTTGGAGGATCTTGATCAATCCAAAAGTGAAGTAAGAATGCTACATGATGATCTAAGAGAGTATGAATATTTAATCATGAATCTGAAAATAAAATTGAAGCAATCCAAGGTGAAGAGAAGAGAACTTTGTGACTAGTTACAACAAAAGGATAATGATAGATCAAATGATGAACAATTGAGTCAAGATTTGAAACAAAAGACCAAAGAATGTTAAAAAATCAAGCAAGAGAATGCCAACTTGAAGCATGAGCTCAAATATATGGTGATGAAGATGAATAGAGAAAATGAGGATAGGGATAAGAATGAATTAAACCTAGAACAATCCTTGAAATAAAGATCCAATGAATGAAATAGACTTGTTGCTAATCTGTAGGGAGAAAATGAGCTTGAAGAAGAACTCAGAGATGAACTTGTGATAGACAATGAATACAAAGAGAAGTTCATGATTATTTTAGCCAAGCTTGATTCATTTATTTAAATTCAAAGGAGTCCAGATGACAAGAGAGGCCTTGGATATGAGGAAGGAGAAACATCTAAATATTCTCAAAATAGAATGAGATATGACAAGCCTAGATCTGAAAAGAAGCCCTCAGAAAGAAAACCTAATTCTCAAAGGATTTATGGTAAGTGTTTCATATTTCATAAATTTGGTCATAAAGCCATACATTCTAGGCTTGGGATGAATAAGAAACATGCATCTTTTTTTGGTCAATGCTTTAAGTGTGATAAACATGGTCATAAGGCAAGTGAGTGTAGAAGTGTTGTAAAGAACAATTATTCCAACAAAGGAAACATTAAATGTCATACATGCAATGGATTTGGACACATTTCCAAGCAGTGCACAAGAAAGAGAAGTCAGATGAAAAACATAAATGAACAAAGGAATGATGTTTGTTACAAATGCAACAAATCTGGGCATATTGCAAGAAACTATAGGAGCAATAATGTGAACAATAGAGGTCTAGTAAAAAAGAGAAGGAATAGGATAGGAAACAAAAAAGGCAACAAAAAGGTGAATATTGAAGAGATTAGGAAGCAAATGAAGCAAACATGGGTTAAGAAGAATGCTAGGAACACACTAGAGGGGTCTGCACTTGGATATAGTGCTAGCGATTCCTCAGGGAATTGCAGATAGGCCTTTGGCCTAGGGGAGATTATAAGATAAATCATATGAAACCCATTGAAGATGGTGATGCTTGAATCTAACAAGCAAATAATACATTAATAATGTTAGCACGTATATTTTGGAGTCCTTTCCGGAAGGATCTATCAAGTTTTGAAGGTGCATGACCATTTTTTGTGAACCCAGACAATGAATAAGGTGTTTGAAGTAATTAGGGAACAAATAATTTAATTCACCTTGAAATTATGCAAATGGTATACAAAAGGTAGTTTGTGAGTGTCATTTGTCACATTCTAATCAAGTGAACAAGCAAAGAAGAGCTCCGAAGGCAAATTTCATCAAGATCAAAGTGAAGGAAGTGATTTTTCAAAAAGATTTGTGTGAAACCCCTTAGTTTGGTAAAAAGGTATTTATCTATACAAATCTCTGCAAGTAAAATTTATCAATATGGATACTTCAGTCATTATTGATGTTACTGAGAAGCCTAAACCCAAATCTAAGAAGCATCCATACAATATGTCGAAGTGGATCCAAAGGGTGTGCTCTATGATGTGCCATATGAAGTTTTAAATGTGGAGGATGTTAGAGCATACATCCATGCAAGTTTGGAGGATCTTGGTATGGACAAGATCAAGGAATTATATAACACCAAAATCTTAGGAGAAGATCGAGAATTGAATTCAAAATTACAAGCCCTAGTGGAGAATAATTTTTCTCAGGTCACGCATTTCCCATACATTGAAGAGGAGGAATGGACATAGTATATACTTAGTAGGATTCATGGTGATTTTATGTGGCTCAAAAAGCCAATGAATATCACAAAGGAGCTGATTCAAGCAGTTACTGGATTGTGGGTGTCCGGTGGGATACCTGCACTGAAGATTGTAGAGAATGACACTGTACATGATGCTACTGGAGTGGTCTCTGATAAAAGAGGTATGATCATCAATGATGTCATTTATGATGATGTTAAATTTTCATCCATGGTCATTAGTTACAAGGTCTACTACTCAAGTCGAGACAAATCTGTGTTTGGAATAGCTACGTACACTGCCCATCAGAAGCTGAAAGAGAATATAGAGTATGACTTGTGTGAGGTGATGAGAGGTTAGTTAATTGAGAACCTAATGAAGATCAAGAAAGATAAAAATAATTCTTTCAAGTTTTGAACTCTAATATCTTGTATCTTCTTCTACTTTATGAATGAGTTTCATGAAGTTGGTCCGGTGAGAGACCGATAGCAGTGCAAATCAAAGAATTGATGTATGGAATGACTACTGAGATGAAGAAAACAACCATATGGGGTTACTTCAAGGCATTTAAAAATTCAATGCATGAAAGGGAGAGAATCCCTAAGTCTAAAGTGGAGAGATCTGAGAAAACTATGTGCTTTATGGTAGACACAAACACATGCATGATGGAAGTAGTTGAATCCAAAACCTCATGGGTAATGCCTATGGGCTATGAGGTAGATGAGAAAATATTAGATCTGTATGCCAAGGATATACTAAGAAATCATATAAATCCAAGTGAAGAAAGATTTAGAATATACAATGAGAAAGGTCACAGGGTACACAAAGAGCTGAAAGCACCTGAAGTTGAGAGAAATGTAAGAGGGAAAGTAGAAAAATGTCAAGGCATTTTTAGACTTTAATATCAAAAGAACTCTGCAAGGTTTTCTTGATAAGGAGACTATAGAGGTTGGATAAACTATCTTTGCACCCACACTTTCTCTGTGTAGATAGACAAGAAGTGCTACATTGAAGAAACCACAAGTGTCTTCACCTGCTAGAGAGACAAAGAGAAAGTATCCTCAAGGAGAAAAGAAGCGAGAAGAAGTGAAGGAAAAAGGGGAGAAGAAGAAGGAACTAGAGAAGAAGAAGACTTCAGAGAAAAAGAAACCACAAGAGAACAAGAAGCAAGAAGAAGAAGTCATCATCGAGGATGATGAATTCACTGAATCTGATGAAGAAGTAAAGAAGTTAAAGAAGAAAAAGAAGAATCAAGTTCCTCAAGCCCCCAAGCCTAAATGGTCGGGTGGAGGAGTGTTACCACATGTTTCAAACTTAAGGTACCATATAAATTTTTTTATATATAAATTAATTTGCATGTTTATATTTAATTCTTCAAAGAATTAAATATTATTACTTATTATGCAAATTAATTAAATGTGAAGCTACCAAATTTTAACCCTACACATAATTAATTACAATTGTAATGTGTGAATTTTACTTCATACAAGATTAGAGGTGGGTGAAGATAAATTACATGCGAATTAATTCTTTTAAAAATCAATCAAGTTAGGATGTAACTATGTAAAGGGGTTCCCTCCTCTACGAGAAAGATTGTAACCAAAAAGAATTTTATGCAAAGTATGCTATGAAATCATTTTGTTGAAGATTATAAATTTATTTGGAGTCTGTTGGCTCTGAATATTCAAAAATCTTTGCATTCATTTCAATTTCTATTATTATTTACGCCAAAACTTAGTAATAGTTGATGTGCCATTAGTAAGTTATTTTGTTGGTTGCAATTATTTAATTTCTTGGAGAGGAGAAATTAAATCAAATATACCTTTACATATTGAAGGAGATGAAAATCATGCTTTCGTAATGATTTATCTAATGTTAGTAAAGATTTGTCATTAATCCTTGGGCAATTTGTGAGGAAAGCAAGTGGCAATTTCATTTACTATGAATACCACTTGAATTCATTTTCTCTCTTTGTGTTGCCATTTAAAGAGAATCCAATCATGGAGGTTGTAGGAGATGTGATAAAAGAAGTACAATTTTTGAAGTCTTTCTATGGTGCTATGCCAATCCAGAAGAAACCTCCTGTGCAAGTGAGTAAGAAGGAAGAAGATAGTGAGATGAAGTATGAGCAAGAAAAAGATTTTGTAGAGAAACCAAACGACAATATAGAGGAAGAGAAAGATCCATGTATTTTTCAGCCCTCTGCAACTCTCTTATCAAAACCACCATTGGGGGAATCAGTGCAGAAATCTCCATTAAATGAAGAACCACATAAGCACTCACAAAGGTAAAATACTCAACGTATGGAAAAGTTTGCTAGAGTTTTGAATAAAGTTGTGATAAATGATATGCAAAAGATTTCTTTTCCATTCCAATGTGAAGAGAATCCTCTTATTCATGAGAAATTTTTCTTTATTTTTCCACCCATGCCTTACATTTTCCCCATTGATGTGGTAAATATTACACTGTTGTTGTTGTTTGTCTCTATACAAAATCTGCATCCACTTTACCAAGAGTTAGTTCGAAACGGCTCATACTTTCTTCAGCCTGTAAATGGCCACATTTAGCCTTTTCAATCTTTCTCTCTTCCACTGTAAATAATCCATCCCCTTTTCAATTTTGGTTTGCCCTTTTGCGTTGTGTTTAGTGTGTTTTTGTTTTCAATAAGGTTACATCAACAACTTCCCAATATTTTCCCTTAATCTCACTTTCTGAAAAGTTTCTTGAAATAACTACCTGAACTCTTTCATTGCTATGAAAATATGATGAAGGGAAAAATTCAGTTGTCAGATTTTTAGGGTAAAGATTGCAATTTAAAAGAAAATCATTGAAGATCATGGGGAATATCATTACAGTCAAGCAATGGGTTGCAGATTTAGAATTTTTGGCACTAGTTTCAATTGCTGGAGTTGGCAGAAGTGTTATTTATAATGAATTTGTCAAAGAATTATTGGATGAGGCTCTGAAATATTAAAAAAAAATTTGACAACATTGCACATGGTTATCTGATTCGGGAAAAGTGAGAAAACATTGTGAAGAGCTATATGCCCAAGGAGTTTCACGAAATTAGTTTGGGTTGAGGTGTAAGATACATGGAAAACGTGGTGGCAGTTTCCCACTTAATAGCCGATGGCTAATAAGATTTGCTATACTAGTGAAATGACTCATTATGTAATATGATTTATAGTAATATAATTTATGGAGGATCATATAAGGTTGTTGCGCCCAAATCAACCGCACAAAAGTGAAGCAGAATCACCAAACTTATTGAAATAATACAAGTACAATTGTGCAAGTCTCCATAATTATGTTCAAGTGCTGAGTTCAAATTGTATGAGCTATTCACCCTCTGATTTGCTTGCACTATTTTGTCATCATGGCATGAAGAAATGCATCAAATATTGGCAGCGGGGTGAATCATTATTCGATAGAATACACCAGTGCGGGCCTCAAATAGATGAGCATGCAAAACATGGAATCCTGGACAAAGAATCTTGATTGTTTGACAGAGAGATGGCATTTCATGGGTACAATAAAGGCTAAAAATTTGTTAAAAAGGTTTCAGAGACTCTCAAGTAAATGCAACCAGTGTACTTAAAAACAACAGATTCTATAACTTTTACGAACATCCTTCCTGGCTGCGTCAATATGGAAGCTTTGAATGTGCATGTTGTTTCACATATAGAGTGCTTATGGTCGCACTAGTAGGAAGCTTTAGCAGTGGGCATGAAGAAAGCTATGGTACTTGCAGGCACCATGCTGGTAGATGTGTTTGCAAAATGTGCAAGTGTAGGCAAAGCTCGTGTACTATTTGATGGTAAGTTGTTCAGGGCAGAATGCCACAAAATTTGTCATCTCATGGAAATAGGGTATGCACATCCATCATTGCTGTATGCTCTGGTAGAATTGTTTGCAGACAAGACAGTGGTTGTTTGACTAGGTTCCCCATAGAAATGTGTCCTCTGGAAATTCCATAGTTGTAAGAGAAAAAACTGTATGATGGAGGAGATTGGGTACTTTGGTACCCAATGTTGGCTGCGAACTAGTCTGGGCTCCAAAAAAGGGGGATTTCTTCAAATCTTATGGTTGAAAATGCTCTATATATCAGCAGTTCTTTTATGGAAACCACATTAAAAAATGCACATGGTAGAATGTAAAGACTAATGCCCAACAGAAATGAAGTAGATTATGATCATACCGTTTTGAGTGGCAATCAACAACAGTTTGGTCAAAATACTGGCTCTAGGCCAATAATCATAAAGAAAATGGATCCAGTTTATATACAAGTGCAAAGTATTTGGAATTAAGGAGAGGTGAAAATTGGAGACCTTGGGATGGAAACAGTCCTTCCTCAATATCATGCAGCACATAGTGTAATTGGTACACCAGAGTTCATGGATCCTGAAATTTATGAAGAATAGTACAATGAGCTGGTTGATACTTAACCTTTTGGTATGTTCCTTCTAGAGATGATTACATTTGAATATCCATACAGTGAGTGCACAAATGTAGTGCAAAATTACAAGAAAGCTACCTCAGGGATAAAACTAGCTACTCTAGACAAGGTTAAAGACCTTGAAGTTTGAGAGTTTGTAGAAAAATGTTTGGTAAAATATTCTAGAAAGTTTCCCTCTTCTAAGCTTTTGATGGACCCATTCATCCACTATGAGAGTGATAAGTGTATGAATTGAGTTCCTTGTGCAATACCACTGTGCTGCCAGGAATGGACTTAAAAAGTTGACTTCAATTTTAAAGGAGCCAAATCAAATTAACAAGTTTGTGCAAGAAAATTACGTAGGTGAACTTTCAAAAACAAGAAATTCAAAAAGTTTTGGATATATTTCATCTATGTAGTGAATTTTATGGTGGGGATAATTATCAACTCTCAGGAGATTGCATAGATAATTAAGACAGTACAAGGATAAACAAATATTTTACAAAAAAAAGGCAATCAGAGAAAGGCGTTTCTTCCTCCATTCATGAAACAATAGGAAAATGTATTGGATGGTGAATGTATGGCCCAATGGATAAGGCACTGGATAGCTACCAGATATTCTGGAGTTCTCTGCATCCTGGCACCACCGAATGTAGTTCCAGACAGAGCCAATGTTACCACATGTTTCAAACTTAAGGTAGCATATAAATTTTTTTTATATATAAATTAAGTTGCATGTGATTATTTAATTCTTCAAAGAATTAAATATTATTATTTATTATGCAAATTAATTAAATGTGAAGCTACTAAATTTCAACCCTAAAGAAATATTTTTAATTGTAATGCGTAAATTTTACTTGAATTTTACTTCATGCAAGATTAGAGGTGGGTGAAGATAAATTACATGCGAATTAATTCTTTTAAAAATTAATCACTACGATGTAACTATGTAAGATTCCCATGAAATGGAGTTGAAATGACCTGTGTATCACCTTTAGAAGAATTTTGATGAGCTGTGTTTTTATCAATATTTGAAGTTGTTTTGTTGAAGATTATAAAATTATTTGGAGTCTCTTGGCTCTGAATATTAAAAAATCTTCGCATTCATTTCAATTTCTATTATTATTTATACCAAAACTTATGTAAGTTATTTTGCTGGTTGCAATTATATAATTTCTTGGAGAGGAGAAATTAAATCAAATATACCTTTACATATTGAGGGAGATGCCCCTTTAAGTAGAGGAAAATTATTGTTTCGTAATGATTTATTCAATGTTAGTAAAGATTTGTCATTAATCATTGGTCAATTTGTGAGGAAAGCACAATGGAAATTTCATTTAACAAGGAGAAGACCAAGTAAGTAAGTCCACCTAACCTGAATCAGATAGACTTGGAATGTCTATGAATGATATTAAGAAAAGTATCATAGTATATGAAGATTTAATACCTGTATTCACGTTCTATGACAAGTTTGATAAAGATGGACAAAGAGTGATTGAAGAAGCAGTTGTAAAATAATTGAACACATACAAGAGAGAATTCATTAAAATTGAGTTAGAGGTACCAAAGAGTTTATACAATATTCTAGATGCAAAAAAGACAGGCATTAACTGAGGACAAGAGGCTGAGAGAACAAGTGATAATAGATCTATGTTTGGTCATAACATATGATGAAGTGAAAATGATAATTAAGGGAACAGGGAGATATTTTAGGAGAAAATGAAGGATGAATAAGCTCATGATGGGGAACACAAAGGATGTTGTTGAAGAAACAAAGAAAAACATGAGGGATTATATGGAAAAGCACAAGGATGAATTTTTACCTGTGGGTCAAGGTGAAAGCACTTAAACATCCTTACATGGTCTTCCACCCATTTTTACTCCTAATGTTACTCCAGTTAGTGTGACAAGTGTCCCAAAAGTGGAACAACCAGTTGAGGTAGATATAATGGAGGTTCTTGCAATTGTGGCAAAACCAGTTCAAGTGACAGGAAAGGAGTAGATAACTAGAAAGGCAGAGACAAAGATAGAGAAAAAGGAAGAAGTAGAGAAAGAGACAAAGGAAGAGAAAGAGGAAGAGGTAGATAGAGAAATAGAGAAGAAATTAGAGGTAGAAAGGGCATAATAGACATAGGATATTCAACATCCATATAAGATGGTGCAAATTACTGTAGGAGAGCCCAAGGAGGTAGAAGACAATAGGGATGTAGTTTACAAAGTGATGAGAAATAAGGGAAAGGCAAGAGACACTATCAAGGTAGTGGAAGAATTTTTGGTGAAGGATACAATAGAGATGGATCTTGAATTGTCACATGGTCCCATAGATCTCTCAATATTGACACTCCTTCAAAAGCTCAAATTAGCACAATTTGCTAAAGCTCAAGCAAGGGAAGAAATGCTTAAAACACATATTGAAGACATCCCTTTTTTGGAGAAGGCATCTGAGATACTTGAAAATTTTATGCCAACCTATGTGAAGATTGAAGCAGGCAATCCCTCTGAAAAAATTAAGAACTTGATTGGTGCGGTAGGTGCTCATTTTGAATCTTTTGAGAGATCAACTAAACTAAAAGCAAGGAAGGAATTTGATGAAAAAAGGTTCAATAAGTTGAAGGGTAGGATAACATATGTCAGGGTAGTATTAGATAACCACATTAAGAGAATTCATGATTCTTTTACCAAAGGTGGGAACAAATATACAGTCATGCTTATCCATCACAAAGTTCATTGAGGGCATAGTGAAGCAAATAAAGGAACATGAACACGAATTGGAGAAAATTTCTCAAACTTTTGACCCTTTGAATGCTTCCACATATGATCTGGAAGGTCATCCATTATCTTTCCTTGATAAGATGAAGAGCCTAGAGAAAGAAAAGGAAAGAGTCATCACGAGAGTAGGAGACCTTAGAAGTCTAATTTCTCTTAAATTATAGACTTTGTTCAATGCACTAAAAGAGGCATAAGAAGCCATAGCTGCCTCAACCCTAGTCAACTTACAAGTGGTGGAATAAAAATAATATTTGTTCAATGACCACATATCAATATTGTGTAGTCTCAGGCAAGGTTGGGACAAGGATCTGCAGATGCTAAAGTCAATCTGTGCATATATATTCAAGCTGGTGTAAGTTAGACAATTTTTTTTATGTCCGTATGTATATAAGTTTTGGTATTCATAGTCTAAGGGGGAGTCTAGGATATTTTTGGCACCCTTTTCCATTGATGTCAAAGGAGGAGTATAGGACATGGATATTGAAAATGTGGACTTTTGTTTCAAACTTTTGGGGGCAATTAAGATCTATGCAGTGATGCACTTTTTGGACACTTAGACATTTTTCACTAAGTGTTTCCATCAATGCCAAAGGGGGACATTGTTGGAAAAATGGAAAGTCAAGACACTACAGATTTGGTTGATTTTTTTCATTGATGGAAACAAGATGATTTTTAGATCTTAACTCTATGTGTGAAACTAATTAGGAGATCATACTGAAAGTCAATATCAAATTTCGCTAAGTACAGGGATGAAGAACACATTGTATATGCAGTTTATAGTAAATGGTCTGGTATTTATTTTCAGGTTGAGATCTTTTGGTGTGCATATAAGGGAAGCATTATGGATGTATATAAATACTAATTCCATAATTTTAAGGTTCGATACCATTTTTGGATAGAGTTAAGAGGATCTGAGAAGTGTTATTTTATGTTTGACAGTTTAAGCATGCCGACATGGTGAAACATCTTTGCGTGGACATGGTAATGTGTTTTTGGTGCTAACTCTTATGTTTCAATGATAAAAATGATATAGTTATTTGCATATATAAAATAGTTTTGCAAGGAAATCAATTCAAATTGAATATTTGACCAACTTGGTCAAAATGTATTACATTTCTCTAGGAAATTTTTGGTAACCAAAATGGGAGATAAAATATGTAGTTGTGTACCTATATAATTGATGGTTTAGGGTTTTGTAGGTGTGGTTGGAGGATAGTTGATGTGTGTGTGAAGTGCGCAAGTTATCTACATGCATATTTGATGTAGGACAATGTGATTTGATAGTCTGATTAGTGAAGAATAGAGAATAGGGCAGTTAGACCAAAAAGTGTATCAGATCAAATTCATGTGCTTATATGGAACTATAATAATACATAGTTGATGCTAATGAAATATTTAAAAGGATCTTGAGATCATTGTAGTGATCCAGTAAGGCAGTGAGCCTTGTTGTAAAGGGTTGTAGCCCTAGTTGCAATTGAGCAGTGAGCTCTATGCAGTGATCTTGAATGAAAGTGCATTCCTAACTATTGTAAGACAAAATTTTCTTTAGATTATTGGCTTGTGGGTGTCACCTCCACCGGGGTTTTCCCCTAACAGGGTTTCCATGATAAAAATCTATGTGTTATGGTGTGATGTTTTAGCTGCTTTATGTTCTTGCACTTTATTTTCTGTTATATGCATTAAGTGGTTTGAGAATTAGTTTAGTAATTCAAAATTTTATAGAACACTCATTCAACCCCCCCCCCCCCCCCCTTTTTAGTGTTCCTTCATTCCATCAACAAGTCTCCAAACTAATGATCAGATAGATCCAACCAACCTCAAATATGATGTAATATAAAACTCAACATCTAGAAAGATAACCTCTAGAATATTCTTCTACATACACTTCTAAATGGTAGTTATGTGTCAAGTATGATCTCTTCCATAAAACCCCCCCAAAAATGCCTTAACTCATCAAAATGCATTCTATCTCTTAGACTAAACCAACATATGTATCATGTAATAAACATGGATGTAAGAATATCATAACCAAGAAGATCAAATCAAATATCCATTCCCTATCCCAAGAGAATAATCCCAATAAATATCTTTTGAACTCAATAATCAATGAATTCCATCATAATAACTTCTCAGATACACAAGGAGATAAAAATGCCAAATATTTCTCAAACTAGATCCTTTAGAACTAATAATAATCACATCTCAAGATCCATATCTATAAAAGATAAGAATAAATCATAATGCACCTAAAAGGAATAGTGGGAAATACCTCTCAAGTATTGAAATATTGAGTAGAGCAATAGTGGGGAATGGGAATGCTCATCAAGTTATACAAGGCACCATGACTCATCCAAGAATTGTTAATGTTTTATACTAGAGATATAGATAAATAAAAAACAAACAATAAAGAATAGAAAGACACCAAGATTACCCTAGGAAAACCCTCCTCGAGGGAGAAAAACCCAACAAAAATATGTTTCTTTTAGTAATGATACAATAAAATAAGTTCAAATTACAATATAATCAAATATCAGATTGCACTGAATCAATGATAATGATCAGAACTGAAAACTCCTTCAAATCTGTATCCTTCATGTAGAAGCTTATCAATTGTTCTTGCAATACAAAAACAACTCAAACTAGCTTATCATATATATCTCCCATATGACTCTTTGACATCTTCATAAAGAAGAGTCAATCAATATCCTGAAATGAGAAAAAGAAGGAAGACATTACATATTTGATGATGAAAAGGAAATGATATCAAGAATACATTACTATCACCAAAGAGAAATGAATAGTCAGTCACTGCAAAGAATCATGATCTCATTCCAATAATCATAAACTTGCCAGTAACACAAATAAACTTAAATGACATCAGAAGATAAAGTGTTTTTAATTTAGGAGAAAAGATAACTCTCGACACTACACTCATGTAGCTATAAATCATCAACACTCCCTCTTAGCTAGGAAAGAATATTTTAGATTTAGGTGTTATGAAGTCTCTCAACATGACACTCACAATGAATACACCCATTTGTGATAAAACAAAAATTTATCATGGATTATATCAATGTGATAGCATCATGGAGTCACTCAACATGATGTTCACCATGGCTACTCCCATGTGTGAAAATAAACACAAACTTTCATCATAGAGGCACTCAACATGATGTTGTCATGGATTCCCTCAGCATGACATCCACTATGGCTACTCCCATGAGTGGAAACAGAATGATGCAGGAGCATCCTGGGTGTAAGGGCAATCTTGCATCACCCAAAAATATGTGTTTTTCTATTCAATAAGGGCTATTTTGTACAAAGCTGCTATTTTTGGAAACTTACTATTTTTAGTAAGT
>MU228045.1:489980-503066 GCA_018584345.1 Thuja plicata
GAACCTTCTCGGGCGGTGGAAAATTGCCTATTTAAGGAAGGCCCGTGGTGTTTTCTAGGGCAGTTCTGGGTGGTTATTTGAGGCTTTGTCCTACAGATTATTTTAAGGGATGCCCATGTGGCTTTTGATATTGTAATTCTGAAGTTTGTAATTCCACATTTGTGGAGCCAATAAGAAGCCAATTTTCTGTTCTTGCAAATTTTTGTTGTTTCTCTTTGTTTCTGTCGTGTACTTGTGGTATTAAGGGGAGTCCCCTTCATCACAGAAATACCCCTATCTTAGAGGAAAAAAAAGGGATTTAACCTCATATTTATCCATCTCAGAGAAATATGCATTACAATGGATTTCACCTCACATTTATCCATCTTAGAGAAATATACAATCCAAGGGCTTTCACCTCACATTTATCCCTCTCAGAGAAATATATATTACAAAGGATTTCACCTCACATTTCTCCCTCTCAAATAAATATGCATTATAGTAAGAAACAAGAATCACTGAGGCTGAGACTCTCTCTCAGGAAGAGAAACACTCTCCACAACTTTCATTATCATAATAAATTATAATTGGATCCAATGTTTGACCAAACAATGAGATTTCAAAGTCATACTGCTTCACGATCTTGTTGATCCTCCCCAAAGGACTTGGAACTCTTCCTCTACCACTCAAGTTCCCTTTGAATCTTAATTAGCCTAAATAAGTCCTCCCTCTTTATCTCATCAAGCTCTCCTTTTATTTAATTAATAACATTTTCTATCTACCACTCAAGCTCCCTCTAAATCTCTAACCCAATATGAAGGAAGTCGCTACAAATTATTTGCACACTTGAACCTAGCAATATACATGACATGCTTTTCCCAATGTAAAGTAAGAACCCACAGACTGTAGTCATATCCATAAGTAATCCCACTATCAGTAAATTATTTCCCAGAGCTCACACAATATGAATATGTAGTGCCTTTGTTGACGAGATCTGGCTTCCATCTTTAGTAGCTGATACAATAGTAAACATTATACAAATGCCAAATAATAGCTCAATAAGTTTGGAATTATACCACTATAGTGCCTTTCCAACACATTAAATTCTAGAATATGCACAAATACCATCAAATAGTCCACTTAACTTTTTCCCCTACTCCAAACTACCATCTGCAACCTCCAGCTAAGACACATGCCAAATCTTCATAAGTCAGATCCAAAAGCAACCCAACAAAAAAATCATCCCCTCCAATGTAAAATGAACCCTTATCAAGGAGAGTGAACCACATTAGACACTGGTTATTTTCTTGAAGGTATCGCCCTTCTGGTAATCGTCCATGTCACTTGGTCTGTGACTACATAGACACTGATAATTTCTCTGACTCCTTTATCATTCCAGCAAATGAAAGTGACAAGTTGAATCCTACAATTTTTACCAACATTTATAATTACTATCTATTTTTCCAGGGTGCATTGACACAAGGATGTCTTTAAGTTTTATTTTCAATGATCTCTAATCTTCGGTATCATCAAATATGTTCCCTATTGTGTACCCTCTAGAGCTTAATATGATGTCAATGCTCAATACATGACATCAATAGAGACATAAAATTTATTTGTATGATCTCCACTTGTAATTCAACAAACCTCCAATTATCCCCTTACAAAACTTCGTTAGAGCCATGGTACCACAAAGAAAATTCTTCTACCTCTATCCATTCCTTGTTCCCGGTATCCATTCTCTATTGTTGAAGCTAGAAATAATAAAACTAAAGAGAAAAGATAAGAATGCTTTGCTTCTTGAATAATTATGGTACTAGATATTTATTAAACCCACTATGATACCATGTTAATGTTTTATACCAGAGATATAGATAAACAAGAAAACAAACAATAAAGAATAGAAAGACACCAAGATTACCCTGGGAAAACCCTCCTTCCCAAGGGAGAAATACCCAACAACAAATATGTTTCTTTTATTAATAATACAAGAAAAAAAGTTCAAATTACAATATAATCAAATATTAGATTGCACTGAATCAATGATAATGATTAGACTAAAAAATCCTTCAAATCTATAACCTTCATGCCAAAGCTTATCAATTGTTCTTGTTGTACAAAAAAACCTGAAACTAGCTTTCTGTATATATCTACCATACGAATCTTTGACATCTTCATAAAGAAGAGTAAATCAAGATGCCAAAATGAAAACAAGAAGACATACATTACATATTCGACAGTGAAAAGGAAATGATATCAAGAATATATTACTATCACCAATGAGAAATGAATAGTCATCCACTACAAAGAATCACGATCTCATTCCAATAATCACAAACTTGCCAACAACACAAATACACTGAACTGACATGAGAGTAAAAAGTTCTTCGAATTTAGGAGAAAATATAACTCCCAATGCAACACTCACGTAGCTATAAATCATCAACAAGAACACTCTCCTCTCAAGTCTAAAATCAGGTGAATGATCCTTGATCTTTCTTCTTAACACATATCTCTAATTACAAGAGAATTCCAACATCATCTAAGTCTCCATGTATCCATGATCACCTATAGCCAATCAAACCATCCAAAAAACTAAATGCAACACAACACTATCATGAATTATAAAGTAAATGATCAATATAACCAATAGAAAGAGAACCAAACAAGATCAATGTCAAATATCTAATCAGCTAATAAGGAACATAAAAATGACAACATGATCTAATCATATCCTTATAGGACATAACATTCTCCATATGAACATATTAAATAAACACACCATGCCAAAAGTCTAAGAATGCAATCAAGATTGTGCCATGACATATTAATAACAATGATAGCATGTCAAATCAAAGCATAATCCACACCTCAGCTAATGACCTCTTGAGTCCTCCAAGATGTCAACATCTCCAATTTCCATGAAGATAATCATCTCCTACTAGTGAACCTACAAATGTGAAAGAAACTTCTATAATAACAAGATCTAAGACATCATCCAATATTTGCAATACCAAAGAAGATCATCCACCATATAATGGTGAATTATTGTATTGCCAACAACTCCCATTGAATCATGTTATTGAGTCCTACATAGCAGTGTGACAACCATCTCCTAAATGAATATCCTCTAGGTCTACACAATAATAGATATGTCAATAACATTAAGTGAAACCAAGATTTCCAATTTGAGAAGATACATACAAATTACAACACCGCCAACATTATTCAATTCTACACTGCTAATACATCTCTATCAAAAGCTCCCTCTCAAAATTTCACTTGATGAATAACCAAACTATCATGACATTGTGATAAAACCACATGCTACAAGTCACAACAAAAATTATTTGGGTACCATAAACATTATATCCATCATCTCATGTTAGAAGAAAACATTGTTGGAAAGATTGCTATAATGTAGACAATTGTTATTTTGTCATTGATGTCAAACCTTAACTCGTGAGACTATTGTTGTATGTTTGAGTACCTTATCCATTGATTGATGAAGATTTGAAAGAATGGGATAACAAGAAGACCAAGAGAATGGTTGAGTTATGAGTATACACCAGGGTACTTGATCATCTAGAACTTTGGCAAAGTGATATGTTGTTTATCTATCACTGACAGTTCACTGGAAGGTCAATGCCAAGCAAAGCAAAGTTGATGCCAAGAAAAGTGAAAGGTGATGCTGACAAAAGCAAAGATGATGTCGAGCGCCAGTAAAATGCCAAGGGAGATAGAGAAAGCTGAGCAATAGTATTTTGTTTATTGATGAGATTTGAGATCTATGGCCGACATAGTTGATTCTATTGGGATATGAATTGTTAATTAAGATTGGTCCACATTCATTTAATGCACGGGAAACTGTTATTAGCACATAGATTCAATGTTTAATTAATGACTGTATTAGAGAAGTAAATTAAATGTAATGATGGAAAGATCTGTTGGATCTTACCTAACCTAAGATCTACGATCTTGATTAAGCGGCAAAATATTTATCTGACCTAGATGAAGAGGTATAATATAACCTACAAAGGTTATTATCATTGTATCCAAGTGTAAGGAGAAGTTGTATGCAAGAGTATTGCATGGTTAGT
Organism: Thuja plicata; assembly: GCA_018584345.1. Lineage (NCBI taxonomy): Eukaryota > Viridiplantae > Streptophyta > Pinopsida > Cupressales > Cupressaceae > Thuja > Thuja plicata. The sequence continues at coordinate 494,060 of MU228045.1, forward strand.
TGACTGATTGGAAAGACCTAGCAAAGAAGGCTGAGTAGAGAAGCAGAGAGAGATTGCTTGATAGATTTCCAAGTAGATCTGAAGTTTGAGATGAAAATCGAGGCCACTCAGTGAATTAGCATTAGAGTTGAAATTGGATCTGGATTTGCAAAGTAAGTTGTATGTATCAAATCACACCTGCTGATTACTTTCTAACCATTGTATCAGTTCAAATCCTTTAACTAGGTTGACATAATAATCATTGTATAAATCCTTTGAACAAGGTGACATTTAGATTGGAATGTTCTAAGTCCTCTAACAAGGCCACTCCTAACAGGGTGATTAAATCTTTTAACCAGGTCACATTTGATAGTGTGTTTTGTAACCTTTAACAGGGTTGGCTCCTTACGGGCATCACTTCAGAAGAGTGAAATTTTGGTAGCATGTTACTGGTGGTTTTTCCCATATTGGGTTTCCACATTAAATCATGGTGTCAAAATGTGTGAATGTTATTGTTGTGTTTTACTATTAAGTTTCTGCAATCTTATTTCATTAGTACAGTAAACTGCACACTTTTGTTGTTTATTGTTGCCGAGCAGATCTGAGTTGTTGAAGTTGGTTTAAAGTTTTATATGGGCACATATGGACATGAGGATAACTGATTCACCCCCCTCTCATTTATTCTAAATTCATCCTAACAATTGGTATCAGAGCTGAGTTCTGTTGAAAAAGTTTGAAGGTACTTGGAGATAAAGATCAAGATGTATAAAAGGGATGGACCGAAGATCAACAAGGAAAACTTTCCTGCATGGAAAAGTTTGATGAAACTTCACTTGGTTGGTATTGGTGATTCTACTAAACAACATATTGAAACAGAATATGCAGCCCCTACTAGAGTTATGAATGTTGCACAATTAAGAGAAAAGCATGAACATAACCAAGCAATCCTGAAACTTGCATCATCTCTGAACTATCATGAATTTGAGGACATCAAGGATTGTACAAGCACAAAGAAGATGTGGGATGCCCTTGCAACCATTTATGGAGGTGATACGAATGTACTAAGAGCCAAATCTGAAAGCTTGAGAGGTAAGTTTGATGATTTAAAAATGCAAGAAGGAGAAAATATAGTGCAATATTATGATAGGATAAAGGAGGTTGTAAATACTATTAGAGGAGCTAAGGGAGCCATTGATGAAGACACTATCATGACAAGGTACTGAGAACACTTCTTCCTATTTATGCTATTAGATTATCTGTAATTCAAGAGTTGAGATGCACTCCTAATAACAATTTAACTCTAGAAAGTTTGGTAGGAAGACTTACTGCATTTGAGATGTCAAATTTTGACAACTATACTCCACAAGCTATTGAATCTCCATTCAAGTCATAGATGGTCATCAACAAATCAAGGAAAGGAAAGAAATGTGTGGGCAGTGATAGTGACACCTCAGATGATGATATAGAAGAGCTTGAGGCACTTATAATGGCAAGGAGACTAGCTAGAGGAAAAGGAAAATTCAAAGGTAAACTTCCTATTATTTGTTTTTCTTGTAACAAAGTTGGTCATATTGCTGCTAGATGTCCTGACAAGAATGAAAAATATGAAAGAAGAGATAACAAGTACAAAGACAAAAAGGATGACTGAGACTACAGAAAGTACAAGGATTACAAAGACAAAGGTAAGAAATCTTGTTATATAGCTGAAGAAGCTTCTGAAAGTGAATCTGACAAATCTAATGAAAATGATATAGAAGTAGTGTATGTTGCAATGAAAGATGATTCTGGTGATGATGAGAAAACTGCACTAATTTCTTATATGAGTAAAAGTGATTGTTGGATTATTGATAGTGGTTGTTCACATCACATGACTGGTGATAAGGACAAACTTGAAACCTTAGATCAATGCAAAGGTGGATATGTTAAGTTTGGTAATGATACACCTCGTAGAGTCAAAGGGAAAGGATCAATTCAATTGACTAACAAGATTAGATGTGATGATGTATATTGGGTTAATGATATTAAGTATAACTTGTTGAGTGTTTCACAGCTAAACACTTCTGGTTACAGAGTGGAATTTCATCATAGGAAAGCAAAGATCTATGATTCCAATGGAGAATTAGTTGGAGGTGGTGAACAAACAAAAGGTAACTTGTTCTATCTGGATTTAGCTGAAGAGACATGCTTATTTGCACAATATAATGATGTTTGGTTATGGCATAAGAGGCTATGTCATGTTAATTTTGATAACTTGGTAAGCATAAGTAAATTGAAAAAGGTTAGAGGGCTTCCTAAGTTAAAGAAACCTGAGAATGCAATGTGTAAGCAATGTCAGTTGGGCAAAATGACTAAATCTAGTTTTAAAAGAAAAACTCATACTTCTGAGAATATTTTGGAATTGGTTCATACTGACCTTTGTGGACCTATTGGTGAGAAAAGTTACTATGGAGACAAATATTTTATTCTATTTGTAGATGACTACTCTAGGATGATGACTATTATGTTTCTCAAAGAAAAATTTGATGCATTTCAGCTATTTAAGTGGTACTTGGCAAAAGTTGAAAAGGAAACAGGTAAGAGTCTGAAATGTCTAAGGTCTGATAGATGAGGTGAGTTCATTTCTAATGATTTTAACAGCTTCTACAATGACCAAGGGATAACAAGATAGATGTCAGCACCTAGGACACCACTACATAATGGTATAGCTGAAAGAAGAATTCGATCTATCATGGATTGTGCTAGATTATTATTGATGGAGAAAAATGTTGCACATAAATATTGGAGAGAATCTGTGAGTACAATTGTTTATACCCTGAATAGAGTACAAGTCAAGAAAGGTACAAGTACTACACCTTATGAGCTATGGTATGGACATGCACCTACTGTAAGTTATTTTAAATTCTTTGGGAGTAGATATTTTATACTGAAGGATAACAAAAATGGTAAACTTGATGCTAAAGGAGAAGAAGGCATATTTCTTAGATATTCTACTAAGAGTAAGGCATACAAATGTTTGAATTCTAACACTAACAAAATTGTGGAAAGCACAAATGTTAGAATTGATGAATATGCATAAAGAAATGAAGATGAAAGCATGATTGAGCCTGAAAGTTGTAGATCATTCACATATCCTGAAGAGGAGGATTCTAATGAAATTGAAAATGAAGTTGTTGAGCAATAGACTGCACCTGTCGAGACACAGAATGAAATTGCTGGATAACAAGAGGTGACTACCGAGCTATCTGATGGAGATGCTGAGTCACAGTTTCACCCTGAACTGAACTTGAATGATCAAGTTGAAACTAAGAAAGAGCCTACTTTGGAAAAATATGTAAGAAGGCACAATAAACCTTATCAAATCATAGGAGCAAAGGATTCTACGGTTATGACAAGAGGAAAATTGAGAGAAGACACATGTTTTCTATGTGATTTTGAGCCTAAGACAGTAAAAGATTCTTTGGACAATGAAGACTGGATTCAAGCCATGAATGAAGAGATAGACTAGATTGAAAAGAAAAAGACATGGACACTAATACCGAGACCTGACAACAAAAATGTGATTGGTACAAAGTGGGTATTTAGAAACAAGCTGAATGAACATGGAGAGGTAAAAAGGAATAAAGAAAGACTGTTATGCAAAGGTTATGCACAAGAGGAAGGAATTGACTATGGAGAAACATTCACCCCAATTGCAAGATTGGAGGGTGTGAGAACTCTACTTGCATATGCATCCTACAAAGGATTTAAAGTATATCAAATGGATGTGAAGTCAACATTTCTAAATGGGATATTAGAAGAGGAAGTATATATTGAACAAGCTGATGGATTTGTTGACCCAAGTAAGAGGAACATGGTTTGCAGACTACACAAGGCATTATATGGACTGAAACAAGAACCCAGAACATGGTATGAAATATTGCACAATTATCTGATGAAGATTGGATTTGCAAGAACAAATGACAACAACAATCTGTATTTGAAAATAGAGCAAGGTAAAGGAATTTTATTGGCTTAAATTGTTGTTGATGATATCATATTCAGTGGACAAGATATGATATGTAAAGCATTTTCAAAAGAAATGCAAACTAAATTTCAAATGTCTATGTTTGGTGAAATAAAATTCTTTGTTGGACTACAAATACATCAAATGAAGAATGATATCTATATTACTCAATCAAAATATATCAAGGAGATACTAAAAAATTTTGGTATGGAAGATTCAAAACCAGTGAGTACACCCATGGCTACTGGATAGAAGTTGACAAAGAATGATGATACAAAAGAGGTAAATCAAACACTGTACAAATCAATGATTGGTAAGCTGCAATATGTTGTGCATAGTAGACCTGATATTACATTAGCAGTTGGAATTGTTGCTAGATTTTTTGCTAATCCAAAAGAGACACATATAATGGTAGTGAAAATAATTATGAGATATTTGAAAGGTACAGAAGACTATGGCCTACATTACAAAAGGAATGACAAGTTTGAACTCAAAGTCTATACTGTTTCTAACTGGGCTAGTAATGTTCATGATAGAAAAAGAACCACAGGAGGAGAATTTATTTTGGGGAAAAGATTAGTTTTCTGGACAAGCAAGAAACAGAATTGCACCTCACAATCTACAGCTGAAGCCGAGTATGTGGCAGCAGCAATTAATTGTTCAAACATTGTGTGGTTGAAGATACTACTAAAAGGTATGAAGGAGGAGATCACAGAACCAATTGTCATATATTGTGATAACACAAGTTCCATTAATATTTCTAAAAATCCTTTAATGCACTCTAAGACAAAACATATAGCTATCAAGTATCATTACTTGAGGGAGCTAGTTCAGAAGAAGGAAGAGAGACTGGAATCTGTGAACACAAAGGAACAGCTGGCAGACATATTTACAAAAGTGTTACCCAAGGATTCTGATAAGTATCTAAGAGGTAAATTGGGGGTAATTCCCCTAGCAGAGGCTAACTAGTGCTGAATTGTACTGTGGCATCAAATGTTTTAATTAGAACACTTGACACATTGATGCACAGTAAGTCACATTTTTAGTATGCTGCCTAAAAACTGTGAAGTGGAAAACAAGAACAGAAAAGTAGATCAGTCATACACAAAGATGACAGGAGCAACATGATACAAAGATTAGAAAAAAATAATTTGCATGATGTAGATGTAAACATCTTTGGCATTGTTGTCAAAGAGGGAGATTATTGCTAAAACAACAGATACTAATAGATACAAGAGAAATATTACTGAAAGAGGGAGCTGAACAAGTAACATAAAACATTTCAGTGTGATTATAGACATAGAGGGAGTCAGAATGAAGCTAAAGACATTAATGAATATTTTTTCATATCAGGAACACAGGCACTTTTTGGATTGTATGGTAACTTTGGTTGGAAATTATTGTTTTTTAGTTTAGTGTTTCCATCAATGCCAAAGAGGGAGATTGTTGGAAAGATTGCTACAATGTAGACAATTATTATTTTGTCATTGATGTCAAACCTTAACTGGTGAGACTATTGTTGTATGTTTGAGTACCTTATCCATTGATTGATGAAGATTTGAAAGAATGAGATAACAAGAAGACCAAGGGAATGGTTGAGTTATGAGTATACACCAGGGTACTTGATCATTTGGAACTTTGGCAAAGTGATACGTTTTATATCTATCACTGATAGTTCACTGGAAGGTCAATGCCAAGCAAAGAAAAGTCGATGCCGAGCAAAGTGAAAGGTAATGCCAAGAAAAGAAAATATGATGTCGAGCGCCAGTGAAATGCTGAGGGAGACAGAGAAAGCTGAGCAACAGTATTTTGTTTATTGATGAGATTTGAGATCTACGGCCAACATAGTTGATTCTTTTGGGATATGCATTGTTAATTAAGATTGGTCCACATTCATTTAATGCACATGAAACTGTTATTAGTGCATGGATTCAATGTTTAATTAATGACTGTATTGGAGAAGTAAATTAAATGTAATGATGGAAAGATCCATTAGATCTGACCTAACCTAATATCTACGATCTTGATTAAGCGGCAAAATATTTATTTGACCTAGATGAAGAGGTATAATATAACCTACAGAGGTTATTTTCATTGTATCCAAGTGTAAGGAGAAGTTGTATGCAAGAGTATTGCATGGTTAATTGACTGATTGGAAATACCTAGCAAAGAAGGCTGAGCAGAGAAGCAGAGAGAGATTGTTTGCCGAATTTCCAAGAAGATGTGAATTTTGAGATGAAAATGGAGGCCACTCAGTGAATTAGCATTAGAGCTAAAATTGGATCTGGAATCGCAAAGTAATTTATATGTATCAAATCACACCTGTTGATTACTTTCTAACCATTGTATCAGTTCAAATCCTTTAAACTAGGTTGACCTAACAGTCATTGTATAAATCCTTTGAACAAGGTGATATTCAAATTGGAATGTTCTAAGTCCTCTAACAAGGCCACTACTGATAGGGTGATTAAATCCTTTAAGCAGATCACATTTGACAGTGTGTTTTGTAACCTTTAACAGGGTTGGCTCCTTACAGGGCATCACTTTAGAAGAGTGAAATTTTGGTAGCATGTTACTGGTGGTGTTTCTCATATTGGGTTTCCACGTTATTTCATTAGTACAATAAACTACACACTTTTTTTGTTTATTGTTGCCGAGCAGATCTGACTTGTTGAAGTTGGTTTAAAGTTTTATATCGACACATCTGGACCTAAGGATAACTAATTCAACCCCCTCTCAGTTATTCTAAATTCATCCTAACAAACATATCAATGCACTAATGACCATAGATAAGGCCAACTAATGAAGTCTTCATCAACACGAAATCAAACTTGGTAGATATATGTAGACCACATCCAAGTTACCCCACTATAATGAAATGGGTTTTGGAACTTACTAATAAAAATAATTAATAGATCCAATAATTGAACATGCAAACTCATCATCACATTAGTAAAGTGCAAAGTGAGATATCAAAGAGAATAATCCTTAGACCAGATGACTCAAAGACCAAATCAATGTTTGATATAATATTCCAAACATGTCCATAATCATGTACCATATTCAATGAACCAAATAAGAATCAAGGAGATAAGAAACAACCTCCTAACATCAAACTAGATCACCACCAATCACTATAAACACTATTATATTATATAAATAGAAAACATGTACCTACATAGCCATGAAACTATAATCATCATCAATATTGTACCTGCACTCAGCTATCACCCACACGAGACTCCAAAATTCTCTCCATGTCCAACCATGTTCTCAAATTGAAGACACCTTGTGTAATTATCACCATCAAATTCCAAAATCTAAAAATGTTTGTAAACATGTATCAAGAAACACCAAATCCAATAATCAATTGTATTATTATAAATATCTCATAAAAATATGTAGTCCCTCAAGGTTTCACCTCTCAACTCATCTAGATGTGTTCACACTTGTACCTCAAATCCTAGGCACCAATAAGTGAATAAACAAGTACATAACTCTCCATACTCATCAAAATATTAAAATAATACAACCATCAAGTAGGCAAATGAATATGCTCTCCAACACCTATTGAAAGTCAAAAATCTGATTCCGCATGCAAAAGCTATGACCAAAATCATGAATAGGATAACATCTAGCTTTGAGGCCCCAAAAATATGACAAAATGATAAACTCATTGAATAGAACATATACCATCATGTAGCTCTTGGAACTAGCTTTTCAACGAGTATAAGAAGTCCAAAATATGATGTCATGGGAAAATGTTATGCCCCCAGACGAAAATCAACGTATTAGGCTATATACAAGTCAACTGGCATACATGGATTTCAATTTTTTTTCCAATTTGCATCAATCCATATTTTCTAATTTTTTAGAAAAATAATTTATGGGGCCCTTGTTTAGGCTGCCCCATAAACACACGTGGGAATTTAATAATATTATGTGACATTTAATATCTAATAACAAAGACATTTTATTAAATATGTCAAATGACATTAAAATTTTTGAAAAACAATTTGTTTAAAAATTATCAGTAGTTAAAAATTCCCATACACCATTTTTTTTATTTTAAAAAACTACAAACCCCACGTAAGGGCCTATACCCTAGCGAATACGTGGTGGGGTCCACACCCCATGGGTGTTGTAATATGAGAAATTAACCTAACTTACACTAAGTTGATGCATTTTTTCTTCTTCTTTTAATATTAAATAAATATATATTGTTTATTTATTTGTTTCCTTTTCCCAAAATAAATATTATTTATTTTTCTATAATAAATAAATAAATATCCTTTCTTTCTTTTTTTTTTTTCTTGTATTTTTAATTAAATAAATAATTCTCCACTTAAACCACTTAACTCAACCTTTTTAATTGGAATTCAAATCTCAATTTATGAATTTAAAGTGCAATCAAATTACATATCAATATTTTAATTAGAATTAAAATTTATAGTATATTATTAAAATGCCACCTGATATTTAAAAATTATTTATATTAATTATGCATTCAATTTTTTATTTAGATTTAATATTTAATTAAATCCTCAATATTTATATTTAGACCTTTTAATTAAGCCCCTTTAATAAATATAGGTATTTAGTTGATCCTTATAAATTAAATATCTATATATTTAATTTTCCAATATTCTAGAAGGTTTAATTATTAATCTTTATAATGAACCTTTAATAAATATTTTCCCGACATCATGACAAAATACCACATTGAGCTACATGCACGCATATTGAAAATCAACAAAATAAAAATGCATTAAAGATGCAACAAACATAAGCAATCTCAAACAAGGTTTCTCAAATTCACATCACCTTGACAATTAGAGTAAGGTATTCAATGAGATACTTGTCCACTATTTCAAGACAAATTATGGCTTAGGCTAGGATTTAGACCTGTATGTTATCTCCCCTCTCTTACCATTGAGATAATGCGATAGTGAATGCTCATCCTGACAATTCAAGGAAGTCGATAGCCGATACCTCCAAACCTACATCACAAAGCTGAGCATATAT
>MU228045.1:503178-517547 GCA_018584345.1 Thuja plicata
AACCATATCAAGCACATCAAATAGAAATATAAAATATAAACGCCAACCATACACATGCAAGTATGAGGTGAGTAAAAACCATAATATACATAAAATGTTCATATGCAAATAATCATCATCATCATCTATCTAACATGATATAAATCAAATGATTAAAGTATCATAGCACTGAATCCTCAAATAAAACTAAAGATCTAATATGCACATAAAAAGTGATCTAAAAAGGTTTGAAATCATAAAATAAATGATATTAAAGGGGTGGGTATTACACCCCCCTTAAATTAGGCTTATTCCTAGAAGCTCAATTACGACTATGGTAAACTGAAAGCCAAAATATACTATCTATATATATCATACAAAGAATCATACAATCTCCACAACTATCACCACAATCCCCTTGCAAACAAACCAAGCTAAGGGACAAGAAATAATACTAACAAAACATCCCTCAACAACCACCATGATCCATAAATAAATTTTACAAAGAGAACAATACAACCATATTTACTAAATATATGTATATATAGATAGTTACTAGGTGCTAAAGTACTACTAGATAGCATCAAACAAGAAGGATACACATGATCTCATAATCACTATGAGAAGAGAATACAAGAGAAATGTATGGACATTACAAACACTCAATCACACTGCACACAAGAACTAATACAACATTCCCTATTTCTATTCTCACAAGGACATGCATATCCAATCACTAAGAGAAATATAATTCTAGCTAAAACATGAAATGAGAATTGTATGTAGTAAAATTGGCCTTGTTATTCAACCATACACTTCAACATAGTCCTTGTTCATTAGCCACATATAGAAGTGAATATGAGTTATTCATCCTGCATACATGTATGATTTGACCTGTTGTCTTCTATCTAGATGGGGTTTCAAATAGATCTCAGAATGAGAGTCTCACAACCATAGACCAATCTAAGAATGAAAGATTTTTCTCCATGATTGAAATACAATGCAAGATTAATCTAAGAATTAAAAGATGCAAGAATAATCTAAGACATGATTTCAATACAATTATTATAAGAAATTGAAATTATTCTATTGCAAATGAAAGCTTTTAACTAGAAATGAGATGATAAAATGTAGCAACAATTCAGTATTCTAACAATGCATATTTTCTCCAGGGGTTTTGAATGAGGAATGGGAGTTCTTTTATAGACTCAGAGGTGATCAGAATAGAAAGTTTCTTTTTTGATATAAAACAGATAGAAAAGCCAGTTCAAATTAGCAAGTTTTCTTTAAAAGAAAATAATAAATTGTTTTCCCTTTGCTTTAACTATTTTCTTTCTTTGATTTTAAATGTTTTATTTATGATTTTAACTATTTTATTTCTTTTTAAAGCACAATTAATTCAAAACTTCTATTTCTGAACTAAAGAGAAGATTTTTGAGAGAATATTTAATTAAATAAATAGAATATGACCTCATAAATTTGTTTTTCTCAATTATTTAAATAATTAAATTCAATTTTTGAAATGAGGATATTTACTTAATAATTAAATATTATTTAATTCCTTTTTATGTGTTTTAGCTAAAAGGGGCGAATTTAATTTAATTAAAGTGCTAGGACTTTATAATTAAATTAATTCAATCATAGGGTTTGTTTAGCTAATTGATTAATATTTAGGAATTAAATATAATGTATGATTAATGCAGATTTAAGATTTTCTACATTTGACACTAAGGTTGAGTAGAGTCAGTCAAAACTCAGAATTTCCTAGTACAATAGGACTTTGGTAATTCAGAAGAATGACAAATGCAACAAAATTGGTTAGGGTTTCAAGATGCCAATTTTGGGGTGTTACATTTTGCCCCTCTTTGAATTGATGTGCAAGCAACCCATTGATTCAGAGAATAGTCTAATGCCTGAAGCATAGAAGAATAGATTTCAAAAATTGATGATGCAAAGATTGGTTGATGAAGATTTCAGGGCCATCTCCAAGACAAAGCTTAACTCCCCGAAGTCTAGGTTAGATTGCCAAGACGTCGGTCAAGTAGAGTTTTCGAGGGTCATCTCCAGAATGAAGCTTGATCCTCGGGAATCCAGGTTAGATTGCCCTGATACCTAATAGATTAATATTTTGAGAATCATCTCTAGAATGGAGCTTGATCCTCAGGGATCTGGGTTAGAATGCCCTGATACCTAATGGATTAAGATTTCAAGAATCATCTCCAGAACGGAGCTTGATCCTCAGGGATCCAGGTTAGAATGCCCTGATACCTAATAGATTAAGTTTCGAGAATCATCTCTAGAACGAAGCTTGATCCTCAGGGCTCTGGGTTAGAATGCCCTGATACCTAAAATTTTTTATATCTTTCACCAGACTGTCCCCATAACGAGGCTCAACTTTCATGAGTCAGGATTAGATTTCCCCTATATGTGTCCAAAAAGATGGTCAATAGAGGTTTTAGGAATATCTCTAGAATGAAGCTTAGTCCCCCAATATCTAGGTTAGATTGCCCAGACACTGGTTAGCTTGATATCTTTCACAAGACTATCCTCAGAACGAGGCTCATCCTTCAGGAGTTAGGGTTAGATTGCCCTGATACCCAATAGATGAGTCTTCAAGAACCATCTCTAGAACAGAGCTTGATCCTCAAGAATCTCAGTTAGATTGTTCAGATACTTAATAGATTGAGATTTTGAGAATCATCACCAGAATGAAGATTGATCCTCAGGGATCTGGGTTAGATTTCCCTGATACCTAATAGATGACGAGATGTAGGGAACAAAGATGCCCTTATTGATTGTAGGGTATCTAGTTTTGACTATGAGGTACGAAAAACCAAACATGCCCCAAGTGATGAGATACCCATAGCAATGAGGACTTTTTAATTCAGATCGGATTGATTGGAATAGGTTCAATGATGTAATCATCCTGCCCCCTCAGGAGTGAAATAGAAAGATGACACATCAAAATGATGATCGAGAGCGAGAAATCGCAGATAGATGTCGAATCAGAGATCAAGAAGAATTTAGAACAGATTACGAAAGAATTTGCCGAAAGATTCAGAATCAATTTCGAGAGATGTCAATCTCTAGTTGACCAAGTTTGACTAGGGTTGACCAAAGTTGACTTTTTGAGGAAAAAAGTCAAAGATTTGAGAAAATGTTGATAGAATAAGATTCTGATGAGAAAGCGATGTCAGAAAGTTGAGTGCACAAGCGTCCAATCGCATCGGTCCCAAAAAATTTAAAATGCAATTTTGAGCTATATAGAACTGTCAAATTTTGATTTCGATCACGAAAATGGATTCAGAGCGGCCAAATTAGCTAGTGGTGAAATTTTCACGCAAATCGAAGCACTTTTGAAAATTAGGTCAAAACCTATTTATGAGTCCAAAAGGTCATTTTCAAATAATTTGCCTCCATTGACTTTTGAGAATTGAGTTCTGAGTAAAAATGGTGGTCCCCGTGAGCACTCATCATTTGGAGCGATCCAAGCATCATAACCGGCCAGCAGCGTATAGACTTCTGGTAAGTGATTACTTAACCTCTCTAGCATTTCAAATTTCATTATTTTCTATCAATTTTTGCATGTGTTTACGTGTTTTTAGAAACTATTCCGTGGGTTCTTGCGTGAGGAACTAGTTTCCTTGCATGCCTCTTGATGAGCTCTCACGCTAGAAACTGCCAAAAGGCAGATTATCGCATGGGCCGATGGGTATCCTCGTGCAGGAGGGTACCCACGTCTCGCATGGGAAACCCTTTGAAAAGGGATTTTCTAGTGCGAATAGGTATGAAACATCGCACAGGAATGAAACTTTGCATGACTCATGAAACTTCTTTGCGCGAGAATCTGCTATCTCACATGAAGAAAAAGTAGCAAATTGAAAATAGAACTAGGGTGCACTACGTCTGATAGAAATTGTGTCAGCATTGGTCCGTAGCATAGTGTGTCTGTAATGCTTTATTTCTTAGCTATGCATTGATTATCATGAACCATTAGTACTGATTGTGCTTTGTTGTTTGTATGTCTTGCAAGTCAAGTTCCCAGACATAGCCTTTAGGTCACACCATCTAGCTATTAGTGGGTTGGTGAGACAGTTGGATGACGCAGAGATTGTGCATATTGATAGCTTGGGCCTATCACATCTCTGTGAGATACCCGACATTCGGGTTAATCATGGATTATTGGGAGCACTAGTAGAGCATTTCCATTTGGAAATGAACACCTTTCACCTTCCTCAAGGTGAGATGACAGTGACACCAGAGGACATCTATCGGATCCTTAGGATACCTTTCCACAGGCCCTGAGTGGAGTATGAGGTACAGCTTCGGCCAAGGACACTGGCACTATGAGAGACCCTACAGGATGAGCTAGTCATGGGGAGAGCCATCCCATGGGAGGAGTTGATCAGAGAGTATGGGCCTGGGCACCGATTAGCCATGGTATTGGTAGCATTCCTTGGTTTCTATTTGATGCTGGATCACGGGTAGAATGGTTTTGAGTGTGGCTAGGGTCGGATGTTGCAGTAGATGCTGGAGGAGCCGATTAGATATGGGTGGGGTTAGTGTATGCTGACCCATATGTATCATGAGATGCATGAGATTGCCTATAGAGAGGCAAAGAGCATGGTAGCAGTGGTTTATGTTTTACAGGTGTGGGCATGGGAGCACCTGCCAATTACACGACCCATATGCAAGGATCTGAGGAAACCATTGGAGTGCTATATATACAGGTACCAAGGTTTGATTACCCAGCCTGCGCTGGGTAAGACAAAGTAGTGGCGAGCGTAGCTCGATGATCTGGTTGCAGTGACATGGTGACCATGGAGACTCACAAAGGACTGGGATGACGCCAGTGATCAGCTAGGGTATATGCTCATGTCTTGGCCTCTCATAGGTCAAGCAATATCAGTCATTGAGTGGTTTTTGCTGACACGTGTCTGGCGACAGTTTGGCCAGGCACAAGAGATCCCACAAGAGTATTGTTCCTATGCTCATTTTACTGATGAGCTTAGGAGGGGATGGTCGACCAAGTTAGATACTAGTCGATGTATGATCAATGTATGAGCCCTATCATAGACTCGATGGGATTACTTGAGTGTTATAGCAGATAGAGGCATGACTCCAGAGTTTAGGGAGCAATTTGTGACACATCCCTTTCCGCATTTCACAGATCCTATTGGCATGGTCATGCCAGCACAGGTAGTGCACCCATAGGTGCCACAGTAGTAGGCACTAGTGCCTCCATCATAGCATGCACCATGACCACCACTATAGCAAGTACCATAGCAGGTTCCACGTCCACACATAGTATAGGTGGACATACCTACACGCCAGATGAGGATAGATCCCGGTGCAAGCAACAACAGGAAGGAGAGTAGGAGGAGGAAGGTTGCACACCTTGAGGATGTATAGGAGTAGGCATAGTAGTAGGAGGTCCCACGAGAGGACCCGATGCAGGAGGATCAGCCTGCATAGGAGCTAGGATAGGGTGCAGTACCCGGGGATGCACCATCACATGTATTGGAGGCCCTGTGGAGAGCTAGAGAAAGGGTATGACAGCTAACGAGATAGGTGATAGATTTGATAGTACAGGTTGTTGTACGAGATGCCCGACTTTTAGATAGAGACTAGGAGGTGCAGAATCTCTGAGGGAAGCTGCGGATGACACATGAGGAGACTCGACATCAGACTACCCAAGTGGTCTATTACTATGCATCCTATATACGCATGGTGCCTGATGAGGCATCGCAGGTGGCTAGATTTTCTTCATACGCTAGAGGGTCAAAGGGTGCATAGGCACCACCTCCACCAAATATGCCTCCACCTCCACCTCCTCCAGGTGATGAGGGAGAAGGCCAGAGCTAGATTTGATAGATTTGATAGATGAGATCATAAGATGTATCTGATGCGTTGGCATCCATGTATTGTACCATTATTTTGAGATAGACTATGCTCGAGTAGCACCATTTTGTATTGTATCGACACATTGAGATATATATATATATATATATATGAGCTCGTCTTTTGGTATTATTGCATATGTCACACTTTATTGTTTATGAGATATTTCCTATATGCTTAGATGTTTAGATGAGTTAGAATATATGAAAATAGATGAACATGTTTTGAATATATGTAAATGTATGAAATGCACATGTATGTGATGTTTATGAGTGTATGCGATGCACATGTTGATGTGGATGCAAAGATGTATGTATGTAGATGATTTATGTAAATTCAATGTGTAAATGCAAATGCAAATGTAATGTATATGGTACTAACATCTCATGTAGGGTGTACAGACCTGTGACAGATACTAACCAAGAGAACATGTGAAGAATCGAGAGCGAGGATCGAACACTTGTGCAGTCATGATGAAACCAGGATGCTAAAGAAGAACTCCCCAATGTATGAACCCAGGAGTATGCAATGAATTGAACATCAAATTGATGCCACAATGCAAGTCTAGAATGAAAATGCAATCTTATGCTAGATGCAATATGCGAGTGCAATTCTAGGACATGGTTGTGAGACCCATCATAAAATCATCACCATTAAGAATTTTTTGGAACTTTGGAGTCGATACAACCCTTACTGGTGCCACAATGCAACCATAAGGATATGAATATGACTTTCATCGGATAAAATGTAGGAAATGAATGTAAGCACCAAGGCACAAAAGCCAAGATGACCTGAACATTATTTCCAGTTAATGTTGCAAGAGTACACCAGTATCAAGGCATTCAAAGCCAAGATAACCATGAGTGTGATCATGCGTAAATAAACAAAGCAATAATAGTCAAGGAGATAGTACTGACCTCACCATGGTGTGCAAATAAATAAGATCAAGGGATGTGAGAATTTTCCACCTTAGTGCAGGAGCTCTTATCACATACACCCTATTTATTTGACATTGCCGGATCATCAGGACTACACCAACAAGTAGTAGACAAAGAAAATATCAATGAAATCCATGAGAATAGACAACATACAAAGAAAGATTCAATCATAGCTCAGCCAGTGTCAAAGTTTTTGAATATGTATGTGTATGAGGTGTTGAAAAAACACCATTGTGCTTGTGATTGCATTGTATTTGATTGTTATCAATAGATGTTTATGTGCAAGATATCCAACATGTGTTGAAAAACATAGATGTGTCCAAAGATAGTGTTAAAAAACACTATTTATGGTGGTGTTGAAAAACACCAGGTTGTGTTAGTAGCAAGTTGTCTTGCGAAAGTGACAAGATTACTAACTCGGGTGTAAACCAAAGATGTGATCAAATTGGGGACCCATGCCCCCAAGTAACGATGACTGACTTGACGTATATTGTGAGGATAAACCAGATTTGGTTTCCCTCAGGCGTATGGCGCTGAATCAATGTCAAGTTAGTAGGGTTTGCAAAGGAACCAAAGTGTCACAAAAGTGACCGAAAGTTATGTACAAACTAAAGCAAAGGATCATCAAGACCGAGTCTCAATGGATAGAGAATTTGAGTATAACTCCAACTATAACGGATGTGAGAAATCTCAATAGTACAACAATAATAGACAGACGCAGTGAGAACCACTGGTGAGTGATGCAAGAGAGATTTTCAAATGAAGAGATCATATGACTAGCTAGACATCAGTAGGCAGACACAGTGAGAACCACTGGTGACTAATGTTAGGGAGATTCTCAAGGAGAGAGGACTTAGTATAATCTAAGTGACAGTAGGAAGATGCAGTGAGAACCACTGGTTACTGATGTTAGGGAGATTCTCAAGGAGAGAGGACTCAGTATAAGCTAAGTGACAGTAGGTAGATGCAGTGAGAACCAATGGTGACTAACACGAAGTAGATCCCAATAGGTGATAGGACAGTGTCCCCTAGACCAAGAGGGTTATCCTGAGAATATGACCAGTTTCAATCCATGTAAGTTGGTGTCTTGATGGGTAACTGAAAGCATGTGGAAAAGAAAGTACAAGCAGGAAAGCAGGAAAAGCAAAAGCATAAATCCAAGTGGTACTACAATAGATATAGCAATGTGGAACAAGAGGCGCCTGTTTGCTAGGTTTTCACCTTCTTGGTAGAAATTATTTTTTTGCTACCATGACGCCTGTTTGCCAGGTTTTCATCAATAGCACCATTTTTTCTTTTTCTCTCTTTTTTTGTATTTTTCAATTTTTTAATTTTTTTGTATTTTTGGAATATATGATGTTTTTGGAGATACATCAAAGCGCCTATCACTATGTTTTCACTAAGATGATCATCTTTTTAGGAGATTTTAGATTTTTAGAATTTTTCAGGACTTTACTATATACATGAGCATACTAAACATGTCTCAGTTGTAGAACCATTTCAGATGAAGAGCATTGATGGGCTCTTTGAGTTGTTCTCCCTCAGTAGTATAAATTTGATAAGTGCCAGACCCAAACATCATAGTGACAACATACGAACCAAACCAATTTGGTTCAAATTTCCCTTTTTGGATCCGATGTTGTTGATTCTTAGGGTTCTCCCTCAGAACGAGGTCACCCGCTTGGAAGTCCCTTGGGAAAAATTTCTTGTTATAGCTCTTGGACATCCTTTTCTGATATGCTCTAAGGTGATCAAACACCACTTGTTGATGTTCATCAAGTAGTTCTAGCTCTTGTAGCTGAGATATTCTGTTATCATCATCAGTAATGAGGCCTTTCATAGAGACTCGTAGAGAAGGAATCACAACCTCAATTGGTAACACAACATCTGCTCCATAAACCAAACCATAGGGCATAGCCCTTGTTGGTGTTCTTATTCTTGTTCTATATGCCCAAAGAGCTGGATTGATCTGGAGATGCCAATCTCATCCAGATTTGTGCACTGTGTGATGCATGATTTTAAGGATTGTCTTGTTGGATGCTTCTGCATGTCCATTACCATGAGGATAATAGATGGAAGACCAATGCTGAGTAATTTTAAACTTAGAGCATAGCTCTATCAAATCCTTATTTTTGAATTGCCCCCCATTATTAGTGATTATTGCTAAGGGTACACCATACCTACAAATGATGTAGTTAAGAATGAACATAGCTACTGATTTGCCATTGGCAATGGTGAGAGGGACTACCTCCACCCACTTGGTAAAATAGTCTGTAGCTATAATGATGAACTTATGTCCATTTGAAGATGAGGGATAAATCTGACCCACTAAGTTAAAGGCCCATTATTGAAATGGCCAGAAAGTAATGAAGGGAATAAGCTCCTTGGCTGGAGCATGAATCAGATTACCATGTAGTTGGCACTATTTGCAAGACTTAGCAAATTGTGTAGCTTATTTTTCTATATCTGGCCAATAGTAACCAGCTCTAATAAGTTTATGGGCCAGTGTTAGGCCGTTAGAGTGAGACCCACAGATGCCTTCATGCACCTCTACTAACACATGTTTGGACTCATCGAGTTCTAAACACCTAAGGAGGGTACCGTCTAGACTATGCCTATACAAGTTTTTAGCTATGATGACAAACCGTGAAGCACTACAGATTAAGTGATGTTTCTCATTCTAGGTGTAAGTATCTTGAACAATTTGGTCATGAAGGTAGGAGTAAATATGATGGTAGCGAGATGAGTCATGTCCAATGACATAATAGATCATCCAGGAATCAGGGGAATCATAGGCTAGGTAGCGTAACGTCTCCACTAGGAATTCATGTCGAAAATCATTTTCTATCATCTGTAACATGGAGACAAGAGTAGCCATTGCATCCGCTGCTTTATTATCTGCCCTTGGAACTTGTTGAAATTTGATGTGAACAAAATACTTTCTAAGGTCATCAACCAACTATTTATAAGGCACCAGCTTATCATCCTTTGTCTAATAGATATCATTTACTTGATTGATGACTAACTGTGAATCTCCAAGGACATTGAGCTCATCCACTCACCACTCAAGGGCGATCTTTAGACCATTGATTAAGGCCTCATACTCAGCAATGTTGTTTGTACAAGGAAACAACATCTTGTATGCTTTTGGTAAAGAGTACCTTTGAGGTGCAATGAAAAATATCCTAGCACCTAACCCCTGTTGAGTAAATAAACCATCAAAGAACATAGTCTAGGATCGATTATGTAAGAAGTAATATGGACTCATCTGGGAATTCGATGTTCAATGGTTGATGATCTACCAGAGGTGCTTCCACCAACTGATCTGCAATTGCTTTCCCTTTGATGGCTTTTCTTTCTACATACTCAATATCAAATTCACTAAGAAGCATGACCCATTTAGCTTGTCTACCTATGAGGGTAGCTTTACTCAGAAAATATTTCAGAGGATCAATTTTAGCAATAAGGTGTGTAGTATGAGCCAACACGTAGTGCCACAATTTTTGTGAAGAAAATACCACTGCAAGGAAAGCCTTCTCTATAGAAAAATATTTTGTTTCATATGAAATCAATGTTCTACTAATGTAATAGATAGCCCTCTCTTTGTTGTGTTGATCTTCTTGAGCCAATAGGATACCCAATGATGTATGTGTAGTAGAGATGTAAAGTATAAGCGACTTCCCATGAATAGGAGGCATCAAGATTGACAGGTTCGCAAGATACTGTTTGATTTGTGTGAAACCTTCATCACATTCCTTATTCCATTGGTAAGTCACTCCTTTATGAAAAGTCTTTGTGAATGGTTGTGACTTGTCCGGTAGTTAAGAGATAAAGCACTGGATAGACTATAGTCAGCCTTGAAGTCCTCTCATTTGTCTAATATTCTTTGGTGGCAGCATTTCCATGATAGCTTGAACTTTCACAGGATCCACCTCGATGTCTTTTGTAGATATAATATAACCAAGCAATTTTCTAGAGGTTACACCAAATGCACATTTCTTAGGATTGAGCCTCAGACTGAATTGTTCCATGTGATCTAATATAGGACATAGATCCGCAAGATGTTTCTTTTGTTGCATGCTCTTAGCTAGAGTGTCATCAACATAATCCTCCATTGTTTTGTGCATGATGTCATGAAATATGGTGGTGACAGCTCTCTGATATGTAGCACCAGCATTTTTGAGTCCAAAGGGCATGACATTCCAACAGAAATTTCCCCATGCACTGTGAAAGTAATTTTTTCTTGGTCCTCTGGCGCGATCTTTATCTAGTTGTAGCTAGAGAAACCATCCATTAGTGAGTACCTATCCCACTGTCATATCTATAATCATATCAATATTGGGCAATGAAAATTCATCCTTAGCACATGCCTTATTCAAATCTCTAAAGTCTGTGCATACTCGGATAGATTTGTCATGTTTTGAGACTGGAACAATGTTAGAGATACATTCTGCATAGTCAATGGCTTTGATGAATATTCCTTTAGAAGTTTCTCCAATTCATCTTTGACAAGTAGAGCCACATGCGGATGCATTTTCTGAAGCTTTTTCTTAATAGGTTTGACACCTGGTGTAATGGAAAAAAGACACATGATTAGATTAGGGTCTAATCCTAGCATGTCTGAATATTTCCATGCAAAGTTTATTTTTTTGCTCTGGAAGAATGTAGTGAATTCGTCTCTTTCTTCCTCGGACAATGATTGTGCTAAGTGAATGATGTGAGGCTCAGCTTCTATACCCAAGTTAATTGGTTGAGTGGGTTCAATTAGCACGGATGATCGTTCCTGGAAATGACTTGGAAGTGTATCAAGTATCTCATCCTCAGGCGCCTCAGAGAGGGTTTCACCCCCTGATACGTCCTTTATTTTGAATTTTTTAGGCTCTTACACTGCCACAATGTGGTTTCACCATCAGAGCGCCTATTTTTTCTTCTTTTGATTTTGTGACTAGATACTTGATATCAGCCTTGGTCATGTTGACACTTTCTTCACTAGTGGAGGACGTTACAGGTTCAATAACATGGAGGTAACATGCAAGAGTGTAATCATTCTAGAATGTAAGGACTTCATTAGATGGGGAGGGAGATTTCCAGTCTATAAGCTTAGGATGGAAAAGTTAAAGAGAAGTGATGGGTTCAAGTGCATTCATGGTATAATCATCAATAGCACGGACGAGCAAGTCGAGACCTAGAGCGATCTCATCGAAAGGTGTAGTCAAATTCCTTTGATTCCTAGCAACCGTAGTAGATGACACGTTAAAATTTATGGAGTTAGACTCATTTAACCTGACACTATCCCCCTCACCTACGTCGAGAAGGTTTTCATGCATGTGAATCGTATCTATATCTCTGTCAGAGGTGGCATATGACAAGCTGTCAAACTTGTATTCATGAGAGTTCATTTCATCATTAGGCGTCATATCAAGAACATGAGTAAATTCAACCCTATATCCCCAGTTTGGGTGGGTTCTACCTAAAACTTCTGCTATGGTGAGGTAAGCACCTTGTGACATAGGTTCTTCATCAATGCTTCTAGCATCCTCTGTTTCTTGTTTAGTGAGGAGTGGCTGGAATTCCTATTCAAACTTCTCTTGAAAGTGTGTTGGTATGTACAAATCACCCTGATGACCTAAATTAACAATATGCATTTCTTTCCACCGCTCATAGTTTAATGGAGAAAGTGGAGTGGTTTTATCAGAATCATTGTCAGTCACGACTGTACTAAAATGTGGCATAAATTCATCTGGCTCAACAAAGAATGCTTCCAGATCTAGAGGGATGGGACAAGGGAAGTAGTCTTCCTCCGAGCTGTCCTCAGACTCTTCAATTGTAGATGTCTCTTCATGTGTTGGTTTTTTATCTGTGTGAGGTACAAATTGGTTTATTCCCAGTTGAAATGTGAGCTTCTTGAATCCTATACCTGTAGAGTCACGTGTTTGGAAACCAATAGCCTCAAGTGGTGCAATCAATCCTTTATGATTTGCATCTATAGGACCATTTCCTTTGTACCCAAAGCATTGCATAATAGTTAGACCTTTGTCATACTGTTTAGGACTTATGTCATAAGGTGAAGTGGTTTGGTCAGAGGTGTCCTCTCCTTTATAGATCCAGGCTTTGATAGCCCTATTTTCAGCTTCTTCTTCTAATGGTACTATGGCCTGTACAAAGGTACCATGTAATGACCCTAATTGGCCATTTTCTCAATTTTTACCAATAAATCTCATACAGATTTAAACATTTAAATGCATGTAATAAATCATCGATTTGATAACAATAATCCAACAAATATCCCAATAAAATCTTGACAAATATTATTGCATAAAACAATAGCAATACAATAAGAATGGGATTTCCACAATCCAAAATCTGAACTACAATATTCAGCAGAATGAAAATCAACAGAAAAGAACTTGTGAATGCAATGGCAAACTCTGCAGTAAATCCGCATTGGAGATGAACTGGGGCTATGCCCAATCCTCCTCTGAGCCAAAAGGGTTTCCATCTTGAAGGTTGAATTTGAAAGCTGAAGCTTCCTGATATCTCCAAGAGATAAAATATCATATCATAAACTAAGCATAATCAAATGAGCCTTCAATCCTTCTTTTAAAGAAATGGCTGTGACTCTTCAGTTTCCCCTCTCTGTCCTTTCATATTCTCACTTAAAGTCACTTTTTAAATAAATATAACCATTGGTTATAAAGTGACATAATAAAATACAGTGAGGAATCTTCTGGCATTAAAATGGAAGAACAAATGAACTCAAATGGAGATGTGTGATAGCTTGCTACAAAGCTCTCTGTCATGCCCAAAAGTTGGGCAAAAACACACGAACAAAAATTTTTAAATAACGCATTAAAACGGGATACCCAAACAAACATAAGGGTAACATGCGCACGAAAACTGAGGTAGTTGACCAAAATTCAACTAAAGTTGACCAAAAGTCAATTATACTCTAAAAAGGTGAATGGTACAACTAGGGTTCAGTTAGACCCAAAGGAAGAGTCGTACACGCAAATCAAGATGGCTTGACTAAAAGTCAAGTAGGGTTGACCAAAAGTCAACCATGTCTTGAAATATGTGAGAAAGGGTCTCAAGGGTCTACTAAGCGCTATGGAAGTCAAAGTCGCGTAAAACAAGACAGTTGACCAAAAAGTCAACCCATGTTGACCAAAAAGTCAACTATCTCTGAAAGGCATGAAACTAAAATCTACGGTTCCAGAGGCCATAAGGAGTATTGGGTTCCAATAACGAGACCAACAGACAGAGTTTGACCATGGTTGACCGAAAGTCAACCGTGCACGAAAATGGTCAAAGGTAGCGATAATGCCCCTAAAAGACGTATATCGCGAAGCTAAGGGGGGGGTGATATGACCCCCTGATAATAATAAAAGAAAGTTAACTAAATTATTAATTATTTGATTTTAGAACAATAATCTAATTAGATCTTAAATTTTCAATCTTATATTTATCTCTAGTCATCAGTGTCTTTATCAAAGAATAAAAACAATTTCTAACATTAATTTTATTAACATATGATTCTTTTAAATTAAATCA
>MU228045.1:529391-579324 GCA_018584345.1 Thuja plicata
AGTTGGGTGACTAAAACTGACCCCGGTTACCCCCTAGGAGTCCAAAAGACCCTCTAAAACTCACCCTAAAGTTAACCTACGAAATTCTAAGTCAAAGAAATTCTAGAAACTTCTAACCCTGGGGTAAACTTGGGTACTACTCCTAGATGACCTTAGTTAACCCTTGACTTACCTTGGTTTCCCCTTTACTAGCCATGTCCATAATTAAATTACAACACTTGCCAAATTTGGCACATTAAATTAAAACATAAGACATGACTTAATAACATGAACATTTACTAACTTAATAACATACATGCAAACCAAGTTCATGAAATAAACACATAACAACAAGGTCCATGTATCTTTATATAGATAGGACCTTGGTAAGCACAGGTATATACATAGGTTCCAGTACTGGGTCCCCGATTTAGATCCATGGCCAACTTTTCCTGCACACTCAATGTACACATCAGTAGATCCAAAACACATGATATGAAACATAACATAACGTCAGTAATATAGGTAAGCATATAAACCACATTGCATTAGAATTGAAACATCCTAGCATTGGTTTCCTAAACCAATTCATCATGTTACATTCATACATTTAGATCCATATAAGACATCAATATAAGTTGAAACTAAATCAGAACATAAACATCTCAAAAGTTCCCTGATTACAAAATCAGGTGCTGAATATATAACACAGGATTCTACCGATCCTCAAAAGTATAAAAAGTCTCTTTGATAGTCAAAGTATGTCAAGGTATAAACTACTGAAAGCATGAGAATAAAATAGTAAAACTATAACAATCTAATATAGGTCTCACACTCTCAGTAGGACGCTCTGAGCCCACTACTGAAATGCTAGGTACACTGAGTTCTTCCTACTTCCTATAACTAGTAAGCACCCTAGAAACCCTACAGAAACTGATTCGATTGGCCTGAAAATAAAAAAACCTAGGCCAAACACCCCTTTGATCCTCTATTAGACCTCAGTTAGCCCACCCAACCATGAGGAAAGGCTAACTATAAGGCACAAAATAATGTGCACTGAAAAGGGAACATTACAAATCATCCCTTCCTGGAGATTGCTTGCCCTCAAGAAATCGGTATCTATATGTTGTGATCCTAATACCTGGATCCCAAACCAATCTTAGGAGAGCCACTCCACCAATCTATTGTGGGAAACTAAAATAGAAGTTATGCCCTGACTTGTGAAGCCATTCACGCAGCAACAAAAAAACAACCAGTCTCATGTCATGACCCCAAATCACTGCAGGATCAGTTGTACCAAATTGCCCTATGTTGCCATCACCTGTGAGAAAGTCCTCCACCCAACTGAGAACCTCACTCCAACTAAGACCACGAATACCCCTACAGTCAAATTCAGGGGGAAACCAAAAGGGCCATCCATCTCCCCAACTAGCTGAAATATCTTGATGCCCTATGCTCATGCTGAATGAAACACTAGAAATGTCCAACTACCATAACACTGCCCCTCTGATCCGTCACCCAAAATGGAAACTATACTGAAGAGGAAAGGTACCCAAGCTATCAGACAAGGCTTCCACCTATAAGCAAGGAAGCGTACCAAACCAATCACTCACCCCACACCTCTGCAATAATCAGAAAAGGAAGTTTTCCGTAGGTGGGATAAATGAAAAAACCAATGCATCCCATATAATGTGGCCAATATGTGATGCACTAATCAACTATGTTGGAAATCCTAAATTAGCATAAGGATTCCATAACTGTCTCTCAATACCCAGAGTCATACAATGTACACCTTGGTGCGAAAAATTCACCCCAACAAGCATAATCATCATACCAAGCTCAATAACCCCATACTGAATAAGCTCTATGCGATCATCATCATCATGCCTAAAATATGTGGTGATAGAATTACCACAAGTATTGGATGAATCAGTACGGTAATGTGGTGGAGTCCCAGCCGTGTGAGCCCATCCTGAACTACTGATGTAGAAACCCAACTGTTCAACAACTGAACTCACCTCATTACTCCCATTTGGTGACCAAGACCTAACTGTAGTAACTAAACCAGGGTCCCAAATCCTATAATTAGTCTCATCCTCATTATGGGGATAGGAAATACCTTCCTCATCTAGCTCAAAGAAAGGATTATCAAATATCAAATCAGCATCCATCTCAACCAAGAAATTGTTGATCGCCTGAAAGTTATCCAAATTATTAAGAAAATCTGGATGATCCAAAGCTCTTTTGGGATAGCTATCCAAGTCATAGGTCTGTCGTATGCTATCGAGTTCCTGAATCACCTTTTGAAAGAAGTTAGACCTCTCCCTATCGTCTTGTTCCCTATAATGACTAGAGGCAACAATCTGATTTCTTTCTTCCTGAAGAGCGAGATGTGTGTGCTCCAATGTTTCCTGAGAAACATTAAGCTCTTTGTTGAGCTTGTTAACCTCGTCACATTTTTCCCTCAACTGCTTAGCATAAATTTTTGTAACCTATAACAGGTAGTCATGATTTGACAGTAAGCATAGATATTCTGATTTTGAAACCTCAAATGTTGTTTTGACCTCCTGTGAATCTGAAACATAGGATCCAGTCATTATACCACCCTGACCTTCTTCCTTTTAAGCTTTCTTATAAATATCTTCAATGATTTGGTGAGTGCTATCATGGTGAACAAGAGCTACAGTAATAGCATCGTTATTCACTTTCAGCTAATTCATCAAGGCAAGCTTCTTATCACTATCATTTTCAAATGCACTCTCAAATTGTTCATCTAATTCATAATTATGCATACGTGATGCATTGCTAAAGAAATCACATGATTTATCATATTCTGTAACCTGTATATTTTCCACCTCTTCTTTAGCCTCCCCTTCATGCATTGGTTTGATATTTGTTTTGCAATCCCCTACTTCAACGTCAACCTCATAAGGCTTTTCTTTAGTAACTGACTTAGTTTCTTGTTCACTTATAGGTTGAGTAATGATAGCTGAAAACTCTTCATATAAATTTCTGCACCTATCTTGTGCAAGTAGATCCCAAGCCAAATCTTGATACTTCTTCTTTGCCACTAAAGTCTTGTGTTGAATCTTTGGATGAAATTCCATGAAAGTAGAGAAGGTTAAGTCCCTCTGAACCTATGGAGGAAGTGTGTTATACTCATCATACATACCAAGTATTTCTGTCCTTCTATCAGGTTGTGAAATCTAGGCTAACTGTCGTTGTACCTTAGTAAGATCCTTCAAGAATTTTTCCAAACTCTGTGTCTTCCCCATAGCTATAAAACTAATAGACTCTGTAAGTGAATGTTCAGACTTATACTACTCAAAATTCTTCAGATTAACTTGTGGCTACCAAGGACAAGGTTCCCCTCAGAGTTTATATCTCACAGTTTGCTAGTCATAAAAATTTAGAAATTGTCGCACAATTTTCCTTAATAATAATCCAAATAATAACCATTTGTCTGATGATGACTGCTTAATAATCTAATTTCTGAACAAGAGTATCTCTTCTGGTAAGCCAAGTCTGGGATATACTTAATCATAGGAGGAGAGGTGTTGATGAATTCAATCAAACAAATCTCACACATACAGCATAAGCATTTTATCAAACACTTTGTATGCTTCCATTTATTAACAAGTAGATCCCTATACTATTGTTTGAATCTTATAGTCTTCAGTTTTGTTTTGGACTGAATGTGTTGAATTTCTCTGCTTGATGAAGGTATTGTTTCAGATCAAAGTTTTGACACAGAGTGTAGCCTTCAGAATTTTCCCATGCAAGTGTTGTTACAATTTGAATGAGTGATTGGAAATTTCACCAGCTTACTAAATCTTAGCTAACAAAAGTCTGCTTGACTTGCAACCACACATAGAAATGGTGAATTAGAGTTAAGTGATGACTCCACTCACTATGGTTCATGTATCTATAACTGAAACCTCCAGTGATTTCTGTCCATAGCCTAATCTCAACTTCCTTTCCAATACCAATTACCAGGTTGTACTGCACATGCTGGAGACAACTGCAGAAATTTGACTTCTATGGTTTGAGACTGCAATTGTTTGCCATAAGAATTTTGTACCCTGAAGAGTTCTAGTTTGCACAAGGTGAGTAATGCTCAATGAAATTCCACCAAACTCATTGATTTTGAAAATGGTATGAACTCTAATTTCTAATAGAGGATATCCTTTTCCCACTTTTACGAGAAGTCTAGAATATAGGGCCTGAGTCCGGTAGGTATCAAGCTGAATGCAATTCCAAACTGGAGGTGATAAGGTGTTGGTCGTGAGTTTTTGATTATGCTGGGCATGTATATCTTATAGTAGACCTGGTGTTCAACATGTATCCCATGAATGGGTGGTAGTCATTACATCGCAGTCCCCCTACACCCTACATTCCATGACAGTCAAGTTCTGGAACGTGTTTTACCTCCCTCGACCAACTATGGTGATCTTTACCCTCATAGCAAACACTACCAGCTATCCCCATCACCATTAGATGACACCTTGCAAATCTGTTTCACATTGCTCAGCTCCTCACCTCTCAATGTCACAACAACAGTCTGGGCTATGCTTTCTTGTATAAACTGAGTCCCTTCCCACACTCCATGAGCTTCTAGATACCAAGCTACCCATAATCCTCTTAATCTGCACAAAATGTACCAAAAATGACAATGGTATCTCCCAAAATTTAAATGTTGCTTATTAGAAGCCCACACAAAATGTAAAGAAGCAGTATTGAGTCGATAAAGACTATCAAAGGTTCACAAAGAATTGTTTAGAGGCACCCGTGAACAGACACGGCCAAGTAAGAGCTCAGCCAATTAATCCTCTGCCACTTGAGAATAATTCGCCCAACAAAAAAAAAACTCGGGCCCCAAATTAATGTTTAGACTTTGATGAAAAATATTTCCTAGACATTATTTTATCACAGGAATTTAATAATCATGAGAATATCAAATATATTAATTCCCAAAAATTATACTATATGCCTGTGGAAGATATTAAACTTTTGGAACATATTACCGCTGATAATTAACAAGGTGGCATTTTATAAAAAATTTAGAATTTAATACATCTCTCGAGTTATCTCAATATTTCTTTTCAGCAAGGATGACTTATAGTGTGGACCCACTATGATATTGAAAACCTTGGGCATAAAGTAAATAGGTAAATATATTGCCCCAGCGAATAGAATAAGAGAAGGCTCAGGTCAATGGGTGCACCCGATCGATAATAGCTTAGACAAGATATTGAAATCCTTCATTCATAGACTTCAAACTAAAATTGATAAATATGATTCTTCAACCCTAAATCCATGACATTTGCAAAATATTACTATGCCACATTCTTACAACAAGCACTGCAAATACCCTGTTTCTGTTACTTGCAAAACCTCTGAGGCTGGTAAAAAAAAAAAATTCTGATAAAAACTCTGATAAACCTTTCTAGAAAATTGTTTATGAATAAACTCCACAGACTGGTAGGAAAACCAGCTTTGATACCACTGTAATGACCCTAACTAGCCATTTTCCCAATTTTTACCAATAAATATCATACAGATTTAAACATTTAAATGCATGCAATAAATCATTGATTCGATAACAACAATCCAGCAAATATCCCAATAAAACCTCGACAAATATTATTGCATAAAACAACAGCAATACAATAAGAATGAGATTTCCACAATCCAAAATTTGAACTACAATATTCAGTAGAATGAAAATCAACAAAAAAGAACCTATGAATGCAATGGCAAACTCTGTAGTAAATCTACACCTGAGACAAACTGGGGCTACATCCAATCCTCCTCTAAGCCAAAAGGGTTTCTGTCTTGAAGGTTAAATTTGAAAGCTGAAGCTTCCTGATATCTCCAAGAGATAAAATATCATATCATAAACTAAGCATAATCAAATGAGCCTTCAATCCTTCTTTTAAAGAAATGGCTATGACTCTTCAATTTCCCCTCTCTGTCCTTTCATATTCTCACTTAAAGTCACTTTTTAAATAAATATAACCATTGGTTATAAAGTGACATAATAAAATAAAGTGAGGAATCTTCTGGCAATAAAATAGAAGAACAAACAAATTCGGATGGAGATGTGTGATAGCTTTCCGAAAATCTCTCGGTGAGACGCTCTGAGCCCACTACTGAAATGCCAAGTACACTGAGTTCTTCCTACTTACTATAAATAGTAAGCGCTCTGGAAACCCTGCAGAAACTAATCCGATTGGCCCAAAACTAAAAAAACCTAGGCCAAACACCCCTTTGATCCTCTGTTAGACCTCAGTTAGCCCACCAGACCATGAGAAAAGGCTAACTATAAGGCACAATATAATGTGCCCCAAAAAGGGAACATTACATACCGCCATATTTTGTTGGAGGAGGAACCGTAGAAGGTTTAGTGCTTTCAGAAGGTCTTCCAAAAGAACATGGAGACAAAGGTAGAGATGTAACAAATAGCATGGGTTCAATTTGATATCCTCCCATGTTAGTTTCCTTGAGTGTCAGAACCTTTTCCATTTCTTTTAGTTTAGTCTTGAAGAGCTCAATGGATTCTCTGTTGGTGGGCAAAAAGATGTTAGCAGATTTTGTGAGTGTGTTGCAATCATAGCGTGTATTAGCAAGTATAGTCACTTCAGACCCTTGAAAAGGGAATTTAATGCACTGATGGTATGTTGAAGGGATAGCCTAAATTTCATGGATCCATTTCCTTCCCAATAGAATTTTATACGCTAAAGGAATATCAAGCACTTGACAGATAACATCTCGTTCAGCGGGACCAACTCTGATTGGCAACACAACTAGCCCCTTAGATTTTTGTTCTTCTTCATCATATGCTTTAATAGTAATATTTTTGTGAGCATCTATGTAGTCTTTTCCATAGCCTAACTCAGTAAGGAAGCTAGTAGAGAAAATATTGAGGCCAGCTCCATTGTCTATGAGAACACGGAAAACATATTTTGGACCAATCATGACTTCAATGTGCAAGGGGTTATTATGCGGGTGACTCAAAGAATGGTCATCTTCCTTAGAGAAAGACAAGTAATGGGAGGAGGTCAAGTGACCTACCATGGATTGAAACCAGTTGACATCAAGGTCTTTTGGGACATTTTCCTCAGTGAGGGCTTTGTCAAGGATCTCCCTGTGACCAGGGGAGTTTTTTAGCAGCTCGAAGATAGTGATTTGAGAATTAGTACATTATAATTGTTCTAGAATGCTGTAATTGGAAGCATTAGATGAGGAACCCAATTTCAGATTCTTATTGGTAGAGTCAACAATAGTTTTGTCTGCAGGTTTTGTTGGTGTAGACGTATAAGGCTCAGGGTCTTTGATGATGATCTTAGCACAAGATCGAGTAACAACATTTGCACTAACTTGAGACTATTCTTGTTTGGAGGACTGAGGTGTAGACCCTCACAAAATAAAAGGATTTTTGGGATTGGGAGTATCTTCCCTTCCCTAGAGAATGACAACATTACAGTATTCAACATCAATAGGCTCAACCATATTAATGACATTGTCATTATTGGTGTATGTATAGTTGACCTTGGCATCAATGTTTTTTCCTTTGGATGACTCACCTTTCCCATGAGGAGGAAATGGATCTTTAAAAGCTTGGTGGTCTAAGTTATTGTTGTGAATTCTCATAGCAATAACCTCACTATCAATGAGATCCTGGATTTTATGCCGCAATTTAAGACAAGTAGCCATTTTATGACCTTTGTTAAATTGGTGAAAATCACAATAAGTAGATTCATTCCACTGAGAGGGTCTTGGTTGCAGATCATAAGGTCATGAATTATCCAGTGGAGTAAGTAAATGGTTGTCCAAGAGAGTCTTGTAAACCGCATCAAGAGGTTCTCCTAAAGGAATGAATTCATGCTTGGGTCTAGGAGCCCAAGGTTTTGATGCAGAAAATCATGAGGTACTCAGTTTGGATTTTGCCGCAGCCTATTCAGTGGCCTTGGCAGCTTGCATTGTGGTGGTGAGATTAAAAGCAGCCTTTAAAGGCTTGGGAGTCACATTGTCTACAACCCCATGATTCACAAAATTCTAGTTCTTGTTGGGAAATTTGGGTTTATCTTTGCTTGAGGAGGAAGACCCTTATTTATTTTCCTTGTGTAAGGTCAACTCTCCTTTATTGAACATAAATGTCTCAATTCTCACAGCTTTCTTAATCATATCATCGAAGGTTAGAAGACCTTGAAGTTGTACTGGATACCCAAATTTGGGAAGAAGATTATCTAGAAAGATGTCCAACTTTTTGGATTCGAGTATTTTGCGAGAATATCCTGTATAAAGTTGTCTCCATCTTTGGAGAAATGTCAAGAAGGAATCCCTATGATTTCGTTTCAAGTTGCAAAGATCTCATATGTGAACCAGATGTTGGATGTTGTGAGAACAGTGTTGTAGAAATAAATTAGCTATTTCATCAAAGTTTTGATGCCATTTGGTAGTCTAGAGAACCACTCCATAGCTAACCCTCCCAAAATATGTGGGAAGAGACACATGAGATAGGTTGTGTCATGTATAAAATCCATAGAGAGAGCACCAAACTCGCTCAAATGATCTTGGGGATCAGAGGTACCCAAGTATTTATCATATTTAGAAAGTTCAACTCCTTTGGGAAAAGGAGGCATGCATAGACTTTTATCAAGCGAAAATGGACAAATGCTTTCCAGTGTGAATTGAGTGGTAGGTTTGTATTTTTCCTTTATGAGTTGAAGGAGTTTCTCTTGCATGCCTTGCATTTTATTTTGCAAGTGGGAGTTTTCAGTTTCTTCCTCTTTCTCAGAAAGTGTCTCTACCTTGTAATCGGAGGGAAGTTTGGCTCCTTGGTTGGGCAATTCAAGAAGGTATTTATCCTTCTCTTCTTTCATTAGGACCGCTATCATTCTCATGAAGTGTTATTATTGCGAGCGTCTAAGATATCCCCTTGGGTTATTCCCCCTCTTCATTAGGAGGAGGGTCTTGAAAAGAGAATTTACCCCTGGTTTTAGAGAGATCATCTCTGCTATGTTCACCTAATTGGTCATGATCTGCCATCTTGCTAGAATGCAAGCATTCAATGTGTAAAGATTCAGTATGAGAAGGTTGAGTGTTTTCAAAATTTAGATCCTCTTGGAACAAAGGGTTTTGAACCTAACTAAAATCCACTAGAAATGACCATTTGATGTAAGGTCAAAGTACTGGAGAGGGAGATCGAGATGATGATTACTCACTAGATGTAGCCAATAATGGTGTGGAAAGCATAATTCATCTTGATTGATTGAAGGGAATGTTTTTCCACTATGAGTTGTAACAGTCATAGACAAAGATTATACAAGGGATGTGAACTAGGACCAAACTTGAAACTGTCTCAAAGTAAATGCACAGAAGGTGCCAAAAGGTGAAGTATCCTTGGTGCAAATCATTGGAGATGAGGCTAGAAAAGCCAAGAGATGAATATTACAACACAAGGTATGACAACACAGATGAGGTAGACCAAAAGATATGAGACAAGACCAGTTTAAGAAAGAATCACATAATTCTCAACCCAAGAAACCAAGTTGTAGACTGTGTGAAGATAAAGGGTAGATAAATAGACCCAGATCAAAGACCACATTTAACAGAGGTATGCTGGATAGACGGGAAATAGCTCACTTTTTTTCCAAAAGATATCAGACTCGCGTGAAGAAGTGTATTCTCACGTGAAGATTAACACAGACCCATATGGAACTATGTGGTTCCACGTGAAATATTGTAGAAAATGATGACAGACTGGTGAAATGAAAAGTAGCAATTTTGTGCAATATCGCACAGAGATGTTTAGATACCCGTGTGAAGATTCATATAGAGCGATGTGAAGATGACAAAATATCGTGCTAGATTTAGTAGTGAAACAAGTGAAATTCTATAGAATCAAACCAGATTGCATTTTTTGAGACAAGTTCCAATGTTTTCTGACAGAAAGTTCAAGTTGCAAATAGTTGTAGACATGTTCAAGTTTTTATGATGTGTGATTTGATGTTTGTTTTGATTGTTTATATGATACACCCACACAAAACACATTAAGCAGAATGTTTGTAGTACCAGAGTAGACACATCACAATCCTAGGATAGCCAGGGTAGTATCTGTTGAATCCCCACTTGAACCAAAGTTTAGCTATGCCTACTCTTAGCAGACAACTTAGAAGCTTGGAGGAACGGGCTCCTCCTTACACGTGCACTCACTTCTCATGCACACCAAGCTTCAAACCCTAAAGGAATTGCTTCCCAAAGGGTTGTTGTCTCTACTAAGAGCCGTAAAAGTGTGGGGTGTCTTAGTCAGTCTCTGACCTTCCGCACCAACATATAGAGGGTTTTTGGATACTATAACAACTATTTTTAGTAAGGACATCTGTTCAGGTGGTTGTGATCAAGTCATTTTTCCAATTAAGGGGGCTCTCCCAATCCTTTCAAAGAAAGGCTTTCACCTTAATGATGTTGAGACTTTAACACACCACTAGGGTACTAGAGGAGATTTTGGTTGCCACAACAAATTCACACCTGTCCATTATGAGATTAATCACAATGGCATTTTTTATATACCAATTCGGAAGGGCTTGGCTTTAGCCTGTTACTGGTTGGGCGTCCACTCTCACTGGCTCTGCTAAAGCTTTTGGGAGGTAGCCACACTAGAAGAATCATATGAATTTCCCTTACACCCAAGATCCATAAAGGTGAGGGGAGAGGATACATTCATATATTTCTTAGAATTACAATCTAGAAAACACTTCAATCATGCAAGACAATGATTCATTTTAAGCACCAACCAAAGTGTGTTCTAACTACTAAAAATAGAAATGAGAGTTTCTTGAAAACACGTATGTCTTCGACAAGCGTCCTGCAATAAATATGTCAGTAGTTTGTAATTTATTTCTTCATCTCAACATCCTGCAAACCACCATTAATTTGTTTTAAAGATAGAAATTAGAAAAACACAGTCAACAACAAACAAAAAACATTAGTCGTTAGAAAATAGTAGAAACAGAGATCAAAAACTACAATTTAAAAATCACTAGAGTCAAATTTCGCACGAAGAAGAATTACAATTCGTGCGATAAATCCTAGCATATCGCGCGAAGAAATGCATATACTTTCAAAACTTTGCATGGTTATGCGAGAGATTTTGCACGAACTTTCATCATAGAGTCGTGCAGACAAAAACCAGAATTGATCAAAAAGTGTAAAAAATGAGGCGAGAAAGTAAAATTTTGAGCCCCACGGTGGGTGCCAGAAATGTATGTGGTAAAATTGGCCTTGTTATTCAACCATACACTTCAACATAGTCCTTGTTCATCAGCCACATACAGAAGTGAATATGAGTTATTCATCCTACATGTCTATATGATTCAACCTGTTGCCTTCTATCTAGATGGGGTTTTGAATAGCTCTCAGAATGAGAGTCTCACAACCATAGACCAATCTAAGAATGAAGTATTTTTCTCCATGAATGCAATACAATGAAAGATTAATCTAAGAATTAAAATATGTGAGATTAATCTAAGACATTATTTCAATGCAATTATTCTAAGAAATTGAAATTATTCTATTGCAAATGAAAGCTTTTAACTAGAAATGAGATGATAAAATGTAGCAACAATTCAATATTCTAACAATGCATATTTTCACCAGGGGTTTTGAATGAGGAATGAGAGTTCTTTTATAGACTCAGAGGTGATCAGAATAGAAAGTTTCGTTTTTGATATAAAACAGATAGAAAAACCAGTTCAAATTGGAAAGCATTCTTTAAAAGAAAACAATAAATTGTTTTCCCTTTGCTTTAACTATTTTCTTTCTTTGATTTTAACTTTTTTATTTATGATTTTAACTGTTTTCTTTCTCTTTAAAGCACAATTAATTCAAAACTTCTATTTATGAACTGAAGAGAAGACTTTTGAGAGAATATTTAATTAAATAAATATAATATGACCTCATAAATGTGTTTTTCTCAATTATTTGAATAATTAAATTCAATTTTTGAAATGAGGATATTTACTTAATAATTAAATATTATTTAATTCATTTTTATGTGTTTTAGCTAAAAGGGGTGAATTTAATTTAATTAAAGTGCTAGGACTTTATAATTAAATTAATTCAATTATAGGGTTTGTTTAGCTAATTGATTGATATTTAGGAATTAAATATAATGTATGATTAATGCAGATTTAGGATTTTCTGCATTTGACACTGAGGTCGATTAGAGTCAGTCAAAACTCAGAATTGCCTAGTACAATAGGACTTTGATGATTCAGAAGAATGACAAATGCAACAAAATCGGTTAGGATTGCAAGATGCCAATTTTGGGGTGTTACAAGAATCACATTGATCAGTCATTCATCATTCAACAATTTCTTAAATAGATCTACATATATTACTCATTCAACATCATAGAAGACATCTAAAAATTAATTGTATAAAGTATACATTTGCATTTATATCCAATAGTAAATTGAATAGTTCATGCAATGCTACTTAATGCAAAACTCATGCAAACATATATGATACACAATGCATTTAATTTCTACATACAAATATAGTACAATCTTTGATTTCCTCCCTCACACATACTATCAGAGGTCCAAAATGAACATGATAGAAATAATACTTTATCACAAAACAGGGCCAATAATAAAAAACTTTCATAATAGTCACGTCAAAAATTTAAAAAGGAAAAACCCAAGCTAGGGAACCCCAAGTTCAATATTAAATCATAAATACACTCGAGTGATTTCAATAGTAAATCAAGTGTGACTAGTGCAACAAAATAGATAGAAAAAGGAGATTTAGGTGACTAATCCAAGCACAAGAAAGTTTAAAAATCCAATGCTAGCCCACACACAATATGAACAAATCATCAATAACCAAAATAAATTATCAATCATAAAATATTTTTCATAACAAGGTGACTGGTATCAACCACACTTAAGGGATTAACCACTTCATTGTTAGAATAACTGAGAGTGGGGGGGGGGTGAATCAGTGACCTCAACAATTAATCCAATAATTCAATCCAAAACTTTATACGACATATATAAACCTCTAGTTATCTTCAGTCCTACATGATGTATGCCTTTAAATAATCTTATCAAATAACTACTACTAGGAGTTCAATGTTAATCTTTTTTCTTAAGCTTTACCGAATAGCAGTCTTAGCCTTTACCGAAATACAGTAGATAACTTAGTGTTTACTGATCAATCCTGTTTTAGTTATGTGTAAAGAAAAACATTAAAGAAATGAACCACATACACATTTGACACATTGATTTTTAATGTGGAAACCCTGTTAAGGGAAAAACCACTTGGGACCGGTAACCCAAAATTTTCACTCTTCTGAAGTGATCTCGGTGAAGAGCCAACCCTATTAAAGGTTAAAAACACACTGTTAAGTGTGACCTTGTTAGAGGATTTAAATTTAATAGTTTTTCACTTGATATCTAGCATTCACTATGCTATCTTCATGAAAAACCTTTTGATACTCCTTGGAATGTATCTCAATATATAAAGGATGGTTAAATCTTACTCGGTTAAGAGACTTTCTGATCCAATGGTTAAACTAAAATAGTATATGATTTGTTCATAAATACAACTAAACTTTGCAGATGTGTAGATCTATTGTAAGCTCATAATACATTTCTGATCAGTGTTTCTCTTTTGTTCCTTTGCTCCACTTCTTTCTGCTTGGTGAATGTTGTTTCTTCTCTGTCGCTCAGTGTCTGCAGAAAACTTTAGCTCTGTTCTTCAACTTGTATGATCAGGTCTGTATGAAGACTTCTATCTTTACCAGATTCTTTTTAGCATCCTCTTCTATTCTCCCCCAATTCATAATGAATTATATTTTCTCTTTTATAGACCTGATTTCACCGTTTCTAAGTCCTTTTCTTTCTTGTTCTTGATATGATCCACAAATATTTCCATTCTTTCTTTAAATCTTACTTTAGTTTTAGCTCGTAGATTTCTTCTTGACAACTAGAGTAAAACTAGCAAGTTAAATCTCTAGATTATCTTTAGTTATTAAATTGTCAATGAAAAAAATGTAATCAATTAGTTAACTCCATATTTAGCTTCTTCCAGCTAAGTCTTTTGTTGTTTCTAAACTTTAGTTTTGATCGGTGTTTAACTCCTTGTTTTCTCAGTCTTGACTTCAGTTTTCCTCAAGCATCTCTATCCATCAGGGTTGTCTGTCTGTCGGGTAACACTCTGACTTTTAGTTCTGCTCAAGTATCACTTTGGTTATGCTCAGTAATGCTTGCTTGGGTATCACTTTGACTCTTCTCGAGGTTCTCTATCTGTCGGTGTGCACTGTCCATTGGTGTTTGTTGTCACTTGGTGTATAGTGAAATTTTATGCATTACTAATAACATAACCTTATCTCTTTAGTTCTTTGAAGTCTTTGAAAATATTAATATGACCAATCAAAGTATATCAAGTTGAAATCAATGAAAATACAATACATTAACTGATTTAATTTCTTGCATTAACTTTCTGCAGCTCAGTGATCATCAACTTAACATATTCAAACATTTAATCAGTTATAGTTCACCATTCATGACATCTAGGGATCCAATATATTCGATGCATTAGAGAATGTACCCAAGAAAAATAAATAGATAAATCATTTATGCTTTGTTACAATCATCTTTTATGTAAACATTTGCAATTATGAGTCCAACTTACTTGCAAACATTTAGTACTTAATCACAATGTTTTGATTTCCTTATGCATGATAATATAAATGATGAATAAATCATACCACATTCACAGGTCAACACAACTGATTCTAGGGTACTATCATTTGAGCTCAAACATATGTAAGGGTAATACAAGAATCTTTTATGATCCTTCAATAGGAATACCTACACACTTAGTTTTTCCAAGGATCAACAGGATTACAAAATTCCTAAAACATGACTATGGTAGGATGCATATTAGTTATACATAAGGATACTTATTTTGCAA
Organism: Thuja plicata; assembly: GCA_018584345.1. NCBI lineage: Eukaryota > Viridiplantae > Streptophyta > Pinopsida > Cupressales > Cupressaceae > Thuja > Thuja plicata. The sequence goes on from MU228045.1 coordinate 544,356, forward strand.
AGGAAAATTCAAGGAACTGTGATTGCATGAGATATATTAAAAAACTATCCCTAAGGTACAACATGGTTCCAACTAAAAGGGTCTAATTCATTATTACAATCATTAATGGTCAACAATTATTCACAACAAGATTAACCTTGTTAGAGCATGCACAGGTCACAACATAATCACTATCACAAACAATATCTACTGTGGTTCTCATAGTTATCAGGACTACTCATCAAGATGAACCTTCCATATTAACTATAAGGCGTTAAGACCAACTTTTAGGAGCTTGACACCAGTTATAAATTAGCAAGAAATGAGAATGATTATTACATCAAGGTATGATCCATCTCATGCAATGCAACTAATCAATTTTGTAAAGTTTTCCAAGATGATTATAAGCTACAATGCTTCTCTTATGAATAAAATGTATAATTCAATTGGGGACTTAGGTCCTTGACTCAATTTGATCTATTATGATGAAGTATACAACCTAATTTATACATGCATATCTCAAAATAAATGATACATTATTTCAAATTGATGCACAATATATTTCAATGAAATATAAATACTATGAATCATTTTCCAATTTCATAATTAATCCTACCCTTTCACATTTTATTACAACACTCTCATAATTACAGTAAGAAAAACTCAAATAGGATCCGATCAATAAAATACTAGTCTAGTCATCAAACAAATAATAATATCATACCAATAAGGAAAAAGCAATAGGGCCACTCCATGAACATAGAATACTCAAAGAGGTAAGGATCATTAATCAAGGAGTCCCTCAAATTAGGAACCTATAAACCAAGGAGGGTCACATAAACCCTAAACAACAACAATCATCGACTATCATGCTAAGACAAATGAGTTAACCCAACCATGATAGCCAATCACTCACTCACACACAAACACACACACCAAATAAGGAATACACAAAGAAAGCTAACTGCTCATTCACATAGATGATTACCAAATTCATGAGAAACAATGCAACTAGAGATACTAGTGTTGTAACACAGGTTCTAGCAATGGATCGAGCCTGAATAGGTATTTCTCCTATAATAACCAACAAAAAAGAAGCATTTTGAACAAGAGTGAAGAGAAAATAAATCTACATGATGTTTAGTTGCAATAGAAAGGTTCTCAAATGTAAGAGAGTTACGTGTCTATAGTTTTGTTTCAAGTTTACTACAAGATATCTAATGGGCGAACAAATTCCTAAAGTTTCTAGTGTAGAAACTCGAGCTCTGATACTAGATGTAATGCCCTGCCTTGGAACCCATGAGAAATTAACCTAACTTACACTAAGTTTATGCAACAATTTTTCTTCTTCTTTTAATATTAAATAAATAAATATTGTTTACTTATTTATTTCCTTTTCCCAAATTAAATATTATTTATTTATTTTATTATAAAAATATATATATATCCTATTTTTTCTTATGTTTTTAATTAAATAAACACTTCTCCGCTTAAAGCACTTAACTCAACCTTTTTAATTGGAATTCATGTCTCAATTTATTCATTTAAAATGCAATTAAATTATATAGCAATATTTTAATTTTTTTTTTTATAAAAGTGGTAAAGCCACTATGCTTTTATTTATTATTTATAAAAACCTACTTCGGAAAATCTCATGAGGGAAAGAAGACATGAAGAAAACCCCCAATCATGGCTGAAAATACATCATGTTTCCTAATATATATCATGTGCTCATCTAGTACCCCATATAGCAGTACACCTTCTATTTACATGTATACTAAACCCAAAATGACCTTATATATGAAGACCCAACCGACAAAATTCACCATGAAACCCTACCAATAAACAATTACACCTGTTTATACAATATTTACATAATATTTAGACAATTCATCCTAAGCATACCAATATAGAACCAAACAAGAACCCTAACATTTTAACCTTAGAATGTGGCTAGCATGTACAAAAAATTCACATATAATTAAAACCACTAGCTATAGGGTCAAGACACACCCCAAAAAGCAGGTGCATTCCTTTTATCAATGATAAATAACAATAGCAAGGTCTAGTCAATATGTATAGAACAAACAAAATTAGTACATGTCATATACCTCTATGACTCATACACCCAAAACTGAAGCACCTCCAGGCCAAATCTTCTCTTGTACTTTATAATGACATGTGTATATGGCTCTCAATTCCCTGTGGACTAAGTTCCCCAAGCCCTGAGAAGAATTTAAAGAATCATCCAAGTTATATGATCTTGCGGATGAAGATAAAACCAAACTTGCATCCTCACAATAGGCCAATAATAAAATGCTATCCTCGAACAAAATAAAAGCATCTGCCACCACCGAGATTGGAAGAACATCAATGATACAAGTAACTTCCCTTCTGAAGAGTTGAGAATATCACCCCTCCAAACCTAGTTTAAACACATCATACAACCTAATGTACCTACTTTACTCCATGCATTTGTCCAAATGGGACACAAGAAACAATCTTGCCACTAATGCCTTCGAAGCCCGTAAGTTGTAACCTTTAATTATTGAATGAATGTTTTTGGCTGAAGCAAACTCCTCTTTTACCAAACACGAGGCCCTGGGAAACAATAATCCAACACCAATGATCCTCCTAACTAGCTCTTCTATTTTATCTAGAAATTTATTGAATGGGAATCTCATATGTCTATACAAGTATGCCTCTAAAATTGGACACTCCTAGTTACTGTTGATGCCATCATACAATTAACTTTTGAGTACTTAGTCATTTCACCCAATGATGCTTGATGTACAAAAAAAATTAATATCCAATAAATCTACCATCATGACCCACAATGAGTGATTCTAACCAACACTTGGAGTGACATGGCAAGCGATAATCTACTTTGTCAAAATGAGCTTGTGATCTGAATATGGCGGTGGTCATAATCAAAATTTTAGTCCATCCCATTGGGATGGGCTCCATTTTCAAATTGAATAGATTTGAATAATGTTTACTATGGAGAAGATATTTAAAATCTTGACATCCCCAAATTATACATCCCTGATTTAGGGATACCCCTACATTGGCTAACCAATCAGCCAATTTATTTGTTTCTCTATAACAATGTAAAATTTTGAATTCCTCAAAGTGAGAAAGGAGCTTCCACACCTCCCCTAACATTATATTGTAACTCCAACTAATAACTTTGTGAGATTCTAAGACTGAGGTTATTAATTGGGAGTCCCCCTTGATGTGTATCTTATTTACCCCCAATTTGAATGCTAATTCCACCCCCAACAACAAGGCCTGAGCCTCTGCAATATTATTAGACCTAGATGGTAATTTGTAACATGTTGACTTTATTAGACCTCTTGAATGATCTCTCAACACATAACTTGCTCATGATATACCTGAGTTTCCTTGGAGGCACCATCAAAGTTAAGTTTGACAAAATTTTCATCTGGAGTTTCCCACATAACATCTTTTCTGAGATCTTGTTTCAATTTTTTCCCTACTAACACCCCATTAAAAGAGATGGATATTTGAGGCCAACTATTTAGAATTTTACTATCCTATGAAGTAAAAGTATATAAAAGAGTTTTTTTTCTCATAACATGAGCATTCACCATCTCCAAAATTGACTTCACTACAAATTCACACTGTTTATCAAAGGGAGCTATTTATTTTCTTAATATTCTCTTATTTCTTTCCCACCATATGATCCAAGTTACAGTCACAAGAATAACTCTCCATATCTCTATAAAAAAAGAATATCTATATGGAAGGGGCCATTGAATGAATAGCTCCTGTAAAGTCCAAGATAATAGACCCTTCCATTTCAGCCTATCAAGAACCCAATACCAAACAACCTGCATAAAGTTACAATTCAAAAGCAAATGATTTGTGTCTTCTAAGTCATGACCACACATAACACACATGAATTTGTCCATAATTAGTGATCTGTGAAGATAGTCACTCGAAAGGATTCTGTTATGCAAAGCTAACCAAATAAAAGATCCTTCTTTTGGAAGGACTACACTATGCCAAAAAAAAAAATTGGGGTGCCCCACTGATATTCTATTCCTTGTTAGTAATTTATACCCTTCTTTCATCGATTATCTTCCACTTACACCTTTTGTCCAAATCAATATATCCTCACCATCCCTAAAGAAAATTTGGTATTGTTCTAGTCTTCTGCAATTCGTTCTTCTCTTCCTGTGGGAAAGGCAAATTTGAAAAATCTTTCCAAACTACCCTAGCGAAACCCCCACACTGTTCAACTACCAGATAGTCTCTAATTTTTCTTCCCCAAAAATTTTCTAGGATTTCCCTAAACTTTTGTATATTAGATCAGGCTTCAATTTTAGGTTGACCATTCCATGAATCTGACCAAAAACGTGCCTTATCCCCTAAGTTAATTATCCAGGAAAGGTGTGGAAGAATCACTTATTTGATCTTAATTAAGAAGTTCCACATTGTAGAACCCTTTGGAGGGTTCCTGATTGTAAAAATTCTAGTTGGATTATCATTATCTAAATACTTACACCTGATTATTATTTCCCATAGTGTTATTTTATTTTCATATAACTTTCAAGATAACTTTGCTCTGAGACTAACATTTCTCTTTGATGAAGTCAAGGTTGGAGGATCCAATAAAAGACTGTCCAAATTTGCAGCCAACAACAAAGACACACAGGGGAAAGTTAATAACACTGATATATAACAATTTATATCAATTCATAGTCATTTAAGATTCAATTACATGCAACATTTTAGGCTGTAAGGCCTTCTCGGTTACGACCAAATACAAAGATACAATTCAAGATCAACTACAGATCTTCCACAAACATACAAATCATGATCTAGATTCTCAGATCTAACACTTAATCTACTCTCCAATCTGATCTCTAATTTTCTTCCCTAAGCTAAGAAAAAATACTACTTAAATACAAAAGCAACCATGAGGTCGGCCATCAAAACATAAATAGGAGAAAGCACTGACCCAGATTTAGGTCCACACAACCCCCAATGAGAGATCCACCATTAATTCCGCAATCAAAATTAAATGCAGAAATCAGCCACCAGATCTAACTCTAAAATAAACATCTTGGGCAAAGGTTGACCGAGAAAAAGAGTGACTCAGGCAAGGAACACCCCAAGAAGCAGGAAAACAAACCCGAGTGTCAGAAGAGAAACCTGAGCAATAGAAAACAAGCATGCCCGAGGGATAGAAACCGAGTAACAGAAACAAGTATGCCCGAGCGATAGAGAAATTCCTGATCAGTCTCCAAAAAAACAAAAAAACCATCTTTTTAGTTGAGCAGGATTGCCAAGGATCCTAGGATGCTCTTGCATTACTCTCATATAGACTATGAAGACCCACTCCTCCATAATTATTTGGTTTGCAAATTTTGTCCAAAGAAATGAGAGGAATTTTTGGTTTATCATCCATGTTTCCTTTCTAGATGAATTCCATGAGACATTTCCTAAAACTCTCCATTACACATTTTATTTCCAACAATACTTGCATGACATAATTTGGAATGGAGGTCAAGGTAGATTTGATCAAAAGGATTTTTCCTACCAGAGATAGCCATATTGTTTTCTAGGAGGCAATTATGTCCTTAATGGATTGGAGTATGTTATCCCACAAGGAAGCTTTAAAACCTCCTTGAAATAAAGGGATTGATAAATATCTAGATGGGATTTCTATCACCCTAGAACCAAAGAACTTCTGAATAAAAGACTTAACCGATTGAGGGATGTTGAAGAATTTTTTGATTTTGATACATTTAATTTTTGACCTGTTGCCGAACAATTTTCATCTAATTTTTTCTTAATTTTTTTGGCCTCCTTAACATTCCCTTTACAGAATAAAACTGAATCATCCATGAATAAAGTATGTGTTACTGTTAATTAAGTTTGGGAGATGGAAATGCCTTCCCACTCACCCAAACTTGTTTTATGAGTAATCAACCTACTCAAACCTTCAACCATAAGGATGAAAATAAAGGGGGACATAAAATACCCTTGTCTAACCCCCTATGATGAGGAGAAGAATCCACATAGAGTTCCATTAATGAGAACTGAAAATGTTTCTCCTCTGATGCATGAGAGGATCCATTTGATCCATTTTCTATGAAACATTTTCTCCAACATTTGACCAAAAAAGATCAGTTGACACGGTCATAGACCTTCATGATATCAAGTTTTAGGACCATAGCTTGGAGACCCTCCACCTTGATGTAGTGGATTAATTCATGGGAAATGAGAGTGCCTTCCACTATGTCTTTCTCTGGTATGAAACAACCTACTTCTCTGAGATGATATTTGGAATAATCTTACCTAATTTCACCGCAATTGATTTTGTAAAGATCTTGTATATGGTATTGTACAAAGAGATGGGTTTGAAAACTACAAAGGTTGAGGGCTGGGAGAAATTAGGAATGATAGTAATAAAGGTACTGTTGAACTTCTTGAGAATACATGCATTTTTCCTTGATTATTCAACTGCCTTAAGGATATCATCCCCCAAGAAATCCCAACACTTATAAAAAATAAAGGGGTTAGCTCATCCGGGCTAGGTGCTTTATCTGCTTCCATAGAAAAGACTGACTTCCTAACCTCTTCAATAGTGAAAGGTTCTAAAAAGAAACTATTATCCTCATCTGAAACCAATCTGGGTATGCAATCCAAGATATCCAGCGGTTGAGAGGGTATAGATGCCCGATCAACTAGACTGCTCAATAATTACTCAAAGAAGCGGTCTGCTTCCTTCTAGATATCCTTTTCACTTTTCAGGATATTTCCCAGTAGTGTCTTTAATTAGAAATATAGAATTTCTATGTCTTTTAATATTATCCTAAGCATGAAAGAAACTTGTGTTTTTATCCCCCTCCTTAGGCCATAGCTCCCTAGAACGCTATCTCTAGTAAGTTTCTTCCCTGAGAAGTACTTCCTCCAAATTATCTTTTAGGTCCCTCTGATTGTCAAAGACTTTTGTTGTCAATCCATGTTGCAAAAAATGTTCATTCCATTCCTCCAATGGAAACTGAAGACTTCTTTTCTCCTCAAACATATTTCCAAAAAACTTATTATTCCACTCTTTAATCTTAAATTTCATGAAAGCTAACTTCTTTGATAAATCAAACATCCTATAACCTACAACAAAAGGACACTCTAACCACCACTTTTTAACCAAAGACGTGAATTTTTTATCCCTAAACCACATATGCTCCAGCTTAAAATACGATTTTGGCTTAAAGCCATTTGGTTCAAGTTCAATTTCCAAAGAAACTACGAAGTGATATGATCCTGAAAGAGACAAAATTATCAAGACAAAGAAACCTTGGTCTAAGATCTAGTGTGAATTTAACATAAATCTATCAAATCTAACCCCCACAAAGTGTTGTCCTTTTCTTCTGTTTGACCATGTAATTTTGCCATTTATTGGGACACAGTCAAATAGAGCATTCCCTTTGACAAAATCCTTAAAATCTTGTATAAATTTAAAGGATGGTTCCATGCCCCAATCTTATCCATACTTTTCATACTGGCATTTAAGTCTCCTCCTAAAATGACCTTATTTCCATCTAGGCTTTGCAGTAATTTTGAAATCATACTCGAATTAATATTTATAGCATATTATTAATATGTCACCTGCTATTTAAAAATTATTTATATTAATTATGCATTCAATTTTTCATTTATATTTAATATTTAATTAAATCCTCAATATTTATATTTAGACTTTTTAATTAAGTCCCTTTAATAAATATAGGTATTTAATTAATCCTTATAAATTAAATATTTATATATTTAATTTTCCAATATTTTGGAGGGTTAAATTATTTATATTTATAATTAACCTTTAATAAATCTTTTCCTGACATCATGGCAAAATACCACATTGACCAACATGCATGCATATTAAAAACTGACCAAATAAAAATGTAGAAAAGATGCAACAAACATAAGCATGCTCAAACAAGAGTTCTCAAATTCATATCACCTTGACAATTCGAGTAAGGTAGTCAATCAGATACTTTTCCACTATTTCAAAACAAATTATGGCTTAGGTTATGATTTATATATGTATGCTATCTCCCCTCTCTTACCATTGAGATAATGTGATAGGGCACACTCATCCTGAAAATTCAGGGAAGTTGATGCTCGATACTTGCAAACGTGCATCACAAAGCCGAGCATGTATATATATATATACACACACACACACACACACATATATATACATATATACACTCACATATATATAAACATAAATATATACATATAGATATACATCTGTATGTATATATATGTATATATATATGTACATATATATATATGTATATGTACACACACACACACACACACACACACACACACACACACACACACACATATATATATATATTTATATATATAAATACATATATACATATGTATATGATGAACTACAACTGATTGTATTTTTTAAGTCATTTTTTGATAATCAACTGAGTTTTAGATATGATGATTGACATTATTAGTTGATATATTGTCATTGATGTCAACTTGTTTGAGTATCATAATGGTGGAAAACATTTGTTATGAATTGGAGAACTAGAACACACAAAGTTTATGTGGTTGGTAAATGAATAGTTCTGTATACATCGAGAGATAGTGAACACCGAGTAAAACAAAGTGTATACCAAGCATGGTGATAACCGAGATAGGGATCACCGACACAACACGGTATTGACCGAGAAGTTAATTCAACCAAGGCTAACGAGAATGATGAGCTGGAAATTGATGATTTCTAGGTAAAAGATAAAGTTTGTTATGTTGGTCAAATGGTTATGAAAATTTAAGGAAGATCGGACGACAAAGATTGAAACATATTTTTAACACAACTGCCGAGGATGGTTTAAGTGGAAAAATCAATGATGGAGATTAAGCGGCAAAAGCTGAAGGATGAAAATTAAATGAGATATGATGTATATATAAGAGAGACAAGATTAATTATGAATCATGTACATACATGATGCTATGATGTGCACATGCAGAGTTTATGCATGATTGATCAAACTGGTTAGACATAGAATCAAGCATTTTCTACAGACATTATCGAGCGGTAGAGGAAAGAGCATTAGCGAGAAGAACAGAGTATGACAAATAAGATGAACTGAAGTGAACAAATAGATCAGAGGTATTATGTACTTAGAATAGATCTAAAAATCAGAAAAACAAAGTTGTATTTGAATCAGAACATTACTGTATCAGTCTAACCATTGTTGTAGATAAATCTCTTAACCAAGTAGGACGTGAAAGTCTTTATTATGACATTCTAATGAATGTTGAGTGTTTTCTTTTTGACCCCATAGTGAATGCATGGTCAAGAGAGAACTATTAGTTTTAAATCCTCTAACAAGGTCACATTTAACAATGTGCATTGTAACCTTTAACAAGGTTGGTTCTTCACTGAGCTCACTTCAGAAGAGTGAAATATTTTGGGTTACTGATCCTAGGTGGTTTTTCCCTTAGCGGGGTTTCCACATTAAAAATATATGTGTCAATGTGCATGAATGTTGTGGATTGTTATTTTTCTTTACACTTTACTTTATTGACATTAATCGGTAATTATAGTATTAATTTACTGATACTCGGTAAACACTATTGAATAAAGTTAGAGAATACAAAATACTTTTCACTGAGTTGAGTTATATGTTTGAAATTGTTTTTATATACATTTGGAGGAATTTGGGACTGTAAGATAATTGGGAGCTAACTGATTCACCCCCCTCTCACTTATTCTAACAATTGGTATTAGAGCAAGTGTGCTTAGAAGAAAGTTTTGAAGGACTTAAGCTAAAGATCACAAGATGTATAAGAGAGACACACTGAAGATGAACAAGGAGAACTTCTTCACATGGAAAGGTAGAATGAGACTATACCTATCAAGGATTAGAGACAACATTGCAGATTATCTAGATAATGAATTCATTCTACCTTCTGGACCTTTGGTTGTCAATCAAATGAAAGAGAAACATGAACACAATCTTATAATGGTGGAGATTGCTTCTTCACTTACTAATTCTAAATTTGAGGATATCAAGACATGTACAACTGCCAAGCAGATGTGGGACAAGCTTACATTAGTTTATGGAGGAGATGCAAATGTACAAAGAGCTAAAGATGAAAGCCTTCGAGGGAAATTTGATGACATGAGAATGAAAGAAGGAGAAAACATGACACAATACAATACCCAACTTAAGGAAGTTGTGAATGCTATTCGAGGATCTAGTGGAAATATTGATGAAGACACTATTGTGAGTAAGATTATTAGAACTTTATTGCCTATTTATTCTATAAGAGTCTCTATAATACATGAAATGAGAGAAGCACCTGGAAATAATATTACTGTTGATAGTCTTGTTGGAAGATTGATTTCTTTTGAGTTGAATAATTTTTACAATAGTATTGTACTTTCTATGGAATCCGCATTTATGTCTACATTGAAAATTGGTAAATCTAGTAGCAAACACATAATAAAAAATAACAGTGACAGTGATAGTGATGATAAGGGACTTGATGAACTTGAAGCCTTAATGGTTAGAAGACTGCACAAAGGTAAAGAAAGATATAAAGGTAAACTACCTTTGATATGTTTTCACTGTAAAGAGATTGGCCATTTTGCTGCAAGATTTCATAATAGAAAGAATGATGAAAGAATTGATAGATCTAATGATAGAAAGGATGACCAAGACTACAGAAGTAACTGACAGTATGACATAAGAGATAATCAAGATTACAAAGATAAAGGTAAGAAAACATGTTATATTACTGAAGATAAAGATAATGACAGTGGTTCTGATAGTGATGAATATATTGAGACAATATTTGTAGCTTTGAAGGATGATTCGAATGAAGATGAAAGGTATGTAGAAACAACATTTATTTCTAAATTTAGTAAGCATGACATTTGGGTTATTGATAGTGGTTGTACACATCCCATGACTAGAGATAAAGGAAAATTTGAATTTCTTGAACATTATGATGGTGGATCTGTTAGAATGGGAAATGATACACCTTGTCAAGTGAAAGGAAAATGTACTATTATGTTGAACAATAAAGTCAAATTTGAGAATGAATATTGGGTAAGGACTTAACTATACTATGTTTCATTTTTCATAGCTAAATAACATAGGTCACCGAGTTGCTTTTGAGAATATAAAAGTTAGAATCTATGATGGAACTAGAAAATTGATCAACACTGATGAACAATCTAAAGGTAACCTATTCTACCTTGACTTTTCTGAAACTACTTTGTTATTGGAAAAGAATGAATATATATGGTTGTGGTATAAAAGGATTTGTCATGTAGATTTTGAAAACATGGTTAAGATCAGTAATAAAAGAAAAGTTAGAGGCTTACTGAGCTTATCTAAACTAGACCATGTAATGTGCAAAAATTGTCAAACAGGAAAGATGTCAAAATATAGTTTCAAGAGTGGGAATTTTTCATCTAATGATATTTTGGAGTTAGTTCATACAGACCTATGTGGACCAATGAGAAAACAAAGCAATTATGGGGACAAATACTTTATTTTATTTGTTGATGACTACTCTAGAGTGATGAATATCATGTTCCTAAAAGAAAAATCTAAAGCATTTAAGATGTTTAAATGGTATAAAGCTAAAGTAGAAAAAGAAACTAGAAGAGAACTAAAGTGTTGTAGATCTGATAGAGGAGGTGAATTTATTTCTTACGAGTTCACTAACTTTTGTAATGAGTATGGAATCAAAAGAAAGGTTTCTGCACTAAGGACACTACAACAAAATGGAATTCCTAAAAGAAGGAATAGATCAATTGTAGATTGTGCTAGAACACTAATGATTGAAAAGAGTGTTGCACAAACATACTGGAGAGAAGTAGTTAGCATAGTCATTTCCATACTAAACTGAGTACAACTAAAGACACATTTAAATAAGACATATTGTGAGCTATGCTATGGTTACACACCTAATGTGAGTTATTTTAGAATATTTGGTTGTTGGTGTTATATTCTGAAAGATGATCAAAATGGTAAATTTGATTCAAAAAGTGATGAAGGAATATTTCTTGGATATTATACTAAGAGTAAAGCTTACAAATATTTGAACAAGACTTCTAACAAAATCATTGAAAGTGTAAATGTGAAAGTGACACAAGGAGGGCAAGTAGATGGAGCCAAGGGCACTCCCGACTACCTAACCAGCTTGCTAAGACAATGTGGAAGCCAAACAACATAGTGAGAGAATAAAATAGTAGGGATCCTTTATATTAACTTTCTCAAAATAATTACATGCTGGGTTGTAAGGCCTTCCTGATTTCGGCCATATATCTTCATATAACAGAGATCACAGACCTTCGATCTCAATATCTGGACATTTTCTTTCTTTCTCTAAGAATCATCCCTAAACATTTGAACAGACAAAAGAATATATACAAGAGTCCACCAAAGAGGTTGGCACTCAAATTATTAACAAGGACCCATATTTAGGTCCACACAGATCCCAATAAGAGACCCCAAAATTGATTCAGCAATGTAAATTAAATGAAGAAGTCAGCCAGATCAGGATAAAACATCTCGGGAGGATGATCACCAAAAATCAGCAACTGTTGGTAAGACATACCCGAGCATCAGACAACCCATCGGTAAAGAGATCACTAAAATCTATCGGTAACATCATACCTGAGCATCAAAGAACCTATTGGTAAAGAGATCACTAAAATCTATTGGTAAAGCATACCCAAGCAACAAAAGACAAAGTACAAAGAAAAAGTAAACATCTTTTTGGTTGATCAGGATTGCCAATGACCCAAGATGCTCCTGCATTAGACACCTAGGGTTACAATAAATGATGCCCTGAATCAAGTATCAGGTCCAAACTAAAATGAATCCAACTTAGACTGAGAAATCCAAGATGAGTCCTTAATCAGTCTGTTCTTCCACTTTACCAAACATTACATGTATTCCTTTCCTCTTGTGCTTCTGCAAACTCTCTATTTCAAAATCTTTTCAACTTCCTCTGTCTACTTCTTAAGATAATCACTTGGTACTGTCACTTCTTCATTAGGTTCATGATAATCATACAAGTCTAAAATATTGAATATAGGTGATATATCCATGTCATCAGGTAATTCAACTTCATAAGCATTTCCACTGTCAAATCTTCTTAATATTTTGCAAGGACCAAATTTCTTCATCTTCAGTTTACCATATGTTCCAATAGGATATCTTCCTTTCTTGAAATGAACCATTACAACATCACCAACTTCAAATGTTTTATGTCTTCTTGATCTTTCTATGCTGTCTTTGTACTTTTGATTACTTTTCTCCAGCTTCTATTTTACATCTTCATGCAATGTCTTCATGAACTCAACAAATTCTTCTACTTCAACACTTCTTTTCTCTTTTCCAACAATATCTCTCAAGTCTGATATACCTCTTGGTTGTGTGCCATGAATAATCTCAAAAGGTGTCTTTCAAATACTCTTGTTTACTAAACTATTGTATGCAAATTGTGTGTGTGCCAACATCAAATCGCAATTGCTTGGTGTGTCTCCAACTAGGCATCTCAATAGGCTACCCAAACTTCGGTTTACAACCTCTATTTGTCCATCAATTTGTAGATGAAATATAGAACTAAACTTTAACTTAGTATCCAACTTCTTCCAAAGTGTTCTCCAAAAATAGCTTACAAATTTATCGTCTCAGTCAGAGATGATACTCCTTGATAATCCATGCAATCTGATAATCTCCTTAAAGAAAATTTCTTCCATATGTATTGCGTCTAATATTTTATTACATGGTATGAAATGTGTCATCTTAAATATATCCACAAAAAAAATTATAGAATCATTACCTCTTGCTGTCCTAGGTAAGCCAAGAACAAAATCCATGCTGATATCACTCCAAGGTTTCTCAGGAACAGTAATAGGTGTATACAAACCAGTATTCTGACTTACTCCTTTTACAACTTGACAAACTCCACAACTTTTCACATATTTTTGGACATCCTTATACAACTGAGGCCAAAATACCTCTCCTTTAGCAAACTCAATGTTTTATCAATACCAAACTGTCCAGTCAATCCACTACTATGTTTCTCTTTTATCAAATTAGTTCTCATTGATCCTCTTGGTATACATAATTGAATACCTTTGAACAACATATATTCCTGAATGAAATAATCTTCATACTTACTTGATTGATTTGAATTAGGTGCTCTACACACTCTCCAATACTCTAAAAAATTTGGATCACTTTCATACAAATTCTTCATGTCATCAAAACCAAGAACTTTGATTCTCATTTCAGTCAACGAAGATCTCCTTCTACTCAATGCATCAACAACTCTATTAGAAAATCCACTCTTATGCTTAATTACAAATGTAAAGCTTTGCAAATACTCTACCCATTTCATATGTCTCTGATTCAACTTATTTTGACTACCCAAATATTGTAAATCCTTATGATCAGTATACAACACAAATTCATTTGGCATCAAATAATCTCTCCACTTCTTCATAGCTTGCACAATAGCATAGAACTCTTGATCAGAGACAAAATATTTCCTCTTTGCATCACTCAACTTCTCACTAAAGAAAGCAACAAGTTTACCTTCTTGAGTCAACACAACTCCAATTGCACTTCCACTTGAATCACATTCAACTTGAAATACCTTATTGAAATTAGGTAAGGCTAACACATGTAATTTAGCAACCTTCAACTTCAAAGATTCAAAACTCTTATCAGCTCCATTTGAATTCTCTTTTGTCTCCTCTCATTATCTCAGTCATTGCATTACAAATAGAACTGAAATTTCTGATAAACTTCCTATAAAAACATGCCAATCCATGAAATAATCTTACCTTAGTCACATTTTTAGGTGTAGGCCAACTCAATATAGCCGCAATCTTCTCAGGATCCATCTTCAGACCATCAACTGAAATCACAAATCCCAAATACACAAGATCTTTTTTCATGACGGAACATTTCTTCAGATTTATCAGCAACTTTTCCTTTTTCAATCTCTGCAACACTTGCCTTATATGCATCAAATTCTCTTCTCTAGTCTTACTGAATATCATAATATCATCCAAGTATACAATCACACATTTTTTCAATAATTTCTTCAAAACTTCATTCATTAGCCTCATAAATGTACTCAGTGCATTAGTTAAACCAAAGGGAATAACCAACCACTTGTACAAACCTTCTTTTGTCTTGAAAGAAGTCTTCCATTCATCTCCTTTTCTGATTTTGATATGATGATATCCACTTTTCAAATCAATTTTGGTAAAATATCTTGCTCCACTTAAATAATCCATTATGTCGTCCATTCTTGGTATAGGAAACCTATACTTTACTATGATCTTATTGATTGATCTCGAATCAGTGCACATTCTCCATTCTCCATTCTTCTTACGTGCCAACATAGTAGGTACTGCACGTGGAATCAAACTTTCTTGGATCAAACCTTTATTCAACAATTCATGAACTTGTCAGTTAAGCTCTTCATTTTTGGTAGGTGTTAACTGATGTGGTGCTTTGTTTGGTAAACTAGCTCTAGGAATTAAATCCATGCAATGACTAATATCTCTCATCAGTGGCAAACCATCAGGTACATTATCTAAAATTATCTCCTTGTACTCAGTGAGCAACTTTTCAACTTCTGCAGGAACTTCACTTTCAGAATTCTTAAGCAGTTTTTTAGGAATCAAAGCATAACAAATATCATTTCTTTTCAAATCTTTAACTAACTATCTATCTTCCATCAAACAAAATTTCATAGATGTACATATCTCACGAATAGATTCTTCAACCAAAGGTAACAAAACTTTCTTTTGACCATGAATCCAAATAGAATATCTTCAATCTTCCATCATGTATAGAATGTCTATCATATTTCCAAGGTCTACCCAACAAAATATGACAAAAATCCATAGGCATAATATCACACAACACCTTATCACAGTAATTTCCAATTTTTAGATTCACAAAACATTGTTCACTCACCATTAATGTATAATCATCCTTGATCCATGAGATCTGATAGGGTTTTAGATATTTCATCCTCTCTAATTGAAAATTTGCAACCATTTCCTTAGATGCTAGATTCTTTGAGCTTCCACTGTCAACAATTACCTTCCAAACTTTGTCTGCAACTCTACATCTGGTCTTGAAAAAAAAATTCCTGACAGGATCTTTCTTATCCTTCTCACTCCATAGTATCCTTCAAATCATGAAATTTATTTCCTTTTCAGCTTCATTTGGTGACTCCTCTTGTACCAATGCATTTCTGCTACTACTACCTTTCGTTCTTGCATGTGTACATTCAAAGGATTTATGTCCTTCCTCTCCACAATTGTAACAAGTTACTTGGAACCCTTTTCTACTATAACCACCTCTAAAGTAATTACCTCTTCCTTGGTATGAACTTACACCTTTCCATTTAGTATTTCCTTTGTCTTGAGATGTGTCTGGAATTGACTCGTCTAGTTCAGATCTACACTTCTCACCATGAGATCTACCTCTTCCTTTAGGGAATCTACCTCCTCTACCTCTTTGTCTTTGTTCATATCTTGTGTTCAACTTCTCTTCATCCTTTAGGGGTATGTCTCCTCAATGCTTTCCATCTTGACCAAACTAATCTCATCTTGTATGGAACTTCTCAAGCCATTCAAGTATCTTTCTACTCTTTCCACCTCATCTTCAACATGTCCAGATCTGATGTCCAATCTATAGAATTATTTAGTATAGTCTTTTATTGATTTGTCTTTCTACTTCAAACTTTGCATTCCCTTGATTAGGTTAATATGATAATCACAATGTATAAACTTTCCTTTCAATTTGTTTATCATTTTATCCCATACCTTGATTTTGTCTTTACCTTTCTTCTTCCAATCCAATTGTAGATGTTCCCACCATAGGGATCCATGACCCTTCAGCTTTATGCTTGCAATCTTCACCTTCTTATCCTCTACCACATTCTCATATTCAAAATACTTTTCCATCTCAGTTATCCAATCAATCAACTCATCAAAATCCAATTTTCCACTATACTCATGAGGATTAAACTAAGGCGTAGATTTCAAACTTGTCAGAGCTCTCAGGAATCGTTCTTCTTCCTGATTTGTTACAGGTGCAGGTGAAGCTTCACCTTGAACCTCTTCAATTTCATCATCACTAACATAATCAATATGTCTTCCTCTACATTGGGATATTTCAATAGCTTCCAATCTTGCATCCATCTGTCTAAGCATATCAGCTAGACCTGGATCTACATTTTCTCTCCCACGAACCATCTTGACTTCCTCTGCAATTGTAGGTCAGATCGCAATCTGCTACCCTACAACAATACCAACTAGGGTTAGGGTTTACAAGTAGGAACTTAGATTTCACTAATGCTTAGATACCACCTAACACAAGGAGGGAAAGTAGACAGGACAAAGGGCACTCTCGACTACCTAACCAGCTTTCCAAGACAATGTGAAAGCCAAAAAACATAGTGAGAGAAGAAAACAGTAGGGATTCTTTATATTAACTTTCTCAAAATAATTACATGTTGGACTGTAAGGCCTTTCTGATTTCATCCATATATTCAATGAATTACAATAAGATCTTCATACAACAAAGACCACAAATCTTTGATCTGAATATATGGAGATTTGCTTTCTTGCTCTAAGAATCATCCCTAAACATTTGAATAGACAAAAGAATATATACAAAAGTCCACCAAAGAGGTCAACACTCAAATTATTAATAGGGACCCAGATTTAGGTCCACATGAATCCCAATGAGAGACCCCAAAATTGATTTAGCAACAAAAATTAAATAAAGAAGTCGACCTAATCAACATAAAAAAAATATTAGGAGGATGATCACCGAAAATCAGCAACCATCGGTAAGACATACCCGAGCATTAGACAACCTATCGGTAAAGAGATCACTAAAATCCATCGGTAACAGTGTACCTGAGCATCAGAGAACCCATCGGTAAAGAGATCACCAAAATACATCAATAAAGCATACCCAAGAAACAAAAGACAAACTACAAAGAAAAAGTAAAAATCTTTTTGGTTGAGCAGGATTGCCAAGGACCCAAGATGTTCCTGCATCAAAGAGTTGATGAGTTTGCTGAGAAGAATGATGAGGACAACATGAAAGAACTAGAAGATTATAGTATATTTTTCTACATGGAAGAACCTGATACTATACCGATGCAGATGCCTAACATTTTTGTACAATAGGGTAATGTCACTGAACAACTGGTAGCACAAATAGAGAAATAGTAAAATGATGAAATGGAAGATCATGAACAAGAATACAATGAACATGCTAGAGAAGACAATGAAGAAGAAAGAATTGAACCTAAACTTTCCAAATATGTGAGAAGATATCATCCACAAAATTAGATTATTGGAGATAAAAGAGAAGGTATAATGACAAGAAGTAATTTGAAAGACAACTCATGTTTAATTTGTGAATTTGAGCCTAAGAATGTTAGAAATGCATTAGAAAATGAAGAATGGATTATTTCCATGAATGATGAAATTGAGAAGATATAGAAAAATAATACATGGACTTTAGTACTAAGATTGAGTGATAAGAATGTCATTGGCACCAAATGGATATTCGGAAACAAATTGAATGAGAATGGAGATGTAATCTGAAATAAAGAAAGATTATTTTGCAAAGGGTATGCATAAGAAGAAGGGATTGACTATGGAGAAACTTTTGTACCCGTTTCTATAATTGAAGGAGTTAGAATATTACTTTCATACGTTGCATATTAAGGATTCAAAGTATATCAGATGGATGTTAAATTTGCATTTTTGAATGGAATACTAGAAGAAGAGGTATACATTGAACAACCTGAAGGATTTGATAATCCTGATCAGACAAACATGGTATGTAAGTTACACAATGCTTTATATGGATTTAAAAAAGCACAAAAAGCATGGTATGAAAGATTACATTCCTATATTATAAGTATTGGATTTATTAGAATAGGTGATAACAACAATTTGTATTTAAAAGGAGGAAATGATGATAAGACCCTTATTGCTGAAATATTTGTTGATGATATTATATTTGGAGGAAATGATACTCTATGCACTTCATTTGCTAATGAAATGAGGAAAGAATTTTAAATGTTAATGTTTGGAGAGATCAAATCTTTCCTAGGATTGCAAATTTTACAACAGATTGCAGGTATCTACATTACTCAATCAAAACACATCAAGGAAGTACTGAAAACATTCAAGATGGAAGAATCAAACCTAGTGGGAACACCTATGGTGATAGGATGAAAATTGACAAAATAAGACAAGACACATGAGGTAAATCACACTTTGTATAGATCTATGATTGAAAAGTTGATGTATGTTGTACACACAAGACCTGACATTGCACACGTACTTGGAATTGTTGCAAGATTTTTTGCTAATATCAGAGAATCGCATATGACTGCTGTAAAAAGAATTTTTAGATATCTAAAGAATACTGAAGACTATGGACTATGGTACAAAAGAGATGGAAAATCTGAATTGAAAGTTTATACTGATGTTGATTGGGCTGGGAACATTGATGATATAAAAAACACTACTGGTGAAGAATTTTTTATTGGAGAAAGATTAGTTACTTGGATAAGTAAGAAGAAAGGATGTATATCTCAGTCAACTACAAAAGTAGAATATGTTTCTACTGCTGCAAATTGTTTGAACATTACATGGATCAAACAAATTTTGAAAGGCATGAATGAAGAGATCACTAACCCAGTGATAATTGACTATGATAATACAAGTGTTACAAATATTTCAAAGAATCCTGTGATGCATGAAAAAAAAAAGCATATATCTATTAAATATCACTACTCAAGGGAACAAGTACAAGATAAACAAGTGATACTGGAATATGTACAATCAAAAGAATAATTTGTAGAAATATTCACTAAACCCTTACCAAAGGATACATTTGAGTACTTGAGAGGTATACTAGGGGTTCGTCCCTTGTCTATTGGTCACCAAGCTGACTAGGAGGTTGCTTCAACCCACACATACTTAGAAGATCAGACATGTTGATGCAAAGATGAATTGGACTGACACAGACATATCAATACACTACAAGTTACTTACTACACTGAAAACCAGAGATATTTTTTGGCTATTGAAGAGTTGTATATTTCTTTTTGGCATTGTTGTCAAAGGGAGAGAGATTCATGAAATATCTAAAGGAAGAGAGATTCACTTAACTATCTATCCATCAAAGGGAGAAAAGTAAAAGGAAGAGAAATATCTATCTACAAAGAGATCAAGAATAGAAGAGTCAAATCTGCAGGGAGAGTCTACATGGTAAATTTTTAATACTGAAAAAAATTTATATTCAAGCTAGGGAGAGCTACAAAATTGTTGCAGTTGTAGAACAAAAGTTTGGTATTTGTTGTATGACATTTTTATATTGCATATTTTATATTATTTTTCCATAAATGCCAAAGGGAGAGATTGATGAACTACAACTAACTGTATGTTTGAAGTTATTTTTTGATAATCAACAGAGTTATAGATATGATGATTGACATTATCAGTTGATATATTGTCATTTATGTCAACTTGTTTGAGTATCATAATGGTGGAAAACATCTGTTATGGATTAGAGAAATAGAACATACAAATTTTATGTGCTTGGTAAATGTAGAGTTCAGTATACACCGAGAGACAGTAAACACCAAGTAAAACACAGTGTTTACTAAGCATAGTGATAACCAAGCTAGGGATCTTTGACACAACATGGTATTGACTAAGCAGTTAATTAAACTGAGGCTGAATAGAATGCTGAGCTAGTAATTGATGATTTTGAGGTAAAAGATAAAAAAAAATTATGTTGATGAAACAATTATGAAAATTCAAAGAAGATCGGACGACAAAGATTGAGACATGTTTTTAACACAACTGTCGAGGATGGTTTAAGTGGCAAATTCAATGATGGAGATTAAGCAAAAGATGAAGGATGAAAATTAAATGAGCTATGATGTCTATATAAGAGAAAAAAGATTTATTTTGAATCGTGTACATACATGATGCTATGACGTGCACATGCAAAGTTTATGCATGACTGATCAACCTGGTTAAAGATAGAACTAATTTTTTTCTGTAGACATTACCAAGCGACAAAGGAAAGAGCATTAGTGAGGAGAATAGAGTATGATGAATCAGAAGAACTGAAGTGAAAAAATTGATCAGATTTATTATGTACTTAGAATAGATGTGAAAATCAGCAAAACAGAGTTGTATTTGAATCAGATCATTACTGTATTAGTTTAATCATTGTTACAGATAAATCTCTTAACTAAGTAGGACGTGAAAGTCTTTATTATGACATTCTAATAAATGTTGAGTATTTTCTTGTTGACCCCATAGTGAATGCATGGTCAAGAGAAAATTGTTAGTTTAAAATTCTCTAACAAGGTCACATTTAACAGTGTGCATTGTAACCTTTAACAGGGTTGGCTCTTCACCGAGCTCACTTCAGAAGAGTGAAATATTTTGGGTTACCTGTCCCAGATGGTTTTTCCCTTAGTAGGGTTTCCATGTTAAAAATATATGTGTTAATGTGCATGAATGTTGTGGATTGTTATTTTTCTTTACACTTTACTTTATTGACATTAATCAGTAATCACAGTATTAATTTACTGATACTCGGTAAATACTATAAACTAAAGTTTGAGAATACATAATACATTTCACTAAGTTGAATTATATGTTTGAAATTGTTTTTATATATATCCGGAGGAATTTGGGACTATAGGATAATTGGGAGCTAACTGATTCACCCCCCTCTTAGTTATTATAACAATGCATATATATATGTACACACACACACACACACACACACATATATATATTAGGCAATGGTAGGGATCAATACATTGTGTAGATCTCACAATAAAGTGACTACAACTCTATCCCTCAACCATAGCAGGAACATCAAATAGAAATATGGGGTAAGTAAAAACCATAACATACATAACATCATCATATGTAAATAATCATCACCATATAACTAACATGATATAAATCAAATGATCAAAGTATCAAACCACTTAATCCTTTAATACAACTAAAGATCCAATATGCACATAAAAAGTGGTCTAAAAAGGTTTGACATCGTAAACATAAATGGTAGTAAAGGGGTGGGTATTATAGATGCCACCGGTAGTACCAATGGTAGTCATTGACATCCTAGCTATCATCAGTACCATTCGTATTGTTAGGAGCCTAGCTATTGTGTGGGAAAGGGGTTTACGTGGTTTGCACACACCGCCCTACCATTTTATTTATTTTATTTTTCATAAAGACCACCAACCCTACAGACCTTATTATTTATTATTTATCATAATTGTAGGATAATTTTTATGTGATGATAATTATTATTTTTTAATTTTATGTAGAGTAACTGTATAAATTTGACAACCATTAGATCATCAAACAAAAAAATTTACATTTTTTAACTAGAAGAAAAATAAAACGAATTTTATATCAAAATTCATCTAAAGATCACCTTGGATGTAATGGAGGTCATTTTTTCCTAGGAGGAGCTTTTTTCAAACTCCCTTAAAAACCCTTATTTAATACATATCCAAAAAAACTTATTTTACCAAAAATTTCTCAAGCCCTAAATCTACAAACAACCCATCATAACAACAAACCCAAAAGCTTTAGATTTGGAATAAACAACATGTAAAACTCTCATATATTTCCATGTCTTTCATTTTTCCATGCATTCTATAGATTCAACTTCTAGAGTTATAATATCAAAACCATGGCTCTGATACCATTTGTAAGGAAACTTGGAGCCATACAATAAAAAATTATATACAACCCATATGATAAATCAATCAAATATGTACTCAGAATCTACATGCAAGAGAATAGACAACACACCCATTAAAATATGATATACCTTGGAAAAACACTCATGAAAGGAAAACCTAGCCTCTAGAAGCATCTACCATCCATGTATTATTCAACAATGCAAAATTACAATACATCCATGAAGGCTATATATCTCTATACAGACTGCCTGACTCACAAGTGTTTTTCCTCAGGCTTCTTTTAGGTTGAAGTTCCTATTAGCATGGGTCCTCTTTTTCCTCAGTCGAGGGATTTTTCTCTCAGCGGACATGTGTTGTGTCTATGGAGTTTTGGAGAGAGAACCATGGGTTTCTCTATCTAGAAACCTCATCATGATGACACGTGTCCCAAGCTCCTTTCAAATGATGTTGTTTCACCTCGAAGAGCGATCAATGATTGTGGATACTAAAATTTTATTCTTTCTGGATTCATATCAAGTGGATTACAATGACCATTCAATGACGTATTAGTGAGGAATCCCTTAATGACTATTGTAATGATTTTACTGGGTGGATGGTTTATCCAGTACTGAGGCAAATTTTGATTTGGGGAATATTTTATGGTTGCAAAATTTCATTAAGATGGGAGAGTATCATTTTGAGTGAAGGATTTTTAGTTCTTGAAGTCTGATAATTTTACCAAAGGGATTATTTTTTTTATATAATTCTAGAATATCACATTTATAGACTTTACTTCTAATTAATTTCATGTTAATTGATGTTTGACTATGCTAGACTAAGCCTTTTTAGTTTTGATGGATATTGCATATATACTTGAAATCTATGTCATTTTGAATAGTGATTATCTTATAAGACTCTAGAATTTTTGTGTATGAGATTTCTTTCAGTGATGAATCATGTTTGAAACTCTTCAAGTTGAAAATAATTAAATAATAAAAGTGTTCCATGTCTATGATCTTATCAAAAATAGATAGATGAATAGGTTTCTTTGAATGTATTTATTGTTTTTTGGATTTTATAGATGCACCCATGAGATGATATGAATATTTTGACCTGTGTCTAGGATCTTGTTATTATGTTCTAATCTCTACTATGAAGGGATTGTGGTATACTATGATAAATTGTGAAATAATATATGTATTCTGATAATATTGTTGTCTTTTCATTTATGAAAGATTCTAAGTTAATATTAAAATGATCTGGCACATCACCTTAAGTTTAGCTTCATTTTTTATATTCTTCTCTTTCCATCTCACCCTATTCATGGAGAACCAACTCCTCAATCCCAAAGATTATTTTGAGTGTTAGAATTTTGGTCCCACAACACTTGAAACTTCCCTAAGGCCTATTCCCTTTCTATGTTGCAAAATTCAGTATCAATTATTCCTTTTTCTGGCATGCCCGGTGGGACCAAACCATTACCAAGCCTATGTTTAAAACAAGTATATGAGCCACATACCCATCACAATATCAATATCCACTCATTATTTGGGATTATTGACCCCTCCCCTAGTTATTGTAACTAGATATAGAGCCCCTTCCTCTTCATCAAGTTCATTACCAACACCACCTCTAGAAGTACCCATGTCTATACAAAATTTTGTCACCTAGGATAACGATAGCCCTCTTATTCCACTAGTTGTTTGTGTAAATTGGGATACTATCCCTACTAATTCTTTGAATGTCCTTCGTAAGTTTATTGGCAAGGAAAAGAAGACTTGCACTGAGAACATGAAATATGTGGCTAATACCCGCATAATACATCACATTATAGAGAAAAACATGTCCCTAAGATTGCTAGGTGCATATTTTAAAGGAAAGGAACTACATTGATATAGATCACTGAAACCAAAGAGCATAGGCACCTGGGATGACCTGAGAAATCTATTTCATAGTCATTTTTGTGAGAAAGGTGATCACTCTTCGCTACTCCAACAACTAATTAATATCAAGAGAGTTCCCTAGGAAGCCGTGGTGGATTTTAATAGAAGATTCCTTAGGATATTACATATAATCCCCATAGATGCATTCTCCCTAATGCCTTGGCCTTTGTCTTCTATCTAAAATCCTTCAATGCATATATAACATGGACTATAAAAACCCCGAGAGGCATAATCATTCACACTAGCTATAAAATAACCAAAAAGAGATGAGAACAACATGATTGATGTGATAAAATTTCCATCAAGACCTCCATTACCAATATTTCATGATTGTTCCCTACAAACCTGATAACATACCCAAAGTTAGACCTATAGTAGATCCACCACTACCCCACAGTCTATGTATGTCTACCCAAATGTTCAAGCACCATAGATAGTTCCACCCTCCCTACTAGCAGAAATGAGAGAAATGAAAAGATTATTAAGGATGGTATCAAATGAGCTAACCAACCTAAAGAGACAACATGACACACACAAAATGGAAGGCCCTCATATTAGTCAAATAAATATCAAGGCTATAATAGAAATAACCAAGGTAACAAAAATAAAAACAATAGTAGACAGGGTCAGAATTCCAAGAAGTTGGTTGTTCTTCCTCCTCTAATGGCACCATTATAGTATGTTTTTCCTAATTCTAACAAAGAATTAGTGGCCATGCATAGTGACTGTGTAGAAGATTTGAATGCATGGTGTTTCCCATACAATGCTACCCACATGCCTTGAGACTTCCCAAGAGGAAATCTACAAAAATAGACAATGAAACAAAGGAGCCAAGGGATAAACTATAATGTCATCAATTATAGTTTTTCTTCTCCCATAATAGATAATTCCATGTTAATAATTCAGATGCAGGGAATGTACCTAAAGAAAGAGTCTGAAATTACTCCCAAACATGCTCCATTTTCATGGATGGAAGATGAGGATGATGTGTTTTTCACAAACCAAGCATCCACTTCAAAGATTCCATAATAGTCAAAATACAATACCTGTTCAAAGTGAAGGTTCACTGAAGAGGTAACTCCACCTATCTTACCAAACAAAATGTCTAGTTTCCACGCCCAAGATTTGGCACAAACAAACCTGCTTCTCCAGAAGTTCAACCTCTACCAATTCTATGATAGAGGTAATTTGTGTTAGAATATGTGAGGAAGTTCTGGTATTAATTGTCATTGATGTCAAAACCTCATACCAATAGTTTGGGTGTTTTAGTTGGTGTTTGACATGTCCTGTTAGCTATCAATGTTATAACATGAGTTTTTGGTTATACATAAGGGAAAAAAATGATGACTACATCTCAAGTTTTCTGGTTCATTAGTGATGGATTAGTGTTTCAACCACAAACATACTTAATTTTGAATCCTATTGGTGGTAACGACTATTTTGAGTATCCTTTCTTTCTGGTCTTGGTTATGGCGTTCAGATGACTTTAGTAATCACAACAAGTATTGTAAATACTTAAGTCTGACCTATTTGTCAATCACACTATAGCATGTTATGTTCTCTAATGTATTTCCTAAATCTAGGACCGATGCTATGGATTAAATGTAAATGTAATATGTGGTGTATTGGTGATTCCACATGTTTTTTTTCATGACCGACACATGTAAGATCATATACCGATATAAATAAAGGAAAACCTTTTGCATCTATGTGTAGTACATGAATGTACAAGTGTATGTATGTGTGGCATATCTGTGGAGCATATGTGATGTGGCTACGAATTCATGCAAAGGAGATCTATGTTTGTAAAGAATAGTCTGGAGATCTTAGAGGTGGGTTCTATTCATTTTCATATATTTTTGTAGTGAGCCCTTGTGTATTTGCAGTGAGATGACTGACATCGAGCCTTCTTGCAGTGAGCATTTCTGGTAGTGAGGCTTTGTATCAAATCACCTTATGGTGTCACCCTAACAGGTTTTTTTAAATTTTATGAGATTTAGTTTCTCCCTGGTTTTAACCATCTTGGGGTTTCCATGTAAAACTTGTGTTCTTTGTTTTAGTGTTCTTGTGCATTTCATGTTTATATTTTTTGTGGATGTTCAATGCAATAACTGACAAATATTAAGTTGTTATTGGAAAATTTTAAGTGTTAACCAATAGAGAGAAAGTTTTGTAAAGTTGTGTGGGAATAACTGATTCAACCCCCCTCTTAGTTATTCAACATGTTCAACAATTAGTATCAGAGTCAGGTTCCTTACAAATAAAGATTAACCGCTTGAGGGAGATCTTGGAAGGTTGAACGAATGGGAGAAGGTTTGAACTAGAAAATGAATTGGAGGAATGGAAATTGTCTAAAGAATATTTCAAGGAAATGATTAGAAAGAGTACAAAGTAGAATGCAAAGTTAGAATTGTAATTAATGAAGTTGAAAGAAGAATCTAAGACACATGAAAGAAACACCATTTTAGATAAATTGATGGAATTACCAGAAGAACAAAAAGGAATTATTGGATTCATTGGTGAAAGCTCATAATTGAATAGAAAAGGCAAAGAGATGATGATTGGATTAAATGCAAAATTTGAAGTAACTAGTAATCTTTAAAATACACCTACAAAGAGGTTATTGGTGAGACCACATGTTGAGTGTTGCTTTTACACAAGTAAATTGCAAGGAATCCAAAGTCTTAATTCCCCTCTTGAAAGAATAATGAATTTATCCCCAAGGTTCTCCGTGGTTGTGGTACAATTTCTTGGTGAACTTAGTTGAAGATAAATGTGAATGTTCACAAGGAGGCCTTTGCTAGTATGTTTCAAAATTCAGGCCGCAAAACAAATTTTAGTACTTTTTTGTATTTTCTTGATTTATCAATGTATGCAATTCCTATTATGTAATTTTAATATGAATCTACGATTAATTAGATTTCCCAAATAAAAAAATAAATAAAATTTTAGGTAACGAGAGATTCAAAGAAAATAACATATAAACATATTCCTACTGGACATAAATCATGAAAGTACCAATCTTGTGAATTAAAGAATCAGGAAATTTAAAAGGAAACCCACATGATATTAATCAAAATTTCTCACAAATCCTAAAGTGCAGATGAAATCATCAATGGAATGTAAACAATAGATGTAATATTTCACAAAATTCATTAGAATCACATAGCTTCCATAGATGCACACACACACAATACACATTTATCCTCAAGTACAATCGAATTATTCCCCAATAATTCATCACATCAAGATGATGTAGCAATGATGAACACCGAATTAACTATATCACAGATATAAATCACAATAAAACAAATGGCTCTCTAAAATAAATAAAATAGCAAGCATAAATTCATTAATAGACCTTGGAAAACCTGACCCAGCAGACCCAATAGACCTTGGAACACCCGACCCAATAGACCTTGAACACATGACCCAGCAATGGTAGTATACCGACTAAAAAAGATAATGCGTACGAAACTACTAATGTAAATTTTGTAGGAACTACAAGAACATACCAAGGTAACAATGGGTATGAAAGTGATATCCATAATCAACAACCCTGAAACTTTGAGGAGCTCTTGTTCAATTTAATTAAATGATGTTTGATTCTTATGAACCTGAAATAGGGGAAGGTTCTGGCAACAACACGTAGGAAGAAGAATTTGTGTTTCCATTACAAAGGGAAAGGGAGCCTCAATATTATGAAGTTCATGCATTTTAGATTGACCACCAAAGCCCGTATAATTTAAGAAATTGGAAGGATTCTTTGACATATGGTATTCCCCAAGGGAAACAACCAACACCACCGGATCCACAAGATAGAAATAATCCAACACCACCAAAGGGTCTGATGGTGTAGGAGCACCCATGGGTTGCTTAGACAATCCAAGTTACATTTTTTTGTGTGTAATCCTGTAAGGCATTTTGGATTTTTTTTCTTAAGTTCATGTTGACCATAGTAGAAGTACAATAGGGTTTGGTCTATAGAGTCTTAGGACCTCTTTGTAAGTTGTAATTAGGGGCTAGAAGGTTGTAAAGCCTCCTGATTGGAACAAGTAGGATGATGATGTTAGTATGAGGTTAGTAGGGTCTAGAATAGTTTAGTATCATGTTTAAACCATGGTTAGGGTATTTGGTAAGGTTTGGTGACCATTGAAACTCATTTAGTTGGTCTTGCAAGAAATTGTCAAAAAGATGTAAAAGTTGCATTTTGCAACTTTGCAACTTTGAAATGTTGCTCAAACAACATTGTCAAGTTTTTAAAATCCAATGACAAAGAGCCCTAAGAGGAAACTAACTACCTAAACACCCTACATAAGACATGCATGGACCAAGATGCAAGGTTGGACACCCTTTGTACGAACAATGATTTGGATAAATCAAGATTTTATGTTGTTTTGTGTGCAATTTTTAGTTATTTTATGAAAGTAGGTAGTTAATGGATTGAAGATTGAACTGTAACTCATGTATGGCTTAGAGTAGGTATTTTAACAATTCTTTGTTCAATTAGATAGGTTTTTTTTTTTTTTTTGTTCCTTTTTTAAATAAGTTTGATTTGACATTGTCACTGGTTCAATCCAGGCAATGTTGAAAGATGGAGATTTAACTCACTTTTCCACCATCCATTTGGTATGACCTCTTGGTAATAGTGAGTATAATCCATGTAAATATGTTGTGCAAGAGCTTGGGACCTCTAATGTAGAAGAGTGAATTTTAAAGTCTTTCCCTAGGCGAGCAAGTGGTGAGCCTAGCTAGGGAAGACCAAGTTGCAGAGAGCACAACTTGCAGAGGTGGATAGTTAGAGCCAAAATTACTTTTGGAGATTGAAGTTAGGAGTCTTTCCATGCTTTGATAAGAAGGAGAGGGTCACACCAATCCAATTTATGGTCTAATTAATTCCATCTTGGTCAGGAGCTAGTGAAGACCTTAAAAACCCCTAAAATCACTCATTTTGATTTAGGGTACTGTACAGAAGGTGGTGACCCAAGACCCCAAAAATCCATGAGGGGTTGGTAAATTTTCCAATAATCCCAAGAAAAGTTCTAGGACTCCTTTGGAAGGGTTGGGAGAAAATCTGTATTTTCTCAGATTATGAGACCTAATAGGGCTACTAGCCCATTATGCCTATTTTGTGAAAGATTGAAGAAATTGACTATATAGTTGAACTAGGTGGGACTCATAACACCCCTATTTGAGTAAGTTACCATATTTCAAGACACACCCACATCTCTGTAAGATTTACTTATGCACATGGAGGTTGCAAGCCTTTAAGTTTGTGTAAAGGTAAGAGTTTGTGAAGCTAGAATGCACCAAGTGTAGACTTGGTTGAGTGGATCTTTCTTGTTAGTTTGGTTGGACAGAGTAACCAGGGGATCAAAATTAGTTGAGGGTCCTATAGGTTCCAAGGAGTGTGGTGAAGAAACCCTAAAATTATCTTGTGAAGACTAGGAGCATGAATCAATGATTGATTCATCCAACCTCCCTAATAGATTGGTATGAGAGCCCCAAAAGATTTGGGATTTCATAGTGCATGTCAGATTGTGAGTCTTGTGGGTCCACAATCATGGTGACTAATGTGGAATTGGCCAAGAAGGTTGATGAATAGGAGGAATAAAATAATCTATTGAGAGAAAGAATAGCCTAACTTGAACAAGAATTGAGTGAAGTGCAGAACAAGACTGATACAAAGACAAGTTGATTTGTGATCTGTTGCCTATGGATTCATGTCATCTCCTATTGGGAAGACAATGGAAATATGATAGAGGATCCATCTATGATGGGAAATAGAACACCATATCATTCAAGAAGGATGGTAGGACATTCAAGATACAATCAATGTTAGGTGAAGAAGAAACACAGTCAAAGACCCCTAATGTCTTACTAAGTAGTAGAAATGAGTTTCTTAATACTCTTCAACAAGATGGAGGTGAAGTATATGCTATAGTTGGGGCACCCAAGGAAGAAGAAAAGGTTACTCAAACACCTATACCAGAGGAAGTCCAAACTTACTTGGAAAGTTCAAGGACATAATCAGTGATGGAACACCAGCAACATTACCTCCTAAAAGGACTATCAGTCATCAAATATAATTTATACCAGGGGCTTCATTTCCGAACAAAGAATCCTACAAGATCACACTAGAGAAGAATAAAGAAGTGGCTAGACAAGTACATGAGCTGCTAAACCAAGGACTAATCAAGAAGATCATCATTCCATGTGCCTTACATCTGGTCTTGGCATCCAAGAAAGGTGATAAGTGGAGACTTTTCACTGACTCTAGGGCTATCAATAGAGTTACTATTAGATATAGATTCCCTATATCTAGAATTGAATATTTGATGGAATGTCTTGGAGGGGCCATGTATTTCACTAATTTGGATCTCAAAATTGGATAACACCAGATTAGAATAAAAGATGGGGATGAATTGAAGACAATTTTTAAAAGCATTGAAGGGTTGTATGAGTGGAGAGTTATGCCATTTGGGATTTAAAATGCCCTAGCACATTCATGAGGCTCATGAATAAGGTTATTAAGGATTACACTAGAAGATTTATGGTGGTGTATCTAGATGATATATTCATCTTCAGTAAAACAATAGAGGAACACATGGAACAATTGGAGATTGTACTAAAAAGGTTGCAGGAGGAGAAGTTATCCATCAATCTAGAGAAGTGTGAGTTATTCAAGCAAGAGATTTTGTACTTGGGGTTTGTAGTATATCAAGGTTCATTGAAGATGGACCCAAGAAAGGTGGAGGTTATCTTTAATTGGCCAACACCAACCACAGGGATAGAGGTAAGGATCTTTCATGGGTTAGCTCAATTTTATAGAAAATTTATAAGGAATTTTAGTGGCATATGTGCACCCATGTTAGAAACCATTAAAGGTAGGTTAAAGACCAATTTAAAATGGACTCTTGAAGTAGGAGATGCCTTTGAAAAGTTGAAGCAACAAGTGGCTACCCAACCTATCCTTTTGTTACTTATTTTTAATAAGTTATTCACAATAGAGTGTGATACAAGTGGAGGGGTAGTAGGAGGAGTGTTGAGCTAAGAGGATAGGCCTATAGCTTTATTTAGTGAAAAAATCAATGAATCCAAGAAGAATTATTATGCTTATAATTTGGAGATATATGCTCTAGTGAAGTCACTTAGGAAATGGAGGCATTATCTCCTTCCTAAAGAGTTTGTAGTGTTCACAGGCAATCATGCACTAAGTTACATTAATACACAAGAGAAATTGAGTAATAGGCACCTGAAGTGGATGGAATATCTACAAGCCTTTTACATTTACTATCAAGCATAAGAAAGGACAGTTGAATAAGGTGGAAGATACACTGAGTAGGAGGATATTGACAGTTCAAGAAGTTCAACTTCAAAGTATTGGCATAGAGAGTTTCAAGGACCTCTATAGAGATGATGAAGACTTGTCTAAAGCATATAAGGCATGTTCTGATTTCCAAAACCATTTTCATAGTCAGTTTGCAGAATATACTCTTCAAAGTGGACTCTTGTTTAAGAGAAACCAGTTATGTGTCCCTAAGGGTTCAATGAAAGAAATTCTTATTCAAGAGAAGCACAATGGTAGCATGAGTGGGCATTTTGGCATCAACAAGACCATGGAGCTAGTAAAAAGATTTTATCATTGGCCCAAGTTTCCAAGAGATGCCAGAAGGTATGTTTAACAATGTGTGGTTTGTATGAAAGCCAAAGGGGGAGCTAGCAATGAAGGTTTGTACCAACCTTTACTTATTCCCAATAGACCTTGGGAGTGCATTAGCTTGGATTTTATTGTAGGTCTCTCTAAGAACAAGATAAGGTTGGATAATGTTTATGTGGTGGTTGATAGATTCAGTAAAATGAGTCATTTCATTCCTTGTAAGAGCACCCATGATGCCAGTTATATTTCTCATCTCTTCTTCAAAGACATTGTGAGGATACTACCCCTAAGTGTTAGATAGGGATGTCAAGTTTATGAGTCATTTTTGGAAGACTCTATGGAGTAGATTGGGTACAAATTTGTCTTTTGGATCAGCTTACCATCCACAAATAGATGGTCAAATTGAGGTGATCAATAGAGTGTTAGGTAATTTTCCTAGATTCCTAACTAAGGAGTATGGGCAGACATGGGATTTAGTGATTCCACAAGCTGAGTATGCCTATAATGATAGTGTCAATCAGACTACTAGAAGTCCTTTTGAGATAGTGTATGGGATGCTTCCAAGGGGAGTGTGTGAATTTAGAGATTTGGGAGCTATGAAGTATAGGAGTGGCCATGCAGAGGATTTCTCTCAGACCATGATGGAGATACAAGATCAAGTGAAGAAGACTTTCATAGAGGCTACCCATAAATTGAAATCTAAAGTGGATGTGTCAAGAAGATATGTACAATTTGCAGTAGGAGACTATGTCATGGTTCATCTAAACAAGTCAAGGTTACAAAAAGGAATTCCAACTAAGTTGCAGATGAAAAGAGTGGTACCATGTAAGTTGTTAGCCAAATATAGATAAAATTCTTATAAGGTGGAGCTTCCCTCAGATTTGAGCATTTCACCAGTGTTCAATGTGGTAGACTTGGTGAAGTTCAAGGGACCACTGTCATACATGAACTAGACCAGAAAGGAGATATTGGAAGATGTTAGTACTGTAGTTTTACCTCCCAAAACCAAGCTCGAAGCATAGAGAATATTAGAATCTAGGGTGAAGAAGTCAACTAGACACAGGGTATACATGGAAAATCTAGTATAATGGAAGGATCAAATAGAATCTAAAGCTACATGGGTGGAGGAATGTAACTTCAATAAATTAGGCATTAATTTGTCTCTAATTTCTCCTCATATTCCTTGAAAGTTGTGCAGAGGGGAGGAATGGTGTAGGAGAACCCATGGGTTTCTTAGATAATCCAAGTTATATTTTGTTATGTGTAAGCCTATAAGTCAATTTGGAATGTTTTTATTAATTTCATGTTGACCATAGTAGAAGTACAATAGGGTTTTGTCTATAGATTCTTAGGACCTCTTTGTAAGTTGCAATTAGGGGCTAGAAGGTTGTAAAGCCTCCTGATTGGCACAAGTAGGATGATGATGTCAGCATGAGGTTAGTAGGGTATAGAATGGTTTAGGACCATGTTTCAACCATGGTTAGGGTCTTTGGTAAGGTTTGGTGAGCATTGAAACTCATTTAGTTGGTTTTGCAAGAAATTATCAAAAAGATGTAAAAGTTGGATTTTGCAAATTTGCAACTTTGAAATGTTGCTTGGACAACATTGTCAAGTTTTTACAACCTAATGAAAAAGAGCCCTAAGAGGAAAATAACTACCTAATAAACCTCTATAAGACATGCATGGTGTAATACCCACCTCTTGGTTTGCTTTTCAGCTTCAGTTGCCGAATTATTTTAGGCCTTTGCATGTATGTGTGGTTTATTTCAGGTGGATTAGAGGATATTTATGTATCACACTTCAGTATGTTATTGATTCATTACTTAGAGTGTTATATCTCCTATTTGCATATGATTTATGGTTATTTCATGATGTTGATGTATATGTTAGGATGTCATTTCGATTATGGTTTTCTGACAATACTGACCCTAGATTTATATGCACATGAATCATTTATATGTTTTGCATTACTGTTTGACATGCTTGTTATGGTATGGAACAGAGTCGTAGTTAATTGCTTCGGTGAGATCCACACAATAAACTAGTCTCAACCATTGTTTTCTATATTATATGCATGTATGCTCGTCTTTGTGATGACAGGTTTGCAGGTATCGGGCTATGTCTTCCCTGAATTGGCAGGATTGAGCATGCCCTATCGCAATATCTCAATGGTAAGAGAGGGGAGATAGTATTCAGGTCCAAATCCACACCCTAAACCCTTATTTTGTCCTAGTGATGGACAAAGAATCTGATTGACTACCCTAGTGTTTGAATCTGTCAAGTGACGTGGATTCGTGAGCCTATTTGTGTGTGTTGGGTTTCTGTCTCAGTTGATTGTCTATTTCAATTGATTATCTATTTACATGAGTTTCAGGTGTTTTGATGATGCTTTTAGCTTGATTATTTAATGAATTTTCATGGTAAATATTAATATTAATTATTGCACCTGTAGTAAGGTTAAAACATTGATATATGAAATATATGGCTATTTAATAATTAAATGTTAATTAAATGCCTATATTTAATTAATTAATTTAATTATTAAGTCTTGATTAAAATA
>MU228045.1:586664-603183 GCA_018584345.1 Thuja plicata
AAAATATATATATATATATATATATATATATATTCATTAATAAACAAGTATTTATTAAATTTATATATATATCAAAGTTGTTTAAATAAAATAAAAAAAACCATTGTAAACTATCATTTAAGGAAATTTGTTTAAAAAACAAATTTTAAATTAAAATTATAACCAAAAAAAAAGAAATGATTTTAATTGGTTAGGAGGCGGGTGGCGGGGGCCACCGCACCCCCTCCCCTACGCAGTTCCCCGTACTTAGTGGGCCGCAGGCTTAAAGCTGTTGTACCCACTAGTACAATGGGCCCGCAGGGTACCCACTGTACAGTGGGATAGCAGACTGATGCCGCAGTTAAGGAGGGTAGGGGTGGGGCTGAGACCCCCCCCCCCCCCATCACATAGTTTAATATTAATTTTGTTTTTTTTTTAGTTAGTTTTTAACTTCGAAAAAAAAAAACGGTTTATGATTAAAATGAAATTTATTTAATTTGTTTTAAATTTAGTTTAGTTTAAATGTTATTTTTATTTTGTTCAAAATATTATATATATATTTATATATTATTTAATATTTAATAAAAAAAAAATTAATATATTATTTTACTGATGACATAAGTTATTAGTTTAGTATATGTAATTTGAATTATTTTTAAAAGAAAAGAGAGGAAATAAAGTGTGTATAGTAAAAAGAGATAATGCTATTATATGATTAATAATATGTTATTATCTTTAATTTTAAA
Source organism: Thuja plicata (assembly GCA_018584345.1). NCBI lineage: Eukaryota > Viridiplantae > Streptophyta > Pinopsida > Cupressales > Cupressaceae > Thuja > Thuja plicata. The sequence continues at coordinate 587,390 of MU228045.1, forward strand.
TTTACTCATTCGTTCGTTTATCTTCCTTATATGTGGGGTTTATAAAACGATTATGGGTAAAGTAATATTGGAGTTGTTTGTAATGTAAGTCATTTGTTGTGAAACTTGTAATTATAGTCGAATCATTTAGTAATTATCGGGTTAGCTTAATTTATATTTGTGGGACTTTATAAGTTAACCTATATAGGAGCTATATTTGTGTGTTTTGGAGATTTAATTATAATCTTTTAGTAATTGTATAGGATAAATGAATTTGCATAACTAGGTTATAAATTTGTTTATCATCATGCTATCAATGTGTTTTGTTTAGCTCCTTCTGGATGAACTTTTATGCCATGATGTGTATAGTCCTTTCTGTTATGAACCTTTTCATGTATAGAGTCTGTTAGGGTTTTGGGGCTTGTTTCATCATGGTGTCTTGCGTGAATTTCTAGTATATGTGTCTTATTATGTTATGTCAATTCGATTGTCTTTTTGAACTTAGTGTTTTGAACTTAGGATGTATGATCCTTGAGAATGACTCATATGGTTGGTAAAAACCAGTAGTTCCTATATGGGTAGGAACCAGTGTATGAGTCATGAGATTATTTATGATCTTAAGCTTAGGGGATGGTTAGTTAGGTGCATGAGAGTGGCTTGCAATAGGATTCCGGGGCTCAAAGAGGCTAGTCTAGGGTGACCTATTGTAAGTTGAATAATAAGTGATAACTTAATAATAAAACTTGGGGATTACATTAAATACAAGATTAGTTAGCATGTTGAGCATCCGAGGTCCAGAGTGACAAGACTAGGGTAAACTCAACTAGATGATGCTTGAGGGTCCGGGGTCCATAGAGACCAGTCCCAGGTAACTCGAGTATACGACCATATGATGACACTCCCATAGCATGTAGCCTAAGTCTCCTCCATAGGTCCTATTGTACTTTTTATGGTTGTGTCTTGGACACTTGGCTTTTGGTTTCAGTATATGGTTTGCGTTGGTGTTTTTGATATTTTATGTATGTTCCTTTATCAGTGGATGGTGTACCTTTGTACGATCTTGGTTTTTCAATTGTCTTGATCTTTCCATTCTTATGCTTTTGCTTTAGTCTTTCTCATTATGATCAGAAAGCTTCTAGGATCTTCCTATGTGTTTCTTTATGATGGCTTGTATGCCTTTGGTTGTCTTCATGTTGTATACCCGTGTGTGTGGGCCTACTATTATCTCCTCAGCACGGTGGGAGTGGACCTTTGGTTCCACACGGTCGGGTGGTAGTGATTCTTATTACCATTGAGATCTAACGGTTCTTCTTCATGCTTGGGTGATCTTTGTTGTAGTTGTATCTTCTGATTCTTTTGGAGACCTGTACAGTTTTATGAGATGTATATTTGTAACCATATGTGTTTATTGGTTGACATCCTTTGGAGGATGTATTGTGTTGTACTCACCATGTCTATCTAGGAGGTTTTGATCTTATCATATCAGTTGTGATCTTGCAATAGAGTATCGGATGTGATACCTATATTAGTTGTTGTATCATACTTGTATTAGAGTGATTACTACATACCCTACGACATGTGCAGCGGATGTGAGTTATGAGATGTATATTATTGGATTCATTTGATGTATCCTTTGTGTTAGTTCTTTATAGTTATTATTTGTAGATTATCTTGCTTAAGTGATTCTATGTCAAGGAACCCTCGAGGATTGTTATCTTTGTATGAGTTGTTCTTGTGTGTATGTCGTGTATCTCATTGCTTCTGCATTGTTATCATTATTGTTTATAAACATTTTTAAAAAAAATTATCCTGTTAACTTAGTGTCAAGTTTAGGTTAGTTCTCCTAGGTTCCCTAGTGGGGCTTTACACATGGACTAAGATTCAAGGTTGGACACCCTTTGTACGGGTAGTGATTTGAAGAAATCAAGATTTTGTGTTGTTTTATGTGCAATTTTCAGTTATTTATGATAGGTTAATGGATTGAAGCTTGCTCTGTAACTCATGCATGGCTTAGAGTAGGTGTTTTCTCATTTTGTGTGCCATTAGATAGGTTTTTTTTTTTGTGTTCTTTTTGTAAATAAGTTTGGTTTGGCACTGTCACTGGTTCAATCCAGGTAGTGTGCAAAGATGGAGATCTAACTCACTTTCCTACTGTCCATTTGGTACATGATATTGGGAATAGTGAGTAGACTCCATTTAAATATGGTGTGAAGGAGCTTAGGCCCTCAAATTCAGAGGAGTGAATTTTAAATTCTTTCCCTACGCGAGCAAGTGGTGAGCCTAGCTAGGGAAGACCAAGTTGCAGAGAGCACAACTTGCAGAGGTGGATAGTTAGAGCCAAAAATAATTTTGGAGATTGAAGTTAGGATTCTTTCCATACTTTGGTAAGAAGGATAGGTTTTCGCCAATCCAATTGATGGTATAATTCATTCTATCTTAGTCAGGAGCCAATGAAGACCTTAAAAACCCCAAAAATCACTCATATTGAGTTAGGGTACTGTACGGAAGGTGGTGACCCCAAGAACCCAAAAATACTTGAGCGGTTGGTAAATGTTCCAAAAATACCAAGAAAATTCATAGGGTTCCTTTGGAAGGGTTGGGATAAAATCCCTATTTTCTCAGAGTAGGAGACCTAATAGGGTTACTAGCCTATCATACATGTTTTGTGAAAGATCAAAGAAATTGACTATATGGTTGAACTAGGTGGGACTCCTAACACCCCTAGCTGAGTAAGTTATACTTCAAGACACATCCACACCTATGTAATATTTACTTATGCACATGGAGGTTTCAATTCTTTAAGTTTGTGTAAAGGGAAGCTTTTGTGAAGCTAGAATGCACCAAGTGTAGACTTGGTTGAGTGGATCATTCTTTTTAGTTGGGTTGGCCAGAGTAACTAGGGGATCAACATTGGTTGAGGTTCCTATAGGTTCCAAGGAGTGTGGTGAAGACCCCCTAAAAGTCTCTTGTGAAGACTAGGAGCATGAATCATTGATTGATTCATCCAACCTCCCTATCATCTGAGTTTTTCCACTTCATCACCACCAAATGTACCTACTATACATAGAAACCTAGCTGGGCCAGTTGAAAAATAAAGTGTAGTTGAAGAGATTAAAACAATAAAAGGAAAATATCTCAATGTTTGACATGTTACAAGGTTGTGTAATTACCTAAAAAATGGTCAACTAAACCCTAGAATCCCAATATCAATCTCCTATCAAGAAATCCTTAATCTTGATCATCCTAAGTCCTAAACCTAAAAGCAATTCATCATCTTCAGTATGATCTAACGTAAACCTTAGGTCCCAATCTATCATCACACCTAATTAATTAATTAATTCTTAAAATCACAAAACATTGGCAAATAAACCTTACGTTATTTATTTATTTAATATCTCAATATGTTGATTAAATAAAATGTTAATTGTCAATTAAATTCAATATGAAATTAATATAATAAAGTTGAGTTTAAGTGCATTTAAAATATTTAAATATTAAAAAATGCATATTATTTCATCATTTCAGTTCACTGAACAAAAAATTAGAAATAAATATGTCTTGTTTAGTTAACTAATTCTTTTCTATTTCTTATTTTGGAAATAATCGAGTTAACTAAAAATTGATTTTGGAAGTTTCCTTTATGACTAATCAGCCAGTTAAGTTAACTAACTCTCTCAACCAATGAACTTCTGAGCACATGGATTGTGCTTCTTTGAATTGAATCTCGTCTGTTCTTCAGCTTTCAATCTCGATCGTCGATTCCAGAGAGATTTTCTATAAAAGAAGGCTTCATTTTCCTTACAAAGGATCCTAATTTTTTAGTAGAGTTATTATACTATTTTTGTTTATCATTTTAATTTGAGAATTTTAAAGCATTTACTATTTTCATATTTACTTGTTTTCAAGCTTTTCAATGCATAATCTAGAAATCTTTCATTTGGGTTCTTAAAATGAATTAGGCTAATCAATTTGGATTAATCTCTTTTACATTTGCATCAATTGATCAATCTTAGTTTCAAATCCTTCATTTACACAACGTCGTGTCATTGGGTTTGCAATGATCTGAGAGAAAACTCATACTCCTACCTACTAGAAGGAAATAGATCGATTTAGATTAGTCTTCTTCTCTTGCAGTCAAATCTTTGTTAGATTAATCACGTAAGGATCTATTGAAGTGTTTGTGTAGTTTAGAGGTCACTTTTCAAATGCACATTTATGGCACCCACCATGGGGTAGAACATCTATTTCTATCCCCACATTTGAATTAATTTTGCAAATATTAGGATTCTATTCATACTCTGATTTTGCAGCTAAAACAATACGTATCAGCTCTATTTCAACACTTGCTATCTTTGTTTCAGGGTGTTTTATCTCTATTTTAGCGTAGATAAATTTCAAAAATTCCTTTTATCTTATGTCTATTATTCTTTCAGCACCTTTGAGTTCTGTTTTAGCACATTCCATCTTTGTTTCAGTACGTACTATCACTTTTCTAACACATTTGAATTATGTTTTAGTGAATTTAATCATTTTTTCTTGCATGTCATTTATGTTGGTTGCATGTTTTTCTTTTTATCTTGCATGTCATTTATGTAGGTTGCATGTTTTTATTTTTAGCTTGCATTCATTTTTGTAGGTTGCATGTTTTTCTTTTTATCTTGCATGTCATTTATGTAGGTTGCATGTTTTTCTTTTTATCTTGCATGTCATTTTTGTAGGTTGCATATTTTGATTTTTATTTTGCATATCATTTTTGTAGGTCACATTTTTTTCTTTTTAGCTTGCATTTCATTTCTACAGATTGCATGTTTTTCTATTTATCTTACATGTCATTTATGTAGGTTGCATATTTTACTTTTTATCTTGCATGTCATTTATATAGGTTGCATGTTTTTCTTTTTAGCCTGCATGTCATTTCTATAGATTGCATGTCATTTCTGTAGATCGCATCCATTTTTGTATTTTAAATTGATAAAAATAGAAAGATTTGCTCTATTTTCTGGGGTTTGATTGGAATTCACTAATTCTGATAGGTTGATTTTTTCTATCTCTCTAGATTTTCAATAGTTTAACACATATTTGCATGTCAGTTTTTCAAAGGCATTTGGAAAACATCTGGACCTTTTGCGCAAAATGTGTGTCAGAGAGATAAAAACCAAGCCTACTGATTTTGTTTCATGTAGGTTGCCTAAGGAGAAACAAATGAACTTTGTGTCTTTATTAATACCTTTTTTAGGAACCTCGCATGCAAGACTTCATAAAATTAACAATTGTTTGATGTGCTTAAGAATAGAAAAAAGGTAGGAAATTATGCTCTTTTCCCCTTTGAGGGAAATCATAAATCCAGACCCTCATAGCTTTTCTATTTTATTTCATGTTTACCTATTAGATGAGCCTGCCAATTAAGGTAAAAAGCTCTCGAGAATGACCCATGTGAGAATGAGGTGTAAGCCACACCAATCCAAATCATGTTAATAAAATTTACTCCTTAGGGCCAAATCTTGGGAAGTCAGATACCATTTGAGCTTATACTCGACTCTCGCCTAACACATAGTAGGGCCCTAAGGTCTCAATCATATGTATGTGACTACTTGTGCTAAGGTACTCTGTGGGGCTATATGCCTGAATTGTGCTTGCATGGACATAGAGGATGTATCCAAACAAAGAACCTTACTAAACTCCATAGAGTAGAAACCACCTGGTTCACCCCCAAAAATGGATAATCTAATTGCAAGGGAGATAGTAACTCCCCCAAGAAACTCATCATATTGTGCCCCCATTATCTTTTTGAGTTAGATAATACAACATCATTATAACCATTACATGGTTGGTGGTGGCCATATTATGATTAGCTATTGGGTGTGTACCTAAGTTTGTGAGAGAGGATTTTCTTACTCAGCCAATCTCCTTAGGCTTAGTGTATGTTTGATCACTTAGTTTTACAAGTGTGTTTGTTGTGTCTGTTAAACTAAAACAATCAAAATCAAACTGAAAAGCCAAAAATTGCAAACCTAACATAAAAAAAATGTCCCGGTGGAAAACATAGTTTCTCATGCATTTTCCGATCCTTGCTTGTTCAAATTAGGATCATTGAACTATGTTTAGGCTCTGTGTTGTCTTCTATAGTTTTGATTTTAGAACAGTGAGCTTGTCCTAATCATTTTTTTTTAGTCATAATTTGTTGATAGTCTGACTTCTGCTGTCATGCGTCCTAGTTTGTTGGTATATTCCTTTGATTAGTCTATCACCATCAGTTTGATCTTATTTGTCTACACTATCCTTATTCTGGGTAGTGAGTGTAGGTTTGTTAACCTCTACTCATATCAGAGTCATTTGCATCTCCTTATTAGTTGGATGTTATCTTGTTTTTACCAATTGTCTAAGAAAGAAAAATCAACCCAATCACATCGTGGATGATCAAGCTATCGTAATCGTCAATCAGTAGTGCCAAGCTTTACGAACACAAATCCAAGAAATGAAGAAAGAGAAGGATACGACCTCAGAATGGTATTCCTTACAATCAATCTATCCTTTTCTATTTGATCATGATTCACACATCTCTCTCCACTTCCTTCCAACATAGAGAAATACCAGTGCGACAATCCTATCTTTGATTAAGAGAGTGAGGAGGAAGCTATGATAGAGTCAGCTAAAAGAATTCTCTATCTACAAGAGGGAGACATTACATGTCAAGAAGAGTCTAATTATTCTTTAGAGAGAATCTTTATTCCTTTGGGACAATCATATGAACCATCCTTGGAAGAACTAATTGAAATCAATCTCATCACATTTATGCAAATTACTTCACGTGGAATTTCATTCTTGAGTACCTACTATACGTATCATCAACACAATAAGAATAAAACTTCAGATTGCGTAGAATTAAAACACAAAATATAGGATCTAATAGATGATGACATAGTTAAAATTTAAATTCTTAACGAATCATCTAATGAAGATACTATTCTCAAGAAAGATCTAAATAATGAACCAATGTCTAGTGATGGTTCTCACGTAGACTCTAATTCCTCCAACATTCATTCATGTTGTAAAGAAGTAAATATATCCAAATTACCTCCATCAAACAAAGAACCTAATGCTTTTCATGTTAACTATGTCTACCCTCAAGGATTACCTCTAAAAGGGATTGAAGATAATTTTCATATAGCTACAAGTCTTTCTCAGGATTTGAAGATCAGAGACCCAAAGCTTCCATGTGCTTCAACGAATATCATGCCTACTCAAAATGATACTCCATTAGCCCTTCAAAAATCCCTCATGCTGATCAAAACTCCTACCTCATCCTTAGAAGTGGCTCCATGTCAATATGAAAATCTAAAGTATGAAAAATAGATATTAGTAATAATCAAGATCAAGATAGCATCCATCCTTATCCAACAGTTGACCAAATTTACATATGTCAAGAGTCCCATGATGATTTTTTCATCCCCTTCCATTTCTTCCTAGAAGAGACTCTTACACCTCCTATATCTTATCCACCTCCCAAGAAAGATCAAGATATCCTTTCCACCATCTCTAATGAGCCTATTGAAAATCAAGAGCAAAGTACCCTTTATACACCATCTAAAGATCCTTGTCAAGATCAAAGCATCCCATCATATCCTTTTTATACTCCTCCATATCCACCTCAAGAAACCATCATTACTCCAAATCCCTTGTGTAACAATAAAAATCATGAAGCTTCAGTTGCTCCTATCAAACTTTCTCCTATCAAAGCTACTCATGCACCTATTAGTTTAAAGATGAATTCAAAAGAAAAGAGCCTTGTTCATGCAACTCACTCTACAGATGTTGATATCACTTCCACATATTATCCCCCTCCATTTTACAGTAACCATCAACATTCTCCATCCTCCAAAATTATCCTTGGTCCCTATATCCCAAAGCTAAAACCATCAAACTTTCCATCTATATTGGGTCCTTATATCCCTCCATCCACCATACCTATCACTACTAGTTTGTCATTTTCTTACCCTATCCCCTATCAAGATCAAAAAAGACAAGCATCCTTGAACTCTCCATATCAACCCATCCATATGAACTAGCCATATCAGCCCTATTCATCCACAATTCCCAAGTCTTTTGGAAGAAATTTGGATGTACAATGAAAAATCAGAAATACAAGAAGCCACTTACATATGAAGATAACTATGTCTAGTCTAATCGACATGTGATTACAAAGAAAAATAAAATATTCAAGAGACCACAAGGGTCCACTAAGAAAAGAAGAAAATCAAAGAAAATATGGGTTCCTAAATCCATCATGGAAGAATTGCATTCTAAATCATCTAAAAGCAAAGGAAAATCAAAAGTTTTGTGGATTCCTAAGTCTCTCTTAAAAGAGTTGAACAAAAAGGAAAAATTAGAGATGGCATCCAAGCTTCCAAAGTCTTCCACTTCATATCCATCTAAATATCTCCCATCTTCTAACTCTATTTTGGGTCCTCATGTCCCCAAACCCATTACCTTGAATACTTCACCCTCTTCTCTATCAATCTTGGGTCCTTGTGTACCAAGATCCATATCCACTCATACATCAAAGCCTCAAGCTATGCCATCCATTTTTCCTCCATCCGTCCACTACCCTCCAAGGTGTGTGTCAATGTTGATCTTATCACTGTTTCCATCTACCCCTACACAAACCTTTCAATACCCTATCCAATATCCCGCACCTACCTACTACCATCCATCCCACATCCTTCTATTCATCTTATCTAATCCATCACATAAATCCTTGGCTACCATCTCCCTTATCCTCCATTTCATTCCCTACCATCACCCTATCAACATCATTGAGCATACTTTTAGCGACCTTGGCCTATAATAGCATATCCTTCAAAGGAGCGCTATCCAAAGAGAAAGAGACTTAAATTTCTTCCATAAAATTAAAAGTATAAAAAAAGAGATAAAAAGTGCCTTGATGAAAACCTGGTAAACAAGCACCTTGGTAGAAAAAGTAAAGAGAAATAAATCCATCCTATGGTGAAAACCACCTCCGTTGGTGCCTTCAGAAAGTACCATGATGGAAATCTGGCAAACATGCATCATGAATAATTTATTCCTCTTGCGCTCTCTCTTAGAGGAAAGTTCCATCCACACCACCCCATCCAGTATATCCCCCATCATGCAACTATCCTATTTACATTCATATATTGATAAGGTCGAACATATCCATGAGCATCATGTATCCTAACATTCATTATCCTTTCCATCGGCCTATTCGCTTTCTCTCATCCATGAAACCCTATCGTGATCTTTCTTATCCCAAGTCAATACTCATTATTTATATGCATCCTTTCCTTAATCCCAACCATTCACTCATAGCCTCCATCACCCTTTATCTAGATCATGATATCCTATCATATCCTATCCTATTGACCACTTGGTCTTGATGAAGAATTAAAAATGAAAAATAGGTTCTTAAAAGTCTCTTGACATGTCCACTCTTTTGGACCGCATGCTTTTATGACAACATGTCATTATACTATATGGTATCTAGCACCACATCATTAGTTTTCATTGCTTATCCAAAACATGCTTCACATGCTATATTCCCTTTTACTAGCTTGGGTAATCTTGGGGAAACTATCCTTGAAGGTTGCATTCACCCTCTTCATCCATCATTGTCTATTTGCCTTATCCATCAGCTTTCTAATCCATCTATAATTTCCTACACCTTGCTAGGCATTTGGGGAAAACCAATGTGATCTTACTTGACAATGAGTAATCTCAAAAAAGACAAAAAAGTGAAAAATGTCTTGAAGAAAAGCTAAAAATTGGAAAAAGTCCTGAAAAAATAGTTATCTTGGTGAAAACCTCTCAATAGACTCTTTGATAATAACAAAAAAAGAGAAAAAAGAGAAAAAAAAATGAAAAATGAAAAACAAAGAAAAAAGTGCCTCGATGAAAACCTGGTAAATAGGTGCCTTGGTAGAAAAAATAGAATCTCTTCCAAGTAGGTGAAAAACTGGTAAACAGGTGCCTCTTGTACTCAAGCGATCCATCTATCAATGCACATCTTAACATCCTTCATTCTTTCCTGCCACTTGCTTTAGTTTGTACATAGCTTTGAGTCACTTTTGTGACACTTTGGTTTTTCTAAAAACCCTCATGGCTTGAAACCGATCAGAGTCATAGTCTAGGGTAAATCAAATCGGCTTTGTCCTAGCAGTCTGAGTCAATTCATTCATCTTGAATTAGATTTTTTTACTAGGGGGAAAGGACCCCAAGTTGATCATCAATGAACCAAACCAAAGTCATTATCTTAGTCATTCATGAAGGATATTTTTCCATTGACACAATGATGTTTCTCAACACCCTAATCAATAGTGTTTCTTAACACTATTTATTTAGTCACATCTATGTTTCTCAATGCACATTAGATAACACAACCTAAACACTATGCACTCACAAGTACAATGGTACTTCTCAACACCCCACATAGACAAACGCAAAATGCTCACAAAAAATTGCTGAAGATATGTTGAAATTTTGTTTGGATGATGTTTGTTACCAATGCTTTTTGCTAATATTTTGTTGGATTGTTGCTTGTTGATGTGGTCCCAATGATCCGGAAACGTAAAATAAACTAGGTGTCTCTGATAAGAAATTACACATCAAGGTAGAAAATCCTCACATACCTCGACTCTGTTTACTTGCATGCTAAGGTGAGGTTATCATTATCTCCTTGACTATTATTAATTTGTCTCTTTATGCCAGATCACACTCGTGGTTATCTTGGCTTTGTATGCCTCGATACCGGTGCACCCTTGCAACATCAACTGGAAACAATGTTCAGGTCCTCTTGGATTTAATGCCTTGATGCTTACATTGGTTTCCCACATTTTATCTGATAAAATTCATATTCATATCCTTATGGTCATAGTGGCACCAGTAAGGGTTATATCGACTCCAATGTCCCAAATTCTCAATGATGAAAATTTTTAAGCTTAAACCCAGTGACTAAGCCCTAGGTTGCATTCATGTTAGTTTTTGCATTACAGTTGTATGATGTCATAATCTCTCTCTCTCTCTCTCTCTCTCTCTCTCTCTCCCCAACATGGGATTTGAAGTTCTAATCAATCAATCTTCTTGTTTCCAAGTGGTCAAAATTGCTTGTTGAATACAGAGACATGATCGAGTACTTGTGTTGAAAAAAAATTCATACAAGAGATGTTATGAGTATTCAACCATCCTGATTCCATTCTCAATATCAAAATCAAAATTTGAGATCGTTTCACTTGTCAAATTTGATAGTTGACTTTTTTAGTCAACTATCATTGACCACTTATGCAATCAATCTTTCTGAACTCCATACCATTGGAAATATCTCATATTTATCTTCCAAGCAATCCATGTGTTAGAATTATGGTCAAACATGGTCAACCCTACCAATTTTGGTCAACCTTGGTCAAACAAGACCTTGAAACAAATGCAGATTGGGTCCTAACCGCTTACCTCTTCTCAATTAGATCAGCTTCTTCCAGGATCAGTTTAATTAGTCAAATTGATTCTGATTATTGGGGAACCTAGCCATATTTTTATTTCACTCCTGAGGGGGTAGGATTAGGACATCAACAATTCAGTGATCACGTCATCAAACAAGACCCCATCGCTTGGGGCATCTCATCTTTATTGCATCAAATCAAGTTGAGATTATCATAAATAAAATGCAACCCAATCAATTGTCTTATATAGTGATGGATATACTCTAAACCAAATAGGATTGGTCTTATACGAGTCATTCATTTCTAAAACCAAACACGTTGATCAAATTGGCTTCATCGCTTCAAATCAAGTCAATTTTTTCTAGTCAAGCTTTTAACGATAATCATTTTCATCACTTCAAATAAAACTGCTATTCATTCAAACCAATCAAAAGGTTTAAGATTTCCTAACAGATGTTCAATTTCATCGCTTCAAATCAAATTGAGCATATTCTATTTTTTATCTTTTGATCGATCTTCGTCCAATCAAGCTTAGAGTTAGCCTTCTTTGAAAGAATGGTTTCATCGCTTCAAATAAAACTATTCTTCCTATCATCACTAACAATTCTTTGAATCAATGTGTTGATCACACATCAATTCAAAGAGGGGAAAATGTAATGACCTAAAAATGGTCAACTAAACCCTAGACCCCCAATCTTAATCTCCTATCAAGAAAACCCTAATCTTGATCATCATAAGTCCTAAACCTAAAGGTAATTCATCATCTTCAATTTGATCTTACCTAAACCCTGGGTCCCAATCTATCATCGCACTTGATTAATTAATTAATTCCTAAAATAAAAAAATATTGGCAAATAAACCTTAAGTTATTTATTTAATTAATATCTCAATATGTTGATTAAATAAATGGCTAATTGTCAATTAAATTCAAAAAGGAATCAATATTAATAAAGTTGAGTTAAAATCCATTTAAATACTAAAAAATGCATATTATGTCATCATTTTAGTTCAGTGAACATCAAATTAGAAATAAATCTATCTTTTTCAGTTAACTAATTCTTTTCTATTTCTCATTTTGGAAACAACTGAGTTAATTGAAAACCAGTTTTGGAAGTTTCCTAAATGACTGACCAATCAGCTCAGTTAATTGACTCTCTCAACCAATAAGCTTTCAAGCATGTGGATTGTGCTTCTTTGAATTGAATCTCATCCATTCTTCAACTTTCAATCTCGATCGTTGATTTGAGAGAGATTTTCTATAAAAGAAGGCTTCATTTTCCTTACAAAGGATCCTAATTTTTTAGTACAGTTATTATATTGTTTTTGTTTTTCATTTTCATTTAAGCATTTTAAAGCATTTCATATTTTCATATTTACTTGTTTCAAGATTTTCAATCCATAATCTAGGAATCTTTCATTTGGGTTCTTAAAATGAATTAAGCTAATCAATTTGGATTCATCTCTTTTACATTTGCTTTAATAGATCAATCTTAGCTTCAAATCCTTCATTTAGACAATGTCAAGTCACTGGGTTTGCAATGATCTGAGAGAAAACTCATACTCCTGCCTACTAGAAGGAAATAGATCAATTTAGATTAGTCTTCTTTTCTTGTAGTTAAATCATTTTTATATTAATCAAGTAAGGGTCTATTGAAGTATCCATGTAGTTTAGAGGTCACTTTTCACATGCACAGGTTCTCCTTCTCAAAGAGAAGCACTTCTAAAGTCTCAGGACCACTCTCAGCAAGGTACAATAACTAATAATGCAAGGGTTCCCATGTCAAACGTAAATGCCTTAGATGCATTCCCAACAATGTTAAAAGATAGGTTGGAAGTGCCCCCATCCCTGCTAATGGTGCAAGAGCACCCATGGGTTGATAGAGTCAATCCTATGAAATTTTGTTGTCTGAGCTCTCTGAGGCATGTTGTATATTTCATAAGTTCATGTTGACCATAGTGTGTGGGTACAATAGGGATTAGGGTCTAGTTAAGTCTTAAAGTCCTCAGAAAGTTGTAATTAGGGGTTAAAATGTTGTAAAGCCTCTTGATTGGTTAGAAGAGATGATGATGTCATCATGATGTCATTAGGGCTTAGAGATGTTAAGAATCATGTTTGAACCAAGATACAATTCTAGGATGAGGTTAGATTAGTTCTTAATCTCATTTGCATTAAGTTGTGAAAAAGTGCAAAAGGACGTAAAAAGAGTTGCTCAGCAACTTTTGTAACATTTAAAATTTGCTCGGACAACATTGTCCAAGTTTTGCAAAAATGATGGAGAAATGACCTAAGTGGAAACCAAAGGCATGGTTGTCTTATTTGAGACATTTTATGACCTAATCCCAAGGTTAGACACCTATTGTACTGATTTTTCTTTGAGAATATAGAGAAGTTCTTGGTTGTGATTAAATTTGTTAGTTAAAGAGTTACAATAGTTTATAAATGGATTAAATTTGTTTTTGTAACACATGAATGGATTAGAGTAGTTATTTTACTTCCTTTGTGTGCCATTGGTTTTGGTGTTTTGAAGTTATATAATTAGTTTAGTGTAAATATTTGTGTTATGTACTGCTCACTAGTTAAAACCAGACAGTTGTTGAAGATGGAGACCTAACTCACTATCCCACTGTTCAATCTATACGAACTCTTGGGGATAGTGAGTAGACTCCATGTACATAATGTGTATAAGATCTTGTGCCCTCAAATGAAGAGGAAGAATTTGTAAGGTCTTTCCCTAGGAGATCCCAACTAGGGAAGACACTATTGCAGAGTTGTTTACTTGTAGGGGTATGAACTAAAGACCCAATCAACTATTGGGAATTGAAGTCTGGAGTCTTCTAAAGATTTTGTGAAGAGGAGAAGGTCGTTCCAATCTACATTGGGGCCTAAAACTTGTAGACTAGACAAGAAACCAATGAAGTCCTAAAACCACACATTTTGGGTTAGGGAATTGTACAGAAGGATGGAACCCTAAGACCCCAAAAATCCTTGAGAGCTTGGAAAATTAACCAAGAATACAAAGTAAAGTTGCAGGGTCCTTTGGGGAAGAAGTGGTGAAAATCCCTATTTTCTCATAATAGGAGACCTAATAGGGCTACTAGGTCTGTTTTGAAAAAAATTAAAGAATTGAATAACAAGATGAATCAATAGGGACTCCTAACACCTCTAGTTGATAAAATTGCAATGTCTAAGAACACCTCCTCACCTCTACAAGAATACTTTATAAGATTGGGGGTAGAAATTATTTAAGTGAGTTTGAGGGCTAAAGAGTCAGAAACTAGTAAGAACCAAGTAGAAGTCATGGATTGGTAATTCTTTCTTGGTAGTTGGGTTGGTCAAGGAGACTATGGGATCAAGAACATTGAAGTGATCCTATAGGTTAGAAGGTGTGTAGAGAAGGCACCTTATAGTCTATTGAAAGGCTAGGAGCATCAGCTTATGATTGGCCCATCCAACCTCCCTATAATATTGGTATCAGAGCCCCAAAAAGATTTGGGATTGCATAGTGCATGTTAGAGTGTAAATCCAGTGGATCTTCAAGAATGGTGACCAATGTAGAATTGGCTAAGAAGGTCAATGACCAGGAGGTAGACAACAGGCTATTAAGAGAAAGAATAGCCCAACTAGAGTAAGAATTGGGTGAAGTGCAAACAAAGATTGATGAAGTTAGTGATAAACTTGAAGGGAAGGAAGCTAAGGGAAAAGAGGTTGTTGAAGAGGATAAAACTCTAGAACTTGACCCTGTGTTGTAAGAGGAGCCCTTCTTGAAATCCTTGAAAGCTATGAGTGGGAAGGCTCTTGAAGGAATACCAATGTTTAGTGGAAGGATGGAAGATAATCTAGTCATGGAATGGATAGAGGGCATGGAGAACCATTTTGAATTTGATGGAGTCCCAAAAGCACAAAAGGTAAGGGTGGATAAGTCAAGACTCAGAGGCTCTGCATTGACATGGTGGAAGTTCATTCAATCGGAAAGGGAGAAAGGAGGCAAGAAACCAATTTCCACTTGGAAGGGAATGGTATTCAAGGTGAAAGAAGCATACACACTTGATGACTATGAAATACAATTGCATAAGAAGAGACAAAGCTTGAGGCAGAACAATCTTGATATAAATTCCTATATAGAGGAGTTTCAAAAACTTTGTTTGAGGTCCAATGTGACAGAAGATGAAATCCTTAAGGTGGGTAGTGTCTGCAATGAAACCTAACCTATTGGGAGCATGCTCAAACATGCAAACGTTAGAGATAAACATCAAATAACAACATTATACATATCTAAAGCATACTACAAAAATAACAAGTGATTCCATCACAACCTCCGATGAGCTGAACAAGGGCACCCAAGACCT
>MU228045.1:620263-669721 GCA_018584345.1 Thuja plicata
AAATTAATTTGAATTAATTGTGGTTTAGTAGAATTTAAGTCATGTGAAGAAATAAATAAATTAAAAATTTATTTAAAGGAGATTAATGAGGGATAATGTATTAAATAAGATTTAATACATTAAAAGGAGTAGTATTTAAATTAAATTTAAATACTAAGGGAAATGAATCATATTTAATTAAATAAATAGAAGAATATAACAAATATAATTAATTAAAATTAACTGTAGTGTTATAGGAATATTAATTAAATTAATATAAGGATGATTTTGGATGTCTACATTTTGCCCCTCTTTGATGCATTCTCAAAAGTGACATTGCGTCAAAGAAAAGAAAATAAGATGCCTTGGAGGATTCAGAAAACCTACGGCAGCAAGAGCGGAGGAGTGTGCCCCCTCGAGAAAATAATAGGAAAAAATATAATTTTTTAATAAAATTTTCTCGAAAAAACAAGAGAAAAGGGGAGAGTAGGCCAATTGCATGACGTGTCCAGGAAAATTGGAGGGGAAACGGGGATCAGAACAGAAAAGAGAAGACAGACATAAGAAATAGGTCCCAAAGGGCTATAAATAGTCCACTGGGGCCCATAGACAAGTCACTTTCACCCACAAAGAGCAAAAGAGAGAAGAAGAAGAGAGCCATGGCAGCATAGCGAGAGCGAGCACAGCTTGGAGAGTACGTTCAGATGTACCAGCAGCTGGTAGACGCAGAACCATCGGTGAGTAGTCGAGCACCTACCTTTGCTTTAAGATTTTTTAATGTTTTTCAATCATTTTTAAGCGCAATAAATGCTTGTAGAAGAGCGCGCAGCGCAAACGGCCATCGCCCGTCTGCCGTCTGTGCAGACGGTGATCGACAGACCGTTGTCTGCACAGACGACCAACAGGCGATGGTCGTCTGCGCAGATGGATTTTTACCCGAACTCTGGCTGCGATGGCGGGGAGAAGAAAATAGCGCAGCGGAGACGGTGATTTTCAACACCGCCATCTGCGCGGCAAGAAAGGCGACGGCCTAAACCGCCATCGCCACAGATCAGCATTTCCAAAGATCTGTTGTCTACGAGGGTCAACCACCGTCTGCGCAGATTGACCCAAAAACAAAAGAAAAGAGAGGGGGAAGAGGAAAGACAAGGGTCCGGGAGCATTTTTCGGTGCCCCGGACGGGCCTGGGACATGTTTCAATGCCCCAACATGCTATCTGATTGCTGACATGGGTTTGCTGACTGCAGGAGGATATGATCACATTCTGAGTGAGGGAATGTTATCCGATGATGATGGTGCTGGAGCAGCAACTGACGGAAGCTGAGTGGGGAGTGGTGACATTATGTGGCCTAGAGCACATGCAGCATTGGCCGCATCTTCGAGCGCATAATGTGCTTATGTTTACACATGTGTGCTTACCACAGACGGAGAGCACTAAGGCCAGGATGTACACTGTTATTAGTATGGGCCTGGGAGCATATAGCAGTCACACGACCGATCAAATACCAGGAGACCCGGGCGGCTTATGAGCCTTTTTTCTACCAGTACAGGCCACCCATCAGTTATGAGGCCACAAACTCAGTAGGATACTAGAGGTGACGGTTGGATGAGATGGGAGCGATCACATGGGCTCCATATGCAGTATGTGAGGCCTGGGGCCATGAAGCCCCACAGCAAGGGGTATATGCAAAGGATGGGTTTTATGACTTGTACTACATGAGGTTTGTACAGATGGACTACTGGTTGTTCGGGAGGACAGAATATATGATCTCACACTACATGTCATCTAGGGTGCAGAGACAGATGGGACAGGTGCAAGAGGCGGTACCAGACAGGTTCCCACATCCATTGGTGACCCGCGAGGTGGGCAGTGTATGGAGGATGGGGGCAGATCCTCAGATAGCACAAGGATCTTTTATGGGCATGATTAAGGTGCCCTAGATCAGAGCACGGGAGTTGCTGCTTGAGGCAGGTGTAGTGCCAGCATATGCACAGTGGTGGGCGACGCACAGGCTAGTCAGATTGACAGTGCCAGGGGTCGTACAGCCAGACGAGCAGCCAGGGCCTGGAGGGAATGGACAGGGATAGGGGGATGATGGAGGTGATGATGACGGGGGAGATGGGGGAGATGGATGGGCCAGGAGGAGAGTCTGGCCTAGGGTGGCAGCACCACGGTGGAGGGGACAGGTGTAGATACTAGCAGGTGGACAGCCACCTATCATACCCGGTGCGCAGGGACAGGACCCAAGACAGGGAGCACCAACACAGGGGCCACCACCACAGGGTCCACCAGTAGGATAGGGACCAGAAGTGGGCTTTGTAGCCCAGGAGACATATGATATTGTCGTAGCAAAGAGAGATATCCTGCAGACAAAGCTAGGGAGCGTTCAGGGGTTATCGGCGACGGCACAGGCTACAGCTAGTAGCCTATAGGAAGAGGTGACCCGGGTTCAGGGAGAGCTAGCCTCAGAGATAGCTTGAGGGGACAGTACACAACAAGCACTAGACATTTTACAGGCGCAGGCGGACAGTGGAGAGTTTTCCATCCTCGAGGAGCATGGGGATTGGGAGGAGGAGCGGGCAGGTATGGTAGCGCAGATAGTAGCTCTGAAAGCAGAGAGAGACTTAGCACGTAGACATGCTAAGGATTACAGAGCAGACCATGATATAGCGCGGCTGGCAAGCACAGGAGCAGGGGTGGGGAAAATGATGGCCGATGTCATGGCCGCACAGAGAGAGGCAGGGCGCAGGGGCTGAGAGGCTGGCTATTATATGGGATTATATTATGGAGCGGTGCCAAAGGGGGCCCGGGTGCCAGCATACTCTGAGAGGTCACAGTCATCCAGCACAGGGAAAGCATCACAAGGGTCAATGGGTTTACCGCCACATCCCAGCAGTGGAGCAGGACCATCACAGCCACTGCCATGATTCTGCTCAGATTTTTTTGATACACATTTTTGACATTTTTTACACATGATGTATGATGATATTTTTGAGATATATACATGGAATTTATTTTGGACTATGGACTCTTATGCATCTTTGATGAGTTTACATTCTTATGTATGGATGTACTTATGATATTTATGTTTATCGTATATGATGCTTATGACTGACATGCAGGGTGGGATGAATATATGTATGCATGATGAGATTGACATTTTACATTATGTATATGTGTGTGCGTGTGTGTGTGTGTGTGTGTGTGTGTGGCTTTCACACCTCTTTAGGGTGAAAAGACACAACCCTTATTGCAAATTATTTTGAAAAAACAATAAACTAACTAAAAAATAATTACCTAACTTTCGAATTTGGCTTTGGTTGAAAATTCAAAACATGTCATGAAAAGATAAGATTTCTACTGGAGCTAATAAATTTGATTTCCAAAACTGGGTCATTTTTAGATTTTTAAAATTTGATCATCTTCAACCTCTATCGGCGTCATCTTTGTAGAAATTTGAAATTCCTGCATTTTCTAAAGGCTTCAATTAGTTAGTTCTATTTATTTGTCATAAAGCTTCCTTCCTTTGATTTTTTTAGTATGGATAAACTTGCTTCTTGATAATGGATTGGGACTTCTAAATTTTCAAAATTTAGGGTATCACCAGATACAAAGATAAGTTAATATGTGATGTGTTTCATATGGATGCATGTCATCTCCTATTGGTAAGACCATGGCAATATGATAGAGGAGCCATTTATTATGGGAAATAAAATATAGTCTCATTCAAGAAGGATGAAAAGATATTCAAAATACATTCTTTGCTAGATGAAGGAGACCATTCAAAGACTCCTAGTGTGTTACTTAGCAGTGGGAAATATTTCATGGAAACTCTTCAACAAGAAGGTAGTGAGGGCTATGCCATAGTTGTAAAGTCCAAGGAAGTGGAAAAGACTAAACAATCACCTATACAAGTGGAGGTTCAAGCACTTCTTGGAAGGTTCAAAGACATAGTCAGTGATGGTATACTAGCAACCCTACCTCCTAAGAGGTTTATAAGTCATCAAATAGAATTTCTCCCAGGGGATTTATTTCCCAACAAAGTAGCTTACAAGCTCACACCATAGTAGAATCAAGAAGTAGCAAGGCAAGTGTAGGAGCTACTTGACCAAGGATTGATAAAGAAGAGAATCAGACCATGTGCAGTACCTATGGTTTTGGCATCCAAGAAAGGTATTAAGTGGATACTTTACACTGATTCTATGGATATTAATAGGATTTCTATTAGATATAGATTTCCTATACCTAGGATTGAACATTTTATGGATTGTCTTGGAGGGGAAAAATACTTTACTAAATTAGATCTTAAAAGTGGATACTATTAGATTAGGATAAAGGATGGGGATGAATGGAGGTAAACCTTCAAAACTATTGAAGGGTTTTATGAGTAGATAGTTATGTCATTTGGGCTTACAAATGCCCCTAGCATATTCATGAGGCTAATGAATGAAGTGCTAAAAGATTACATGGGTAGATTTGTAGTGGTATATCTTGATGATATACTCATCTTTAGAAAAAAAAAGGAGGAGCATATAAATAATTTGGATATAGTGCTCAAAAGACTACAAGAGGAACATTTATCTATTAACTTAGAGAAATGTGAATTCTTCAAACAAGAACTTATGTACTTGGGATTTATAGTGTATAAGGGTTCATTGAAGATGGACCCAAGCAAGGTGGAGGCTATCTTGAACTGGCTGACACCAACCACAGGGATAGAGATAAGGAGCTTTCATGGGTTAGATCAATTTTATAAAAACTTTATAACCTGAATTTCAGTGGTATTTGTGCACCAGTGTTAGACACTGTCAAAGGTGGATTGAAAACCAAATTCAAGTGGACTTATGAATTAGGTCAATCATTTGAGAAGTTGAAACAAGAGGTAGCTACCCAACCTATCCTCTTGTTACCTAGTTTTGACAAAATATTTACAATAGTGTGTGATGCAAGTGGAGTGATAGTGGGAGTATTGAGCCAGGACGATATGCATATATCATTCTTTAGTGAGAAGCTCAATGAAGCTAAGAAAAAGTATTCAGCTTATGACTTAGAGTTGTATGCTCTAGTATAGTCACTTAGGAAGTGGAGACATTATCTCCTACCTAAAGAGTTTGTGGTGTTCACAGACAACCAAGCCTTGAGTTATATCAACACACAAGACAAATTGAGAAACATGCACCTAAAGTGGATGGAGTATCTATAAGCCTTCACATTTACTATCAAAGAGAAGAAGGGATAGTTGAACAAGGTGGCAGATGCATTGAGTAGGAGATTGTTGACATTCCAAGAAGTTCAACTCCAAAGCATTGGCATAGAGAGTTTTAAGGACCTCTATAAGGATGATGAAGACTTCTTAGAAGCCTACAAGGTATGTTCTAATTTTCAAAAAAACTTTCACAGTCAATTTGCATAATATGCATTACAGTGTGGTCTTTTGTTTAAAGGGAATCAACTATGTGTCCCTAAGGGTTCAATGAGGGAGAATCTCATTCAGGAGAAGAACAATGGTAGTTTTAGTGGCCATTTTGGCATTAAAAAAACAATGGAGTTAGTTCAGAGGTTCTACCATTGGCCCAAGTTGCCTAGAGATGCAAGAAGGTATGTTGAACAATGTGTTGTGTGTATGAAATCAAAAGTGGGAGTTAGTAATGCAGGTTTCTACCAACCTTTTCCCATTCCCAATAGACCATGGGAATGCATCATCATGGATTTTATAGTAGGACTCCCTAAGATAAAGATAGGATATGATAGCATCTATGTGGTGGTAGATAGATTTAGATAAATGAGTCACTATATTCCTTAGAAGACTACCCATGATGCAAGATATATAGCTCATCTCTTTTTTAAGGAAGTTGTGAGGATAGATGGAATTCCCCTAAGCATTGTGTCAGACAAGGATATCAAGTTTATGGGTCATTTTTGGAAGACTCTATGGAGCAGACTGGGTACTAAATTATCTTTTGGATCAGCTTACCATCCATAGATAGATGGTCAAATTGAGGTGATTAATAAGGTGTTGGGTAACTTTCTTAGATGCCTAACCAAAGAGTATGGTCAAAAATGGGATCTAGTTCTACCACAAGCTGAATATGCCTATAATGACAATGTTAATAGGACCACTAGCAGAAGTCCTTTTGAGATATTCTATGGGATGCACCCAAGGGGAGTGTATGAACTCAGAGATCTAGGATCCATGGAGTATAGGAGTGGTCATGCAGGAGACTTCTATCAGACAATGAAGGATATTCAAGAGCAAGTCAAGAAGACTATAATAGAGGTTACTCACAAACTGAAAGCCAAGGTGAATGAGAAAAGAAGAGATGTTCAGTTTGAAGTAGGAGACTATGTCATGGTTCATTTGAACAAATCTAGATTGCATAAAGGAATGCCTATAAAGTTGTAGATGAAAAGAGTGGGACCATGCAAGATACTAGCTAAGTATGGGAAAAATGCCTATAAGGTGGAACTTCCTTCAGATTTGGGCATCGCACTCATGTTTAATGTAGCAGACAAAGTTCAAGGGGCAATTTTCAGAATTAAACCAGCACAGTCAAGAGATCTTAGCAGATGTCAGTACAGTAGATTTACCTCCACAAGATAAGCCTCAAGCATAAAATGTTTTAGATTCTAGAGTGAAGAAGAGAACCAGGCACAAGGTGTATATGGAGCACTTGGTCTAGTGGAAGGATCACCCTGAATCTAAAGCTACATGGGTGGAGGAAAGAAATTTCAAAAAGCTTGGCATTGTTATCTCTTTGATATCCCCTCTGGTTCCTTAATATTTGTGCAGAGGGGGAGAATGGTGTAGGAGTACCCATGGGTTGATAGAGTCAATCCTATGAAATTTTTTTGTGTGAGCCCTCTGAGGCATGTTATATATTTCATAAGGTCATGTTGACCATAGTGTGTGGGTACAATAGGGATTAGGGTCTAGTTAAGTCTTAAAGTCCTCAGAAAGTTGCAATAAGGGGCTAAAATGTTGTAAAGACTCCTAATTGGTTAGAAGAGATGATGATGTCATCATGATATTATTAGGGCTTGGAGATGTTTAGAATCATGTTTGAAGCAAGATAGAAGTCTAGAATGAGGTTAGATTTTTTTTAATCTCATTTGCATTAAGTTGCGAAAAAGTGCAAAAAGATGTTTAAAAAGTTGCTTAGCAACTTTTGCAACATTTAAAAGTTGCTCGGACAACATTGTCCAAGTTTTGATAAAATGATGGAGAATTGACCTAAGAGGAAACCAAAGGCATGGTTGTCCCATTTAAGACATTTTATGACCTAATCCCAATGTTAGACACCTATTGTACTGATTTTCCTTTGAGAATATAAAGACGTGCTTGGTTGTGAGTAAATGTGTTAGTTACAGAGTTACAGTAGTTTGCAAATGGATTGAATTTGTTTTGGTAACACATGCATGGATTAGATTAGTGATTTTACTTTATTTGTGTGCCATTGTTTTGGTTTTTTAAATTTCTGTAAATATTTAGTGTAAATATCTATGTTCTGCACTGCTCATTGGTTAAAACCAAGCAGTTATTGAAGATGGAGACCTAACTCACTATCCCACTGTCCAATCTATATGACCTCTTGGGGATAGTGAATAGACTCCATGTAAATAATGTGTATAGGATTCTAGAACCTCAAATTAAAAGGAATAATTTTTAAGGTTTTTCCCTAGGAGAGCCATTGGTGAGCCCGACTAGGGAAGACACTGCTACAAAGTTGTTTACTTGTAGGGGTATGAACTAAAGACCCAATCAGCTATTAGGAATTGCAATTGGGAGTATTATAAAGATTTGGTGAAGAGGAGAAGGTTTTTTCAATCCATATTGGGGCCTAAAACTTTTATAATAGACAATAAACTAGTGAAATCCTAAAACCATGCATTTTGGGTTAGGGCATTATATGGAAGGATGGAACCCTAAGTGGTGCAGGAGGACCATATGGTCCTAGTTTAATCCTATACAATTGTGTATTATAGGTGGTTCTAGCCAACCACTAGAGAAATAAGGACTAATGATAAATTCCCATGTGTTTTGTGGTGTGTGTTTGTAAGTAAGAGTCTTTAGGGTCATGTCTTTGGTTGGATCCAATAGGTTCTAGTCTCATTGTTTTCTCAAGACCTAAAAGAGTCAAAGTTTCTCAAACATTGACCAAAACCCCAAAATGGAGGGACAAATGTGATTTTTTTGGTTTTGAGTGGTTTGGGATTCAATAGAGTGATTTTGGATCGAGTTGAGAAAGTTAGAGTAGTTGTAAGGTAAAATTGCAAAAGTTGCAAAAGTTGCTCATGACAACTTTGCAAAGTTGTCATGATAACATTTCCTAGAATGTTGCATTCGGTATTAAATGGGTCCAAATCCTGACCTTAGGTTTTGAGCATGTGGGGATGGACTATATAAGGTTACCTAAACCCTAATTGAAGGGTTGGTTGTCAAATTGTACATACTAACTTAGTGGAAGCACAATTTTGGTGATACCGAGACTAGTTTTTAGCCATCATCCAACCCTAATTGATTTAATGGTTTACTATAATGCTTTGAAGTGTTATTTATTGTTATTTAATTAAGATTTGTGGATTTTATTTGAGAATTTTGTGCATTTCTTTTTCATTTTGTAAATTTTAAATAGTTTCTTCTGGTTCGCTGTCTAGAACAGTGTTAACCATCTAAATATGGCTCCTTCTTGAGTTCCTGTGGTTGAATATCAATGGCCACTTGGAATAAAGAAGAGAACTATGTACATAGTTTAAATATTGATTTAGGGTTCATTGTATGCAGGGGAGGTATTTATGCAAGTAGGACCTAGGCGAGTATAGAGGTATCTGGTTAGGAGTTTGCACAAGTGCAGAGGAAAGAAGCCTTGTTTAATGGATTGGTTTGTGCTAATCTAAAGTGGAGAGGTGTAGGGGCATGTGTCAAGGTCATGTGTAAGTAAGGAGGAATATAGAGCAGTTAATTGGAACACATTGGGAGACAAGAGAAGATAGACTGATCTACATGCCCTAGAAACCCTTAAAATAGGGGTTTGCTAAAAGTCCTATGTATGGACACTTTGGAGACCTAAGACCTAGGAAATATTGAAGTCTAGGAGGTCCCTAGAAAGAATCCATAGTCCATTTGGTGGGTTTTTAAGGTGGATTGGAAGGTATTACATGATTACTAGTTTTAGGAGGCCTAATTAGGCTAAAAAGACTACAAGGTCTATAAACTAGGAAAGTATGAACTCAATGGGAAATCTATGAAAGAACCTATCAAAATGAGTCAAGGTTGATTGAAAGTGAAGGGGAAATAATGAGAATACCTTTTACTATTTCCAAGAGAAATTTGGGATCACATTTGCCTTGATTAGGCCTATGGATGCACAATAGAGTTGTGAAGGATTGAAAGATTGTTTGAAGTTGTTGGAGAGATCTAATTGGAGTAGAAGAATCATAGGAGTGTCCTCAGATTAGGGTAGGGTAAAGTACCCTATTAAGTTCATGGGAAGGGCCTTGAGAAGAGAAATAAATCTCATGTGTGTTATATCTCTCCATCAAAGTGGTATCAAATCCATTGAAAGGATTGGGAAGTGAGTGTGCATGCTAGAGGTGAGTGAATCAATTGGTGAGAGAACCATGGTGACAAATGCAGAGTTGGAAAGAGATTATTCAAAACAACAAGAAAATAATAGACTCCTAGAAGAAGCTATGGAGGATATGAAACACAAATTGGCAGAAGTTGCAGAGACTACAAGCAAAGTGAAAGAACAATTAGAAGAGGATAAATATAAAGGAAAGTCTAAGATTGAAGAGAATGTAGAACCAGAACTAGACCCTCCACTACCTGAGGAACCCTCCCTCAAAGCCCTTAAAGAACTAATTGGAAAAGCATTAGAAGGCATCCGTGTATTCTCTGGCTGAATGGTTGAAAAATTGGTGATGGAATGGGTTGAAGGCATGGAGAATCACTTTGAATGTAATGGGATTACAGAGGCACAAAAGGTGAAGATAGCTAAATCAAGATTGAGAGGACAAACACTAACTTGGTGGAAGTGCTTTAGAAGAGAAGGGAAGAAGCCAATAGTCAATTAGAAGGCTATGGTGGCTAAGGTAAAAGAAAATTACCTACCAGAGGATTATGACATCCAACTGCATAAAAAGATACAGAATCTCAGACAAAAGGACTTAGATGTGGCTTCTTACACAAAGGAGTTTCAAAAATTATGCCTTAGGTCCAGAGTGCAAGAGATAGAAATCATCAAAGTAGCTAGGTATCTCAATGGACTTAGGTGGAATATTAAAGAGGAACTAAGCCTCTTTACCTTAACTTATATCCATGGTTGTTTCCAAATGGTCCTTAAGGTGGAAGAAAAACTTAGAAAGAAGAAAGATTCAAGCTCTAGGGGTAGAGGAAGAGGCTGAGACTCTAGAGGAGGACATAGAGGAGGTTCTAGTGGAAGAAGCAATGAAATAAGAGGTCAAGGAGACTCCAAGATTGTTGAACAAACAAATGAGCCAAGAAATAGAGGTAACTATAGTAGAGGAAGAAGTTATCACAGTGGTGGAAGAGGTAGATATGGTGGTTTTTGAATAAGCTCACAGTTTGCTTCAATGAAATGTTATAACTATGGAAAATTGGGTCACCCTGCCTATAGGTGTCCGAATAAGCCATCATCTTCACAAGGGGAAAATAAAATTGCATATGTGCAAGAAGAAAACAACACTAAACATGTTGAGGTAAGTCTTGATTTAGAGAAGGGAGAAAACCTAATGCTTAGGAGGATTTTGATCAAAGAACCTAACAAGGAAGAATACAAACAAAGGAGAGCACTCTTTAGGGTGAAGTGTAAGATTCTTAGAAACGTGTGTAGAGGCATCATTGACTCAGGGTCTATAGATAATGTGATCTCAGAGGAGGTAGTGCAGAAGTTGAAATTGAATAAGATACCCCATGCTAGCCCCTATAAAGTAACTTGGTTGAACTAGGGGAAAAATATATTGGTCAATGAACAAGTATGGGTTGAATTCACTATAGGGAAGTATTAGGACAAGATACTTTATGATGTGCTACCAATGGATTCTTTCTATATGTTTCTTGGAAGACCATGGTAGTATGATAGAGAAGTAGTCCACCATGGCAAGGAGAATAACTACTCATTTAGGAATAATAGAGTCACTTATAATATGCAGTCCTTGATAAAGGAGGATACAATGGAAAGGAAGGACACCAATATACTCTTAATGAGTGGAAAATAATTTCTAAAATAAATGAAGGAAGAAGATGGAGTTGGTTATGCTATCCTTGTAAAACCAAAGGAGGAAGAGACACCCAATCAGACACCTATGCCTGTAGAAGTTAGACAATTGTTGGATCAATTCAAAGACATCATATGTGATGGGACACTAGCTACACTACCTCCACAAAGGGCAATCAGTCAATAGATTGATTTTGTACCAGGGGCATCATTTCCTAACAAAGATGCTTACAAGATGACACCAAAATAAACCAAGGAAATTGCAAGACAAGTTCAAGAGATTTTGGACCAAGGTCTAATAAGAAAGAGCATTAGCCCATGTGTTGTTCCAGTGGTTTTGGCTCCTAAAAAGGGAGGTAAGTGGAGGATGTGTACTTATTCTAGGGAAATAAATAGGATAAAAAATAGGTATAGATTTCCTATTCCTAGAATAGAAGACTTGATGGATTGTCTTGGGGATGCTAAGTACTTTTTAAAAATAGACCTTAAGAGTGGATATTATCAAATTAGGATGAAAGAGGGGGATGAGTGGAAGTTTTCCTTTAAAACCATAGAGGGACTCTATGAGTGGTTAGTAATTCCATTTGGGATTACAAATGAACCTAGTACTTTTATGAGGTTCATGAACAAAGTCTTGAAAGATTACATAGGTGTATTTGTAGTAGTCTACCTGGATGATATCCTCATCTTTAGTAAAACCAAAGAAGAGCATATGAGACACCTAGATATTGTGTTGAAGAAACTCCAAGAAGAGAAGCTAACCATTAACATTGAGAAAAGTGAATTCATGAAATAAGAACTTGTCTATTTAGGGTTTGTAGTTCCCAAGGTGATCTAAAAAGGGATAAAAGTAAGGTTGAAGCAATCCTAAGTTGGCCTAGTCTAAAAATAGGGATAGAAGTGAGAAGCTTCCATGGTTTGGCTCATTTTTATAGGAAGTTTGTGAGGAGATTCAGTGAAATTTGTGCACCTGTCCTAGATACCATAAAGGGTGGAGTGAAGACAAATTTCATATTTACCAAGGAGGCCAATGAAGGATTTGAAATATTGAAGGAAGAAGTGGCTACCCAACCCATTCTAGTTTTTCCAAGTT
This sequence comes from Thuja plicata, assembly GCA_018584345.1. Lineage (NCBI taxonomy): Eukaryota > Viridiplantae > Streptophyta > Pinopsida > Cupressales > Cupressaceae > Thuja > Thuja plicata. The sequence continues at coordinate 632,574 of MU228045.1, forward strand.
TTGAAAAATTGTTCATTGTAGAATGTGATGCTAGAAACATAGTAGTGGGTGCAGTCCTAAGCCAGGAAGGAAGGCCAGTAGCCTTCTTTAGTGAAAGGTTAAATGAGGAAAAGTCTAGATGTTTATCTTATGACTTGGAGCTTTATGCATTAGTTCAAGCTCTCAAGAAGTGGAGGAACTATTTTTTGCCAAAAGGATTTGTGGTATACATGGATAACCAAGCTCTTAGCTACATAAATACACAAGAGAAGCTTAGTTTGAGGCACATAAAGTGGATGGAATTTATGCAATCATACACCTTCACAATCAAGCACAAGAAAGGAGTAAACAACAAAGTTGCAGATGCACTTAGTAGGAGATTTATCATTGTCCAATAAATATAGTTGCATAGCATAGGATTTGAAGGATTCAATGATCTATATGAAGGAGATGCAGATTTCTCAGAGATTTACAAGGTATGCACTGATTTTGATAACCATTTCCATAGTGAGTATGTTGACTATACATTGCAGAATGGCTTACTATTTAAGGGGAAACAACTATGTGCTCCAAGGGGATCCATGAGGAAAAACCTCATTCAAGAGAAGAATAATGGTAGTTTGAGTGGGCACTTTGGGTTAAACAAGACCCTAGATCTAGTGCAGAGATTTTATCATTGGCCTAAAATGCAGAAAGATGTAAGGAGGTATGTTGAGCAGTGTGGAATATGTCAAAAATAAAAAGTAACATCTTCAAATGTAGGGCTCTATCAGCCATTGCCCATCCCTAATAGGCCTTGGGAGTGCATAAGTATGGACTTTATAGTGGGGCTACCTAGAACACCAACTGGTTTGGATAGTGTGTTTGTGGTAGTAGATATATTTAGTAAAATGAGTCATTTTATCCCCTGTAAAAAAACTCATGATGCCAGTCACATTGCTCATCTTTTCTTGAAGGAAATAGTAATGATACATGGATTTCCAACCAATATTGTATCAGATAGGGATGTGAAATTTATGGGGCACTTCTAGAAAACACTTTAGAAAAGATTGGGAACCAACTTGGCACATAGCTCTACATATCATCCTAAAATAGATGGAAAAAAGAGGTAATTAACAAAGTACTTGGTAATTTTCTAAGGTGTATAACTAAGAAGTATGGGAAAGGATGGGAACAAGTCATCCCTCAAGTAGAGTTTGCCTATAATGACAGTACAAACAGGACTACTGGTAAGAGTCCATTTGAAGTTGTGTATGGATTACATCCGAGGGGTATTTTTGAGCTTGGGGACTTAAAATGTTATGAAGGGATAAATGGACATGTAGATGAATTTTCTCAGTCAATGGGAGAGGTCCATGAGCAGGTGAGACAGACATTAATGGAGGCCAATCAAAAGCTTAAAACTAAAGTGGATGAAAGGAGAAGAGACTTACAGTTTGAGGTAGGAGACTTGGTGATGGTATTTTTTAACAAATCCAGACTACAAAAAAGAATACCAAGAAAGCTTCAAATGAAGATGATTGGTCCATGTAAGGTGTTGGCTAAGTATGGTCCCAATGCCTGCAAAGTGGATTTACCAAAGGAGATTTCCATTTCTCCTATTTTAAATGTAAAGGATTTGATAAAATACAAATGCCATGATTTCATAGAGTAGGATTAGATTATAGACATGGTAGAATATGTATAAGGACTTGGTGTACCTATCCCAACTAAGCCACAAGCTAAAAAAATTCTAGATTCTAGAGTGAAGAAGAGGACTAGGAAAAAAACCTATATGGAGCATCTAGTCAAGTGGGAGCACCAACATGGATTAGAGGCTACTTGGATAGAAGAGGGTGATTTCAAGAAGAATTTCATCAGCATAGATCTCATCACACCTCATGTACACTAGCTTTCTTGTTGTAGGGGGAGAATGGTGCAGGATCACCTTAGGGTCCTAGTTTAATCCTATACAATTTTGGCTTGTAGGTGGTTCTAGAAAACCACCAAAGAAATAAGGAATAATGATAAATTCCCATGTTTTTTTTGGTGTGTGTTTGTAATTATGATTCTTTAGGGTCATGTCTTTGGTTGGATCCAATAGGTTCTAGTCTCATTGTTTGCTTAAGACCTAGAAGAGTCAAAGTTGGTCAAACATTGACCAAAACCCCAAAATGGAGGTACATATATGATTTTGTTGTTTTTGAGTGGTTTGGGATCCAATAGAGTGATTTTTGATCAAGTTGAGCAAGTTAGAGTAGTTGTAAGGAAAAATTGCAAAAGTTGCAAAAGTTGCTCATAACAACTTTGCAACTTTGCAAAGCCGTCATGACAACATTTCCTAGAATGTTGAATTTGGAATTAAATAGGTCCAAATCCAAAACATAGGGTTTGAGAATGTGGGGATGGACTATATAAGGTTACCTAAACCCTAATTTAAGGGCTGGTTGTCAGATTGTACAGACTGACTTAGTTGAAGCACTATTTTAGTGATACAGAGACTAGTTTTTAACCATCATCCAACCCTAATGGATTGAATGGTCTACTTTAATGCTTTGAAGTGTTATTTATTGTTGTGTAATTAATATTTGTGGACTTTATTTGAGAATTTTGTGCATTTCTTTTTCATTTGTTAAATTCTTTAGTTTCTTCTGGTTCACTGTCTAGAACAGTGTTAACCATGTAAATATGGCTCCTTGAGTTACCATGGTTGAATCTAAATGGACACTTGGAATAAAGAAGGGAACTTTGTATATAGTGTAAATATGGCTTTAGGGTTCATTATATGCAGGGGATCTATTTATGTAAGAATTCTCTAGGCAATTATAGAGGCATCCGGTTAGGAGTTTGCACACTTGCAGAGGCAAGAAGCCTTATTTAATGGATTAGTTTGTTCCAATATTGAGTGGAGAGGTGTAGGGGCATCTTTCATGGTCATGTGTAAGTAAGGAGGAGTGCAGAGGAGTTCATTGGAACACATTGGGAGACAAGAGAAGACAGACTAGTCTACATGCCCTAAAAACCCTTAAAAATAGGGGTTTGCTAAAAGTCCTACGTATGGACACTTTGGAGACCTAAGACCTAGGAAATATTGAAGCTTAGGAGGTACCTAGAAATAATCCATAGTCCTTTTTGTGGGTTATTAATGTGGATTGGAAGGTGTTCCATGATTACTAGTTTTAGGAGGCCTAATTGGGCTAAAAAGGCTACAAGGCCTAGAAACTAGGAAAGTATGAAATAGATGGGAAATATATGAAAGAACCTATCAAAATGAGTCAAGATTGATTGAAAGTGAAGGGGAAATAGTGGGAATTAATATTTCCATTTCCAAGAGTAGTTTGGGAGCACATTTGCCTTGATTTTAAGGGTTGAAAGTATAGGAGCATGAGCTTGTGATTGGCTCATCCAACCTCCCTATCAACTAAGTTTATGTATATTTGGTCAAAATTTGCACAGCTATCTCATCAAATCAAGGGATTCATGTAATGTTATTCCACTCTCTATCTACTAGAAGTTAGGAATGGTTCCTCATACTATGAACATGGTAGTGATACAATTGGGAAAAATAGAGGTCTGGGTTATTGGTGTACTAAAAGATATACACATCCAACTGGTTTCTGATCCAAGAGTGCAAGATCACATTGATGTACATATTGTTGACATTCTGGGAACTTACAAAATGTTGTTGAGTAGAGAATGGACTAAGTGTCTAAGAGGGTGGATCTCCACTAAATTCACATAGCTATGGTTAGCCTGGAAGGGATTAAACAATTAGATCAAGATCGATGCTGAGCCAAAGCTCAAGAATATGATTACATACTACAATGCCCCAAATGAATTATTGTTCACCCAAACTGACTTGGGTACATATCGGTTAGAAAAAATCCTTATGTTCTAAATAAAATTGACTGATGATTCAAATGACAGTCTTGTACGAGGATTATAATGGTTTCAGGTGGATGATGAGGTCTTCCAAGGATTCATTAAGAATATGACAAAAAGATTGAAACATTTGACTCATGACATAGATCCTAATCTCCTATTACTTCTAGGGTATTATCAGTTACACTATTCAGGTCACTCAAAATTCACATGCACAAGATGTCAAGATGCACTATCCAGAGTGTAGACCCAAACTACCCCACCAATTGAACAAGTTCAAAGTTTAGCGCCAGGTGACAAGAATCCCACATAATAATCCCTTAGAAATGCTTCATAAAGTGAAGGTAGTTCTCTAAGTGCTATGCCTCAGGAAAAATTTCAAAGTGAAGACTTAGAATCAAATGATAAAATTACCACACAAAGTAGAGGCAATGAATGGAGTTGTTCATAAGATGGTGCCTTACCACCCTATAGGAAGTCCCAACCTACTAAAAATGTTGAAGATTCAGACCTCTCAGGTGTTGCTGACATACAAGACGAAGGTAAAAGGGAAATTATTTCTTCATATAATAAAGGAAATAAAGAATGGAAGCCTACAACATTGGAAATCCGAGGCAAGCTTCATCCTAATTGAATCTTGTCCAAGCTACATCAAATGTGGAAGATACGTTTCGATGGTTCCAATTGCAAACAGGGAATTGGTGCTAGGATTGAACTAGTGAACCCAAGAGGTAAGTCCTTCTATGTTGGATATAGATTGCAATTTTTATGTACTGACAATGTAACAGAATACAAAGAAATAGATCAAGGTCTTCTTTTCGTGCATGAAAAGTGGATAAAATTTTTGGTAGCAGAAGGTAACTTGCAGTTGATTGTAAAATAGATCCGGGACTAGTATTCTTGCAATGACAAAAGGATAAACACCTATCAGAACATGGCATGGGATTTGATCAAATATTTTTAAGTGTTTAGCGTTAAGTCTATCCCAAGAAGAAAGAATGTTGTGTCTGACACAATAGCAATATCTACCAGTTCACTACACCCTATGGAGAAGTCCAAACTAAAAAATTCCTAGGTGAACTTGTTGCTTCCTCGAAAGTCTAGAACAATATTATAAATTTCCAAGTCATCCAAGATGATCAACACATCCTCCATTTCATCATGTGTGCAAGTGTGTTCTAAAAATAAGTTATTGATGAAGAATTAGAAGAATCAAATGGGCCAACTGAACCAGAGAAGAGTGATGATGAAGGCGTCATAAAATTGAGAACCATTTCCATACCCAAGGGGATGGTGGAGTTAGAAAGGATTTTTTACAAAGATGAAATAACCACAAAAAGGAAACTAGAACCAACCCTAGGAGTGATTAGTGTGAAACATACAACCTCAGGACAGAGAATGAAGGGAAGTACATTGGAAAAGTCTGCACTAAAGATGAGAAGAAAATAATGGTACAGCTCCTCACTGAGTACCGTGATGTCATAGCTTTGATCTATGAAGAACTGACAACTTATGACACCTTGTTCATAGTACATAATATAACATTAAAGCCAAATTCTAAACCCTTTCGACAGAGACAAAGGTTACTAAACCCAATGATGGAATCATTGATACAAAAGGAAATTCAAAATTTGTTGGATGTAAGGATTATCTTTCCAATCTAGCATTCTATGTGGGTTGCAAATTTGGTCCCAGTAAGAAAAAAGAGTGGAGAGATTAGGTTATGCATGAATTTCTAAAACCTAAACAAAGCTTCCCAAAAGGAAAACTACTCACTGCCATCTCTAGAAGAAGTACTACAGGTAGTAAATAGATCCCAAATGATGTCTTTCCTAGATGACTATTTAGGCTATAATCAAGTTATGGTACAAGAAGAAGACATACTAAAAATGACATTCACCACAAAGTGGGGGACATTTGTATATTGTTGAATGCCATTCGGTTTGATCAATGTTAGAGCGACCATTCAAAAGACGATGGACACTACTTTCAAAAGTTTGGTTGGGAAATGCATAATCATGTACATGGATGACCTAATGGTATTTTCTAAATACTAGATGGATCATATATATGACTTAGAGAGAGAGATAAAAAGATGAAGGAGGTATGAAATATCACTAAACTTGAATAAATGTGTCTTTGGAGTCACAAAAGGCAAGTTGTTACAGCACATAATCTCTAAGGATTGGATAGTAATAGACCTTGAATGAGTGCAGACCATTATCAAATTGACCCCGCCAAACAACAAGAAAGAATTAAAATCCTTTTTTGGAAAAATAATTTTTTTGAGAAAATTTATCAGTGGTTTTGAAAAGACAGTAAAACCATCAAATTACATGTTAAAGAAGGATTACAAGATTGAGTGGATGACCCTGGCAAACAAATCATTCAAAGAAATAAATATCGCAATTTCCATGATATTCATCTTAGCCAACCTAGATTACACAGTACCTTTTAAGGTGTATTCATTTTCTTCCACACACTCATGCATAGGAATCCTCAGACAAAAAAAGGATGGTGAAATTGAAAGGTTAATCACATTCATGAGTTTTCATCTCAAGATTGATGAGATAAGATACCCAAATTTGGATAAGAAATCATTCGCCTTGGTCAAAGTAGTGAAGAAGTTTAGAAATTACATCCTGAAAAGAAAAGTGTTTGGCATTATTATAGATGCAACAATAAAGTCCTTATTTATGCAGAATGAATTAGGCCAACAAAGAGGAAAATAGATGTCAATTCACAAGATTTTGACCTCGAAACCCAGCCTATGAGACTAGTGAGAGGCCAAGGCCTAACAAAGATGATAGAAGAAGTGGAAGAAGGTTTGATATGTCAGACTTACATAGATCAAGGGGTGATTTAAAATATTTGGTATCATACGTGGTTTATTATCTCCTCCAGAATTGCTTCTTGGAGGGATTGAATGACTCACAAAGAAGAGCCTTAAGGATTAAAAGTAGTTCCTATATGCTAAAGAATGATAAATTATACAAATGCAACTATGATGGTTTGTATCTAAGATTCGTAGATAGGGAGGAAGCTAAACAAGTCCTGAGTATTTTCACGATAAATATGGCATAGGAAATGGATCCAATGAAGATACCACTAACTAGATCCTTAGATCAAAATACTATTGACTGACTCTTTTCAAAGACATGAATGAACATGTAGAATCTTTCCATACTTCTTAGACTAGTGCCACCCATGAAAGAAAACCTGCAATTCCTTTACAACCCGTATATGAGGTACATCTATTCACCCAATGGGGTTTGGATTTTGTTGGTACCATTAATCCACCATCCTCTACAGGTCACATGTATATGATTGCAACAACAAACTTTTAGGATTAAGTAATACTGAGAGGGGGTGAATTAGTATTACAATACTTTAAATTAAACTTAAACCAATTACACATAAACCATATGATTGCTGAAATGAAAATAACATAAGAAAATAACACAAAACTCATTACACCATTATTTTTTGTCGAGGAAACCCTGGCCAAGGGAAAACCCCAGTGGGGATGGTACCCACAAGCATGCACTAAAGTATAATGTCCTTGTTAAGAGACCTAGCCCTGTTAGGAGCTGAATATTACATAGTACATTTCCTTCTTAAAGAAATAACAACCATGTTAAAGGTATACAACAACCTGTTAGGGGTACACTAAGCTTACAACTCTTACAATCAATACTCCAGAATAGTATTCTTAGAAATGAACAAAATAAGCATCACTAATGCTTAGATAGTGCTAGTTGTAGCTCTCAATAACTGTCAATCTCTGATCTCTCATCTACCATCAGTCATCTCTAACTCTTTCACATACACACATATCCATCCATATCACATATATCTCATACTTTGTTTCTTTACAAAACATTCTTAATATATATATGCATTACATCATTTGGTCAACTCCCAATTACAATACAAAACAAAATAAATACTTATCCAAAAAGTAAATATAATATCGATGCTCTTGTATTACCAAAGTTTAGGTAATTCAAAATACCAATCCAACTTAGCATGCTTGGATTCCATCTCATGCCCCCTCAATCGTCACAACTGTTCAACTACTTTTTTACATTGTTTTGTTGTCTTTGCATGTCTTCAAATCACTCTAACTCTCTGTAATCATCACCAAAACCAAATTGATCTTAACTATAGGTCATACATACCCCAAATTATATTCCTGTAAACTCACTAGTCATAAAAAATCATACACAATCTTTTCTATCCAAAACAATTATGTAATACTATGTACTTTTGTTTCTATACTTAGTTGATTTTGGAACTGTATCACCAAAACTGTACTTAACTGGATCATACTATCATATGTGTTTCCATAAATTAAAACCATCAAAAGTCTCATATCATCCAAAAAACATCACTTCCCAATACACACTATTGCAGACGGTGGACGAAGGCACAAACATTGAGGAATTGCACTACTAAAATGGTAACCAAGTTTCTAGAGGAATGCATCATATAAGGTTTGGAATGTATTTCTATTTGGTATGTGATAATGCACCCTCACTCTCCTCTGCTGAGCTTACACAATGGGATTTCAAAAACTAGGTAATTCTCAAATTTTCTTCCAATTATTACCCACAAGGGAATGATGTGACATATTCCAAAAATAAAAAATTTGACAGTCGTAATCAAATGCCTCTTGGATGAAAATCCTAGGGATTGGCACACATAATTAAAATATGCCTTGGTGACCGATCGAGTCAGAATAAAAAATTCTTTAGGAAAATCCCCCTACCAGCTAGTCTATGGTCTGCAACCATTTTTCCCTATGAACCTAAAAGTACTAAATTTAAAATTCATTGATCAGTACGTTGAAGGTGATGATAGGGTGAAAATCTGCCTCATGAACCTCCTTAATTTGGAAGAAAAAAGAACTATGGATCCAGGAACATGTATCAAAACATAAAGCTATTGTCAAGTGTTGGTTTGACAAAAGAACTACTATAAAATCTTTCAGGATTTCTAACCTTATCCTCATGTGGGACAAGGCAAAAGAAAAGTCGGCCAACCATACCAAGTTTGAAATATTATGGAACAACCCTTAGCGAATAGTAGAAATTCTTGGAAAGAATACTTTCCAGATCATTTCTTTAAATGAAGATTTGGTTCCATTTCTCATCAAAAACCAATTCCCAAAGTATTACTTTGGATCATAAGAGGAAATAAGTACTACCCTTGTATTAGAGTTTTCATTGTGTTATTTTAGTCGTCGTTTGTTTTTTCCTTTTAGTCTTTTTTTCTGAGAGGGAAGTGTTGTTTGTCAAGGCTAACCCCTACAAATTCTCTATCCTAGGTAGTTTGATAGAGGCATAGGTATTTCCTCATCAAAGTGACTATTGAAATTTATTCTTACATCAAGCTTAGTACTTATATTGGGTATAACATTATCTTTGGTCTGTGATCAACTCAGTGTTCAAAGTAACCATTCTCATCACTTGATACACATTAAAGATGACCCTTTGATATGAGTTTACTTGGGAAGGTGTTGGTTGGAAACAAATTGAACATGGTAATCTAGGTAACCACCTATCTCAAAACCCTTTGTCCTAACTAAATGTTACATAAGAAAAGAGAAACGTGAAAAAGAAAGCTACTAGCAGTTTCCCAATGAGTGACAACACGAGTTATGTTAAATGAAAGGTGTCACCCATCAGGTAGAATAGTCTATGGATGCCTGAATGACAATAGAGAAAGGTTAGAATGAGCTTCATGAGAAACTTTTTTGGGGCTATGGACATGTGACTGGCAGTAAAGCTCTTCTCAATAAATCTATATTTTCATGTGTTGGTTGGTCCCAGTGAGCATTAAGTTCAGTTATTGTTATCTACTAAATTTGCACCCTAGTTAAAGCTCTCATAGTCTTGATAATCTACTATAACATGGGAATCATCCCCAGGTTGCTGGACCTTTGCTAACTGAGATGAGACCTCTAGGTTCTAGGCTAGTTCCTCTTGGATAATCACCCAAATTTGCTTCTTATGCATAAAATAAACTCTTGAGGGAAAAGGGATGGGAGGAGATGTTGAAAGGGAAATAACTGAAAGCAAACTATCCTACTAGGTAATACATCAGAAGTAACATGAAGACAACATAGTGGCTACACCAGCATGAAGGCTCTCAGATATAATAGACCACAATCTTTCTCAACAAGCTTGCATAAGTATTTCACAGAGAGGTCCAAAATAGAAAGAGGTTATTCAAGGAAAGAAAAGATTTCACAAACAATAGCTTTCCTAAGAAATTTAGACACAGATTGTGACCTGCAAGCAAACGTTCACTTCAGAAAATGGATGCAAAAATGAGACAAAATAGTTAGGGATGAACAAAATCCACAAAACTATCTAAATCAAATCATCTACAATAGCATGCAAAGATGCTGAAAAAGGGAAGGGCTCTAGAATCTAAGACTTCTCTGATATAAACTAGTGTATCATATTCATTAAGAGAAAATACAGAAAGAGGGAAATTAGAGGACAAAAAAAATGTCATAGATAATTCCCACAAGGTCTGGATTCTAATGAAAGATTACAAATTGCCAAAATTAGAGGGGCAGAAAGAATGCCTCAGATAACTTTTACAACTGGAAAACTCTAATTACCAACAACTTCTAAAACTATTATATACATCCTCCTTTTACACGCAGGCTTGGAGCAAATTTTATTCCTAAAATTAGGGTTTTTGTAGTATGAGGAAATATTCTATCTGTTGGGAGAAAGCTCAAACATGACAAGTTAGTGGGTTAGCACATTGAATTCATGAAAGAAACAAGAACCAAACAAGACTTCAACATAACATCGGATTGAGCTAAAAACAAGCAAAATGCACCCTATTCTACTTATTCAATTTTTTCTACTTATTCAATTTTCTCTTTTTGGATGAATGTGGGTGTGCTCTCTCAAACACACAAGTGAAGTGAATTCCCAATGCAATGCAAATTTAGAACAATGAAGAAAGATTCAAGAGCTAGTATGAAGAACTAGTCTCAAATCTTCTTTAAGATGATAGATCAAAATATGAAATGATATACATATGCAAGAAACTATGATTCATTTACCAAATTCAAACCTAGCATGTGATTTCTATGTAAATTAAACAAGAAACTATAAGCATGAAAACTACCTATGAAATTCTAAAACAATTCTAGCATGATAACAATGCAAATTGAGAGATGAAAAATGAAGAGGAGAAGGTCTCTATTTATAGGATTTTGGAGGAGAAGAAGAGGGCTTGGATGATGGCAAATTTTGAGTCAAAGATAGCATTTAATATTTAGTGGCTCAAGAATTCCAAGTGGGAGAAAAACTTGTAAGAGGAATTTAAGAGGAATGGGTGACCTTTTGGAGATAATTTCCCCATGTGGGTGAGCATTCCATTAGCCTTAAAAAGGTTAGGAATCACCCTTTAAGTATGATTAAAGGACAGTTAGGTAGGGAAGCATGCTTAGGAAGTGAGGTGATGGGAGTAGAGTAGGAATAGGGTAGGCTTAGGGTAGGTCTCTAGGTTGGATTAATAGGTTCCTAGCTAGGGTTTTAGATTGTAATTCAAATTAGATTTGAATAAATCATAGTTTAGAAGAATTGGGAATATGGAGGGATTTTAATAAATATAAATTTATTAAAAAGTGGATTTTGTGAGGTAAATGTATTTAAATAAAATACATTGGAATAGTATTTGATCATTGATAAATACCAACTATGAAACTATTTAATTAATTTAAATAGTTAGAAGAGAATTGGAAATTAACATTAATAATAATATTAATATTTTTGGACGTCTACATTTTGCCCCTCTTTGACGTGGTGTCGCAAGCGACGTTACGTCAAAGACAAGAAAATAAGTTTCCTTAGAGAAAGAGGTTTTTTAGGAGTCGTGTTGAAGCAATGATGATATAGGGTTGTGCCCCCTCCATAAAAGAACGCAACAAAGATGATGTTGTGGGTTTTTCTCAAAAAAGGACACAACAAGGAGGAAGGGAGAGGAGGAAATAAATAGAAGCCTTCTAAAATGCAATTAAGAATGCAACTAAAAATGCAAATGCAACTATAAATAAATGTAGCTAATGAGCATTGGGGATCCATTTGTACAAAAAATATGGAGAGTACATCTAATTTTGATATTGAAAGAGGAGGTATGCATTAGGTGTTAGAAAACACAGATGACAGAATTCCTTTGTGTGGACTAGTCGCTCAAAGAAAAGCACACTGCAAAAGATGCATGTATCAGTAACCACCAGTCACAACACACCAAGATATAACAGATCGAGGTAGAGGTGAGTAGGTTTCAACTGACACAAAAAGATAAAATCAAGAAAGAAGGCCTTATGACCAAGTAGTCATTCAGTCCAAAGTTCTTGCCATGAACATGATTGATGTGATGAAGGATTTGATAAGCCGACGTTGGAAGGATGCATCCTAACGAGAAAAGATTGGATTTGATGTGATTAAGATGTATTCATGGGAAAAAGTTGTGAACAGAATGAGGAGCAAGGATAATCGGTCACAAAACTAATTTTGTGAGAAACATGTTGCAATTGCAAGTATCAAAACGTCACTGAAAATTGAAATACTGAGCGATGCAAAAGTAAATGATGGTTTATTGCAAGTTTTTTGTGAATACTTGATTTTTGTGAATTTTTGGAATTTTTGAATTTTTTGGGGATTTTTAAAAAAATTTAAATGTTTTGAGGATTTTGTGACGCATTTAAACTGTACAATAGGAACAATTTATACAAAATATACAAGGGGGGACAGAAAATAGGTGGGGGGGAATTTTTGGGGACAATAGGGGCTATAAAAGGGGCTGGGGGCCTTAAAGAAGGTCATTTGTGAATAGTGAATAGTGAAAATCAAGCTCTGGAGTGAAAACATGGTAGACAAGAACATGTTTGGGTAGTTGGGAGAGTGCGTGCGCACATACGGTAGACCCGTGGAGCGAACGGTACTGATGAGAGACTCAACTGAGACCTTTCATTTATTACTGTCAAAGTTTTTAACACTTTTGGGTGGGCTAGGGGGAAATAAATGTGGTTAGATGACTCGGCAGATAGGAGACATCAGTCCCTGAATCGGCGTCTACACAAACACCGATCCCTGGATCGATGTCTTCATAGACGTTGATCCCCGAACTGGCGTCTCTATACATGTTGGTGTCGGATCAGCATCATTGAAGACACTGGACCTAGACCCATGTCTACAAAGATGGCAGTCTGTGAGGAAAATAGTCGAAGATGCCGATTTAAGAACCGACATTTCTAGCTGAACCAGCATCTGCGCCCAAAGGGGCAAACGCTAAGGGGAAGGGAAATGAAGGGACCCGGTGGGGTCAGGGATGGGTTGGCAAAGGACCTAGGGAAAAGATTCCCTATTTTAGGAGGGGTTAGGCTAAGAATTGAAGAAATATAGGCTGACATGGTGGTTTTTGGAATGTTACAGCAGCAGTACCCACCGTTGGGATCTCGGGAGCACTGACTGCCGACCATGGAGTTGGAGTCGTGGCTCACAAAGGAGGACTGGGGATTGTTAGCTATTGTCGGGTTGGATTATGTGCCCTATTGGCCTAGGCTATGGGTGCACAATGGGATGATGACCATGTTGATCAAGCGGTGGCATATTGACACGATGATGTTCCACTTGCCTACTAGAGAGGCCATGATCATGCTTGAGGATGTATGGCGGATCCTTCAGATACCTATCTGAGGGGAAATTCATCAGTATAGATTAGAGGACATCGATCACTACATGGAGACCACATTCAGGAGACCCCTGAGGAGAATCTCTATGTACAAGACCTGGATGCCTTGGCAGCCAGCGGTGTACAGGGGACTACGGCGGATAGCTTTGTTCTTGGCTTGGTTGATCGGAGGACGAATGTTAGCTGACTTAGCTGGTCACAATTTTGGGATGGGATGGTCTTGGGTGCTAGTAGAGATTCTAGAGGAGGGCACTACTTATTGTTGGGGGAACATTGTCCTAGGACAATTGTACCATGACTCGCACATGGCTGCATATCACAGGGTGTGCAACATGGGTACAAAAGTGACTCTGATGTTAGTGTGGGCATGGGAGCACTTTGCAATATTATGTCCGATGAGAGTGTGAGAGGTTCAGCAACCAAGAGAGTCATATGCCTTTAGATATAATTTACCACTAAGATACACCTTTGTCGATCAGACTAGATACTGACATTGGTTTCTCGATGAGGTACAGGTTTTCTGTTGGACCCCATACAAACTATGTGATCCATGGGGAGTGATGGACTGGGTGGCAGGAGTTGAGGATGGATTTGAGGATTTTTTGTACCTTTCATATGTTCAGACTCACTGCTTTCCACTAGGGAGGACTATCCACCAGATAGAGAGATACAGACCATCCAGGGTCATGCGACAGTTTAGATTATAGAAAGGGGTGGTGGCAGAGGATGCCTTACATCTACATGTCACCAGGGAGGTAGGTACATGGGGAAAGTATACTGATGCACTTACTATGAGGGCATCCTCGAATGATATGGCATGGATAGATTTTGTGGTGCGACCTGATGTTATTGATGCAGGGATGACTCCTGAGTATGCAGCATGGTGGGCCGCACATGTGCCCTTACAACTCACAGACCCAGCGTAGGTAGCCGCTCATGAGCAGTTGATGAGAGATATGTATGTTGATGATGGGACAATAGTAGGAGATGCCCCTAAAACTTTAGCAGTGGGACAAAGGAGGAGGCCACAGCAGAGATGATTTAGACCTCAGACAGAGGCACAGGCAGGGGTTGGATTAGATCAGGGGCCACAGGCGCCACCAGGGGGTGGTCAGGTCAGGGGCCACAAGGGCCGCCATAGGGATAGGGATAGGCACCATAGGTGCTACCACAGATATAGGTACAGGCACCTCAGGTGCTAGCACAGGGGCCACCAACAGGGTTCATGGTACATGAGACTCATAATATTATCGTCGTAGAGCGAGATAGCTTACAAAAAAAGTGCATGAGACTGCGGGGATTATTAGGCATGGCAGAGGTATCTAAGACTAGCCTACATATAGAGATGACCTAGATATAGGGTTTATTAGCTACAGAGACAGTACGGGATAACAGGGCAGAGGGTGCTTTTGACACCTTATAGGGAAGGGTTGACTTGGGAGAGTTCTCCATGGTTGGATTGACATAGGATGCTGTAGAGCTATGTACTTAGATAGGTACATTGACATATCAGTTGAGTACTATGATTGAGCAAATGGATCAGGCCACTGAGTAGATCATTGCATTGACCTCAGATGGGGATGCATCATAGAGGCAGGTGGAGGTGTATAGGACTGAATGATACATCACTAAACAGGCAGCCATTTTAGGTGGGGCTAGACAGGTTGTGGCAGAGGCTTTTGTAGTTCATTGAGATGAAACCAGGGTGGGCAGAGAGGCAGCCTACTATCGGGTATTGTATCATCAGCTATTTCCTAAGGAATAGAGATGAGAATACTTAGAGAGATCTCAATCACAGAGCATAGTCTGGACTTCTACATCTCAGGGATCTATGGGGATGCCACCACGTCCACCACCGAGACAGGGAGGTGAATCATCATAGCCACCAACATGATTCATCAGAGGACTATGTGGCACATGATTTTTTGTTTTTTTGGATGAGATGTATATGTATATCGGCACCGAGGTGCACATGATGTATTTTATTGATGACATACTTATGTACTTAAGGATATTTGATATATATATATGATCGATGAGGACTCTATGATGCTATGATGTATGATTTTCATGCTTTGATTTATATGATGTGATGATGCATATGCTTATATGATTACTGACATTTGATGCTTGCAATGTGATGCATATGTATGACAAATTGTGGATGCAAGATGGTTTTATGCTTATGTATATATGACGTATGACTGATGTAGGGTGGATGATGTTTAGATGATGTACTGACATGTGTGGATGCAAGATGTGATGTGATTTTGTAATGTATATGCTGATGTTTTGTGAATATATATATATGAATGCAAGATTAATCTAAATGAATCTTAACAATGCAAGACTATAATGATTTAACAATGCAAGACTAAAATGAATCTAAATGATTTAACCATGCAAGACTAAAATGAATCTAAGATGAATTAATTATGCAAGATGTACATGATTTAACAATGAATCTAAATGTTTTAACAATGCAAGATGATAAAATGAATCTAAATGTTTTAACAATCTAAATGATTTAACAATGCAAGATGATAAAATGAATCTAAACGATTTAACCATGCAAGACTAAAATGAATCTAAGTGATTTAACAATGCAAGATGATGAAATGAGTCTAAATGATGGATTAATTATCCAAGACCCTAAAATGATTTTGACTATGAAATTAAATGAACTTAATGCAATCTAATAATGAACCTAATGCAACAACCAGATGCAATGGATGTGATGGATGCAATGGATAAGATGGGACCCATATTTTTGGTGTGCATCACGATCAATTGATGAACCAGCCAGGAGGACAATGCAGGACCAGGCAGGGAATGTTAGTGTGATGATGACTCAAGATGTTAGTGTGATGCCAAAAATATACAAGGACCAGACTGGGTGCTTAATTACATGTGAAAAACTACAAGCGATTATGTACACATGTTGCTGTCGAGATTTTGATTGGATCTTGCTTTTTGACGCGTGCAATAGTTGAGTATGTTGTTTGATTAGTTTTAGAGATGATAATGATCTAGATTTAGGTCAATGAGAGGAAGGATTTATCCTCAAAGGACCAATTTTTAGAAAGATGGGATTCATTAATCTGATTGGTCAAAAGTGCACTGTGATCAAACTATGGAACCAAGATGTCGTCAAAAGGCACTTGCCAAAACCTAAGATTTTAAGAGCGTAACTGGATCATGTTCTGAAAGGATACCAATTGAGGACATGAGATATATACAAGAAACACTAAGTGAAAGACTAGACAAAATATGTATAGGACTGAAGCTCAAAGATTGGGATATGGATAGCAATATACAAGATGATATGTACAAAAGCTCAGGACACGAGATAGGAGGATCATTTTGGATTAGTGTGTAGGATATGTGAACACCCAGAGAATATAGGAAATGCTGAGGTTTATGGAAATGTGATGCTGGTGATGGAGGGAAACAAGATTTTGATAGATAATGGAAGGGTCCACTATGTGTGACACTTGTTGCCAAGTTATCATCATGCATACTACTCTAAGGTGCCTGATTGCCAAGTTTTCACCATTTTACAAAAAATTTCTCTTTATTCTTCTTTTTTGATTTCTTTGGATATTTTTTATGTTTTTGATGTTGTCTAAGCGCCTTTTTGCCAAGTTTTTAGTGAGACAACCATTTTTTCAGCTTTATTTTTCTTCTTTTATGAGATTTTTTTAGGATTTATTTACATTGCTTTTCTACTTTTTTTAGGACTTTTTAAACTTGTTATGGATTTTCTTAGATAACTAGAATGAACAACCAGCCGTCAAGCATAGAAGCACCTGAGATGAATGATGTTGATAGGATCATTCAATGGTTCTCCTTTAGGGGTGAAGAGTTGATATGCCCCAGAAATGAAGCATGCAGTGACAACATAGGGGCCTTGCCAGGTGACTTCAAACTTACCTTTCTTTTCCCGATCAGTACCCACTTTTTGATTTTCCTTTAGCATAAGATCCCCCACCTGGAACTAGCATGGGGTGGACCTTCTTGTTATAGTTTTTCTTGAGTATATTTTGGTAGAAAATCAAGTGATCATAGGCTTGTTGGTGCTTTTCATCTAGTAGTTCAAGTTGTGTGAGTCGTGCTACTCGGTAATCCTCATCATCAACCAGGCCTCTCAGTGATACTCGGAGGGATGGGAGTTTGACCTCAATTGGTAAGACTACTTTAGCGTCATAGACTAGGGAGTATGGAGTAGTGCCAGTAGGAGTATGGTAGGAAGTGAAATATGCCTAGAGGGTGGGATTGATGTAGAGATGCCAGTCACAACCGGTATCACTGACAACTTCTTTAAGGATTTTGAGGAGGGTTTTGTTAGTTGCCTCAGCTTGGTCAATACCTTGCAAGAAATATGGACTAGAGAAATGGTGATGGATATGGAGGCGAGTACACAAATCACTGACATGTTGATTTTAAAATGGTGTTCCATGATCCGTGAAGATGGTGGAGGGTATGTCAAAGTGGCAAACAATGTGGTAGAGGATGAATTTGGAGATCTAGACACCTATAGTGAGGGTGAACATAATTGCTTCAACCCACTTTGTAAAGTACTCTATTGTTGTGATTATGTACTTATGGCCTTCAGAAGATAGGGGAGTAATCTTACCAATGAGTTCAAAACCCCAACAAGAGTTGGACCAAGGAGGCGCAATAGGTCTGAGGTCCTGGGTAGGAGCATGATTCAAATTAGCATGTTGTTGGCAAGGTAGACACTTCTTGACAAACTCACAAGCATCATGTTCCATTGTAGGCCAATAGTACCCTGTACATAGAATTTTCTTAGCTAGGATCATGTCACTTGTGTGGGCACCGTAGATTCTAGCATGTACCTCTTATAAAGCTTGGGCAGCTTCATTTTCATCTAAACACCTAGAGAGCACGTTGTGATAGCCTCGATGATAAAGGGTCTTGGCTATGAGGGTGTAACGGGAAGCTCTGCGAATAAAGTTTTGGTGTTGGGTTGTAGTGAGATGAGGATATATGATACCATTTTGTAGGTAAGCTTGGATATTGTGGTACCACGGGGACTAGGGACCAACCAAGACACACACGTGATTTGATTCATTGTTCTCATAAGCATGAGCATGAATTTTCTCAACTAAAAATTTGTATTGTGTAGACTCGTGAGGAATCTCTAGGAGGGAGCCAATTGTGTCCATTGCATCAGTATCCTTATTATGCAAGTGTGGTATTTGTGTTATCTACAAGTGGAGGAAATGCTCATTCATCTTGTCAACCATCTACTTATATGGCATCAATTTGTCATCTTTCGTTTGATACTCATCTAGAACCTATTTGATGATGAGTTGGGAATCGCCAAAGAAATGTAGAGTTGTGATGTTCCATTCTATAGCCATGCAGAGTCCTAAAATTAGTGCCTCATATTCTGCAATGTTGTTCATGCCAGAAAATCCCAATTTGAATGACATAGGGATGTAGTCACCTTGAGGTGTGACAAAAAGTATTCCTGCCCCTGCACCATGAGCTGTGTAGGACCCATAAAAGTAGAGTTTCCAAGTAGGTTGCTCTTCTATCATTCACAAATTATCATCTAGATATTATGTGATCAAAGGATATGTGTCTACCAATGGCGCTTCTACTAGTTGATCTACGATGACTCCTCCTTTAATGGCTTTTCTATCTACATATTGAATATCAAACTTTCTTAGCAACATAACCCATTTTTCCATTCGACCTATGAGAGTATTCCTAGAGAGTAGGTACTTGAGAGGATCCACCTTTGAAATGAGCTTGGTTGTATGAATAAGAATATATTAGCAAAGTTTTTAAGTGGCAAAGACCACTGCCAAATATGCTTTTTCCATAGGTGAATAATTGAGCTCATAACCCACTAAGGTCTAACTGATGTAATAAATATCTCTTTCTTTTCCTTCATCATCCAATTGAGCAAGGAGTGCCCCTAGTGTTGTTGTAGTAGTGGAAATATATAGGATGAGTGGTCGTCCGGGTACAGGTGGTACCAAGATGGGTGGATTAGCCAAGTATTCTTTGATCTTGTCAAAAATCTTCTGACACTATGGATCCCATTTGAAAGTGTTATCTTTTCACAGGAGATGAGTGAATGGTTGGCACTTGTCTACTAGTTGAGAGATAAAATTGTGCACAAATTGTAGCTTTCCTTGGAGGTTGTGCAGTTGTCAGAGTGTTTTTGGTGGAGGCATCTCTATGATAGCTTGTACCTTCTTTGGATCTATTTCAATGCCTTGTCTGGATACAATGAACCCAAGTAGTTTTCCTAATGTGACCCCAAAGACACACTTCTTAGGGTTAAGCATTAAGTAGTAGTGTCCAATTCTGTCAAAGACACATTCCAAAACATTGAGGTGATCTTCCCTTTTAACCGATTTTGCCAAGATATCATCGACATAGTCTTCAAGAATTTTGTGTATCATGTCATGGAAAATGACAGTCATGGCCCTTTGATAGGCTGCCCCAGCATTTTTCAAGCCAAAAGGCATCATGTTATAGCAGAAGGTTCCCCAGGGGGTTGTCAATGTTGTCTTATGTTGATCCTCTTCTGCAATGGGGATCTGATTATATCTAGAAAATCCATCCATGAGTGACAACATCTCATGTCCTACTGTGAGATCCATGATCATGTATATGTTTGGCAATGGGAAATCATGCTTGGGACATGCCTTGTTGAGATCTTAGAAGTTTGTACATATCTTGATTGATTTATCAGGCTTAGAGATGGGCAGCATGTTATAAATCTAGTAAGAATAGTCAATGGGGCGGATGATCTTGGCTTGGAGTAACTTCTCAAGCTCTACTTTGACAAGTAGTGCCACTTTAGGGTGCATCTTTCTGAGCTTTTTTTTGATAGGTTTGATGTTTGGGTCCACTGCAAGATGGTGAACCACCAAGTTGGGGTCTAATCCTGACATGTGGGAGTAAGACCATGCAAACTTATTTATGGATTCTTTCAATAAAGTGACAATATCACTTTCTTCTGCTTCAGTCAAAGATGTTTCTATGTATGTGATGGCGGGATTCTCTTTGGTACCCAAGTTGATAGGTTTTTCTTCTTCAATGAGAATCGATGACTATTCAGGCCTGTAATCACGGATTAGAGGAAGAGGAGAATCTTCATCCTCTAGCACCTTAGAGAGGTTTTCACGAGGGGATACGCCCTTTGTTTTTACTTTTTTATGATCAGATAGCACCCCAGAGGGGTTTTTGCTAGGGGATCGATTTTTCTCTTTTTTATTTTTGTTTTCTTCTTCATTTTTGCGGCTGAAGTTCTCCTCTTCCCCAAAGTATGCCTTTGGGTCCAGTTTGTAGACATATGCTAAGTCTTTCCCCAGTCATTTCTTTTCTCAATTTCTCCCATAAATCTTAGGAGCGCATCCTCACTTTGGAACTTGTCAACATGCATGACACTTGGTTGGTCCCAGTCTATGAGTTCAGGATGGCAGAGGGGAAGGTCAATGAAGAGAATGGAAAGTTGGCATAGGACAAAATTGCCTAGGAAGGTTTCATCATCAAAGACATCGTCATAGGCTCTCACAAATTTCTCTTCTGGGACATCTTCGATGTCAGCGATTTTGCCTAGGGAAGGATAAAAGGCATAGATATTTTTGTTGGTGCCCCCATTCGTGTCAGATTCCATGCCAAGGCCTAGGTGCTTTTCTCATTAGGTAGGTACAATAGGATATTTCATTCCTTGATCTTTATAACCAAGGCCACCTCCTTGGTAGTTCCATTTTTCTGTCACCAGTTTGTGAGTTGCAGGGTACTTACCTTTGAAGTAATTGAGGTGACTTGTGTCCTTGGGTGGTGGATCCTTATAAAGCCATTGGTTGATATTTGGTGTCATTTCCTGGCCAGTAAAAGTACCCTTTGAGATAAAAGTGGTAGGAAAAAATTGTAGCACCTTGGTTATCTTTGGTTTTGTCTTGTTTAGATTAGGTTGATGGCCTTGAGTGTGTGGATCAATTGGCAGTGCTCCAACTGTGAGGGCATCAGATAAACTGTACTCACCACAACCTTTATTGTTGAGCTTGACCGTGGAAAGGGTGGAGGAAAGGATTGTTTTTGGGTCTGAGTGGGTTTGAGATGAACTGGTGACAGAGGTCCCAATGTTGATCCCGAGATAGTGATTGGAATGTGGAAAGGATGTTTCCAATGCATTGCAGTATGCGAAGGGCTTGGGATCTGCACAGATGGTGATCTCAGTGTCATTATATGGAAATTTGATGCACTGATGGTAGGTGGAGGGGATGGCTTGCATAGAATGAATCCATGGTCATCCAAGGAGGATGTTGAAGGGAAGGTCAAGATCAACAACATGACATAGTGTATCCTATATGATGGGGCCCACTTGGATGGGTAATGATATGGTGCCTTCAGAAGTATGCTCCAGATTGTCATATGCTTTGATTTTTGTGACCTCATTTGTTATATCAGCATCAATGCAACCCAATTGTTTTATGAATTTTAGAGTACACACGTTTAGGGCCGATCCATTATCTATCATGACCCATTTAATGGAAAAATATTTAACCATGACAGTAATACAGAGTGGGAGATTATGATCAGGTTCTTTTAAGGGCACGTCTATTGGTTTAAAGGAGACCCCACAAGGTGCAGACAAGTCTCTAACAAGGTTCTAGAGTTTGGTGAGGTTGATGTCGCTGGGAACACGGGAGTCTTGTACAGCTTTATTAAGGATCTCTTGATAGGTGGGTGAAGTGCGAATGAGATCCAGGATGGAAATTTGGGCCAGAGTATTCTCTAGGTGTTCCAAAATGTTGTATTGGGTCCCAACAGATGGGGTGGGACCGACACCTGCAACTATTATCCTGCCTCTATGAGTGGTGACTACACATTGGTTATTGACACCCTTGACATGGATGACATTGACGAAGGAGTGGAATTGGGATATGAAGCCGAGGAGATTATCATAGTTGATATATGCATTGTTATAATATTTTTTGTTAGCATTTTCTCCTTGCTTACCCTTCCCTTGGACAAAGGACTCAGTAGGATTGCCTGGGCATGTACCTGAAGTGTGTTGAGGGAATGCATTTTGATAGATTTTAAGGCCCACATTTTTCTATGGTTAAGCAGGTGAGTCCACTTCGATCTCTTTGCAGTCAATGAGATCCTGGACATAATTTTTTAACTTCATGCATTTGAGGGTGGTATGTCCCTTAACATGGTGATACTCACAGTACTCGTTGTCTTTATACCAGGCAGGTTTATGTGTTGAGTCATCAAATGGCTGTATTTTTGGATACGCGACTTGGTTAGCTTGGACTAGCTTGCAGAAGATGACAACTATGGGTTCACCCAAAGGGGTAAATGTGCATTGTGGCACATTTGAAGTGTGAGGCCTTTTTTGTCTATGTGGGACTGATATAGCATTTGTCTGATTCATAGGACCAGCTTGGTAGTTGTGTTGATATGATGTCCCTGGAGAGGGATAGATAGTTGTGCCTTGAGGGCATGTGTTTTTCTGGTATGTTGGCTGGTGATACATGGGAGTAGGCTATTGATACATGGGAGGAGGTTGAGGGTATACTGGTGGTGCTTACTGATAAGTTTGGGTAGGTGCATTGGGACCGTCTACCACAACCTGAACGTACTTGGTGTTAGTGGCTCCATCAGTCACTGCATTCTTATTTTTATTCCAATACTATGATCAATCATTATTATGTTTTTCAGGTTGGTCTTCTTTGTAGTGCTTGATGGCAATGTCTTCTATGAGACCTCGTTCAAGATCCATACCTTTGATCCTAATGTCTTGATAAGTTTGTATGTAATTCATGCGCATGTGATAGGTGAGCTTAGGATGAAGGTTGTTAATGAAGATTTTGATAAGATATTGCTCAGGGGGTTGGTAGGACAACCTTGTAGTAAGCCCTTTCCAACATTGAAGGTAATCGGCCAGGCTCTCTCCTCCCTTTTGTTTGGAATTGCATAGGTCAAGGAGTGAGAGTTCATTTTTGACATTACGTGTGTATTAGGCCAGTAAATTTTAAGATAGTTTGGCGAAAGTAGAGACTGTGCCATAGGGGATTTTGTAGAACCACTTGAAAGCAATTCCTCTTAAGCTCTTGGGAAATATTCTCATGAGGAAATTATCTCTATAGGCCACTTCTTGACATGCCATATAGAACTCTTTCATGTGGCTCACAAGATCTCCCTTCCCCTGATATTTATCAAATTTGGGTGTCTCAAAATGCTTGGAGAATGGTATGGCAGTGATAGATTGATCAAACGGATAAGGACACACCTCTTCAAAATTGAATTTTTTAGCCTTGGTCCCTGCTTTTAGCTCCTTGAGAGTGTTCTTCATTTCCTCCCATTCATGGTTGATTTATCGGGGAGGATTATTAACTGTGATTGCATGGTTTCCTTGAACCTGATATGGATCAAATGGTGAATATGGAGGATTATGTGGGGGATATTGTGGTGTTTGATATGATGGTTGTTGGTCAACGTATATAGTTTTTTGTGGTGGAAGTTGCGGTTGAGGGGAATATTGCAGTGGAGGAGGTTTCGATGCTTGATAAGGTTTTTGCAACTGCTAGAAGTATGCTTGTATTTGTTGAGGCATTGGATAAGTGGGGTGAGCCTGTTGTGCACAAGTATGGTGTGGAGTATAAGTGTTTTGTGGTAGAATGACCCTAGTGGGAACACTGAATTGTTGTGGTGGGGGAATGGTTTGTGATGCAGTGGAAGATGGCATGGCTAGGTAGCTAGCAGAATGAGTTTGTTGTTTCTGCACGGGTTGGATGAAAGGATTAGAAAACTTTTGTAGTGGTTGTGTAATGAAGGGATTTTCCCCCTACATTTGTGGTTGTAGCTATTGAGCAACTTGGAGGGTGGACTGCGTAGTTGCGAAGGGGTTCATATGTTGCTATTGTGCTTGGGATGTGAATGGTTTAGTAATTTGATGTTGCAGTTGTTGTTGTTGGGATGATTGTTGGATGGATTGATGTTTCTAAATAGGTTGTTGTTGTTGTTGGATAGGTTTTTGCTGCTACTAGATAGGTTTCTTTTGTTGGATAGATTTTTGTTATTGTTATTGGATTGGTTGTTGTTGCTGGATAGATTGTTGCTACTGTTGTTGGATTAGTTGTTGTTGTTGGATAGGTTGTTGCTGCTGTTGGATAGGTTGTTGCTACTGTTGGATAGGTTTTTTTTGTTGGATGGGTATTTGTGGGTATGAAGAAGGGATTCATAGATGGTTGTTGCATGGGAGGATTTGGTTTGCATTTGTGAAAAAATTGTTGGCACACATTGTGGTTGCATTGCTAGTGGAGTGGGGAAAATGGACCCTTGCGGATATAAGGGTTGGTTATAGGTGTTGGTAGGTGGCATGCCTATGGTGAAGAAAGGTGGAATAGGCATGGAGACTTGGGTGCTTTGATGTTGCAAAATGGTTGTTGCACTTTGAACAGGCTGAGTAGGGATGGGCAGAATGGTAGTTTGTTGCGTGCTAACCAGTGGTGGTGGAAATTGTGCCACAAATGTTGGGAATGTTTGCAAAATTTGAACAGTTGTGAATTGAGGAGGTGCTTGTGTAGTGATGGGTGGTATTTCTTGTGTTGTTGATGTTGGATCAAGAGGCAGGGCTCTTGAGGTAGATGAAGGTGTTGTGTGCATGATAGA
Organism: Thuja plicata; assembly: GCA_018584345.1. Lineage (NCBI taxonomy): Eukaryota > Viridiplantae > Streptophyta > Pinopsida > Cupressales > Cupressaceae > Thuja > Thuja plicata. The sequence continues at coordinate 657,813 of MU228045.1, forward strand.
GGGTGGGATGGAAGGTTGGACTACTTGTGCGATAAGAGTTCCCACCTGTAGGGCTCATTGGAGTGGATCAAAACCTTTGTTTCTAGTGGGATGAGGATGTTCCCCTAGAAGTGCCATAGGTTGTGTGACAAGTGTGGGTATAATCCAACGTAGGAGTTGAAGTCCTTGTTGCTAAATGTCCAAAAGTACCTGATTTTTGTTACGTCCACTCATGGCATTTACCATGTGGACATGCCCTGGATGATTGATAAATGTTTCTATGGTACTCATGGTAGGCATCTCATTAGTATCTACCCATATGTGTTCAATTTATTTGTTGAGCTGACGCACTTAAGTAACCATGGAGTCAGTGTTGTTAGTCACAGGATTAGATGAACTAGCAGCAAGATTAGGATCCATGTTCTTCCTCTTCTTAGTGGATCATGTGATAGGTGGCATGAAATGACTACCCTAAGGGGATATGAGATGCAAGATGTAATTCAAAGATGCACCTAGGAAGCTAAGGATGATGATGTTAGAACTAAGATGCATCTAGGATGATGGATATACTCCTACGGATTAAGGATAACCTAATGTATGCAAGGATTAAGGGTTGCTTTCCCAAATGTAAGATCAAGTGGATGTGATTCTCTACCTAAGATAGACTTGTGGTCTTCGGCGGATGAGATTCTCTATCAATGTGAACCAACCTTTTGATCAAGGTGATGAGGTTACAAAGGCAAAGGGGATTATCCTAAACAATGCTTAGTTTAAGGACATTCAAGGATGGGGTTTGATTAAGATGTAGGCTTTTAAGCAACTCAAAAGTGAATGCAATACCAAGTGAAGGATGTGATCAAGGATGCTTTCAATGATGATTAGGATGATGTTAGGCTGATTAGGATTGATTTGGATTAATGCAGGATTATGTTGGGATGAGTGTGTGATGTGTTTCTAAAGATGACAACCTAAGGGAGGTCCTAAAAATGCAAGCTAAGTGGAGCTTAAGAATAGGAGGAACTTTCATTTATTGTGGTAAACCAGCTAGTCATATTGCTCAAATCCAACAAAAGTAGAGTTTAGACGATAATTTCCCATGAAATGAGCAACCTTGTTGTTTTAGATCACTTTGTAAAATTCTTCCTGTTTATGAATCTCTTGTTTGATGGAATCAATGATGTGTTGGTACTTGGTAGCCTCTCGGGTTGTGTTTTTCTCTTCTCTTTGCACGGGTGGTAATAGATTTTTTACCTTCTTATCCTTCTTAGAATCGGTTTGTGATAGCTAAATGTGGGCCTCTGATTTAGCCATACACTTCAACATGGTCATTGCTCTTCAGTTGTATATAGGAATGAATATAGATTCATTTATCCTGCATGTATGAAAGAATTGACCTGTTGCCTTCTAGAATGTAGGAGTATGAGCTTTCTCTCAGGTCATTGCAAGCTTAGTGACTACACCAAAGACCTAAATGAAGGATTTTAAAAGCTATGATAATGAAAATAAATGATTAATCTAAATGCAAATATAGTTTTTTGTTCATCCAAGACTAATTAGGATTCATTTTAGAAGCACCAAATTGAGTCTGTAAGATTGATTTTAAAACACCAATTGAAATATGCTCTAAGATTAGATTTGCATGCTTGAAATTAAAACAACAATGCTAAATGATAAATGCTAAGAAAAGAGAAGAAAAATGCAGTATAATAACTTTAAGCAAAAATTAGGATCCTTTGTGAGGGAAAAGAGTTTCTCTTTTATAGAAATCTCTCTCGAATCGATGGTCAAGATCAAACAAAAAGAGAGGCTCAGATTTGATTGAAGAAGCACAATCCATGTGCAAGTGATTTGATTGGTCGAGAGAGTCAGTTGACTGAACTGACTAATTACTTATTTTGGAAACTTCCAAAATCAGTTCACAGTTAACTGAAATGTTTCCAAAATGATAAACAGTGGAGAATCAATTAACTGAGTGGAACTGGATTGTTTCCATTTTGATAAATTAGTTAACTGGATTTGATGATGTCATATGCATTTTTAATAAATTAATTGATTTTGAATGCACATTTATGTTTTTATAATTAATTTTATTCCTTTTTGATTTAATTGACAATTTTATATTTTTATTTAATTAATATGTCTGAATATCAATTAAATAATTAACATAAGGTTTATTTTCCAATGTAATGTGATTTTAGGAATTAATTAATTAATCAAGTAAGATGATTGATTAGGACCTAGGGTTTAGGTCAGATCAGTTTGAATTCAATAATTGTCTGTTTGATTTAGGACTTAGGTTTAATCAAGATTAGGGTTTCTTGATTAATTGCTGAGATTGGGGGTCTAGGGTTTAGGTGACCATTTGTAGGTGATTACATTTGCCCCTCTTTGAATTGATGTGCAATCAGCGCATTGATTCAAAGACTTGTTAGCGAGAAGACCCAGAGTAGTTTGATTTTAAGAGATGAAACCACTCTTTTGAAGAAGAAGACCGACTTCAAGCTTGATTGGACAAAGATTGATCAAAAGATATAAAACAGAATGCTCAGTTTGATTTGAAGTGATGAAACTAAACATCTGTTTGGAACTCTTAAACCTTTTTGATTGGTTTGAATGAATAACCAGTTTGATTTGAAGTGATGAAACTGATTACCATTAAGAGATTTGATTAGCAAGCAAATTGACTTGATTTGAAGTGATGAAGCCAATTTGATCAATGTATCTAGTTTCAATAATGATTTCCCCGTATAAGACTGATCTTGTCTATTTTCGAGTGCATTCACCACTGTATAAGACCATTGATTAGGTTGCCTTTGATTTAAGATGATCTCAACTTGATTTGATGTGATGAAGCTGAGATGCCCCAAGCAATGGGGTTTTTATTGAGGATGTGATCACTGGAATGTTGATGTCCTGATCTTGCCCCCTCGGGAGTGAAATCAAAATATGGCTAGGTGCCCCAGTGATGAGAAGCAATTCAACTGATTAGACAATTTAGGAAGAAATTGATCTGATTAGAAAGAGGTCCCATGTGGTTAGGACAAAATCTATACTTGATGAGAGGTCATGTTGGAATGAGATTGACCAATAGTAAGATACATGGATTGATTAGAAGAAAAGCATGAGAGATTTACATTGGTTGTGCAAGTGGTCAAATTAAGATTTTGATTTTGATCCTGAAAAATAGAATTAGGATAGTGGATTTAGCAAGGGGTGTCATGACCACTTGACGATGAGAAGATTGATCGATTAGAATCTCAGATCCTTCACATTGGAGAGAGATAAAGTTATTATGCTGATTTCAACACTATGCAGATGCAGATGTAGATGCAGATGCAAGAGTAACATGAATGCAACCTAAGGTGTAGTCACCAAGCTTTAGCATTGAAAATTTTCATCATTGAGCATTTTTGGAACATCAGAGTCGATACAATCCTTACTAGTGCCACTGTGACCATAAGAATATGAATATGAATTTCATCGGATAAGATATGGGAAACTAATGTAAGCATCAAGGCACAATAGCCAAGATGACCTGAACATTGTTTCCAGTTGATGTTGCAAGAGTACACCAGTATCTAGGCATTCAAAGCCAAGATAACCATGAGTGCGTGCTTGTGTAAAAAAATAGATAAATAATAAACAAGGAGATAGTACCGACCTCACCCTTGCATACAAATAAATAGGATCGAGGGATGTGAGGCTTTTCTTCCTTAATGTAGGAGCTCTTACCACATACACCCTATTTATTTGACATTTCTAGATCATTGGGACCACACCAACAAGTAGTAGACAAAGAAAAGATTAACGAAATCAATGAGAACAGGTAGCATACAGATAAAAGTTCAGCATACTTCAGCCAGTTTCAAAGTATTTCAGATGTGTATAGGTATAGGGTGTTGAGAAACACCATTGTGCTTGTGAGTGCTTTATGTTTGATTGCTATCAATTTGTTGTTTATGTTTGTGATATCCAATGTGTGTTAAGAAACACAAATGCATCCAAAGATAGTGTTAAGAAACACTGTTGATGGTGGTGTCAAGAAACACCTGTTGGCATTAGTAGTGAGTTGTCCTTTAGGAATGACAAGATTACTGACTCTGGTGTAATCCAAAGATGTGATCCAATTGGGGTTCCATGCCCCTAGTAGAAAACAATGATAACTGAATTGACTCATACTGTAAGGACAAATCTAATTTGATTGCCCCCAGGCTATGACTCTGGATCGGTTTCAAGCCAGGAGGGTTCTTAGAAGAACCAGAGTGTCACGAAAGTGACTGAAAGATATGTACAAACTGAAGCAAAGGAGTGATGCCAAGATTGAGCATTGATAGATGGAGCATTGAGTACAAGAGGCACCTGTTTACCAAGTTTTCACCTACCTGGTAGAGATGCTATTTAGCAGAAATTGACTTGATTTGAAGTGATGAAGCCAATTTGATCAATGTGCCTGGTTTCAGAAATGAATGACTCGTCTAAGACCGATCTGTCTGGTTTCGAGTGTATCCATCACTATATAAGACAATTGATTGAGTTGCTATTGATTTATGATAATCTCAACTTGATTTGATGCGATGAAGCTGAGATGCCCCAAGTGATGGGGCCTATCTTGATGATGTGATCATTGAAAACCTGGTAAGCATGCCTATGTCGCCATCCTTTTTTTTCAATTTTTCAATTTTTTTGTATTTTTGATGTTTTTGATTTTTTTGATTGATGCATCAAGGAACCTATTTCTAGGTTTTCACCAAGATGATCATTTTTTTCAGGACTTTTTCCAATTTTTAGATTTTTTTGGTTGATGCATCAAGGCGCCTATTGCTAGGTTTTCACCAAGATGATCATTTTTTTAGGACTTTTTCCAATTTTTAAATATTTTTGGTTGATGCATCAAGGCATCTATTTGCTAGGTTTTCACCAAGATGATCATGTTTTCAGGAATTTTTCCAATTTTTAGATTTTTTCAGAGATTACTCTTGTCTCAAGCAAGATCACATTGGTTTGTCCCCAATGTCTAGCAAGGTAGAGGTCATTACAGGTCGATTAGAAAATTTATGGATGAGATGAAAAGACATTTATGGATGGAGAGGGTGAATGTGGCCCTCAAGGATAATCTCCTAAAGATTACCCAAGATAGGGAAAAAATGAATATAGCAATGTAGGCTCAGGGAGCGGTGCTAGATAGCATATAGGACAATGACCTTATGTCATGAAAAGCATGGAGTCTAAAATAATGGACATGTCAAGAGACTTTTAAGAACTTGTTTTGCATTTTTTTAATTCTTCATTTTGGTCAAGACCAAGGGGTCAATGCTGGATAGGATATAGCCATGATAGCACAATTAGGATAAGGGGTGATGGAGGTATAAGTGCATGTTTGGATTATGGCAAAGGATGCTCATAGATAGGAAGTGAAGGCTTGGGATAAGCAAGATCACTATAGGGTGTCATGGATGAGAGAAAGTGAATAGGCTGATGGAAAAGAAAATGGATGTCAAGATGCATGGTGTTCATGGATAGGCTCAACCTCGTCAAGATCAGCAGAAGGAACATGGATGCTCACTAGATGTAAGATATGATGGATGGGATGACATGGAAGGAACTTGCCCCTAAGTGAAGAGTGCAAGTAGGAGGAATTACGCATGATGCTTGTTTTCCATGTTTTCATCATGGTACGTATCCAAGGTGCCACAAGAAGTGGTTTTCACCGTAGGACGGATTGATTTATCTTTACTTTTTCTACGAAGGTGCCTGTTTACCAGGTTTTCACCAAGGCACTTTTTCTTTATTTTTGTACTTTTGATTTTATGGAGGAACTTTAGCTTGTGCTCTTTAGATAATGCTCCTTTGAAAGATATGCTATGATAGCCCGAGGCCACTGAAAGTATTCTCAAAGATGCTGATAGGGTGATGCTAGAGAAGGATTTATGTGATGGATTGGATAAGAGGGATGAAAGGATATTGGATAGGGTATGGTGATAAGATCAACATTGACACACCCCTTGAAGGGTAGTTGACGGATGGAGGAAAAGTGGATGGAATAGCTTGAGGTTTTGATGTATGAGTGGATATGGATCTTGGTAAACAAGGACCCAAGATGGATGAAGTATTCAAGGTAATGGATTTTGGGACATGAGGACCCAAAATAGAGTTAGAAGATGGGAGATGTTTAGATGGAGATAAAGTGGAAGTCTTTGGAAGCTTGGATGCCAACTCTGACTTTTCCTTTTTGTTCAAGCCTTTTAGGAGAGACTTGGGAATCCACATAGATTTTTCTTTTATTTTTTTATCCAAGTCCTTTGGAAGAGACTTGGGAATCCATATAGTGTTTGATTTTCCTTTGCTTTTGGATGATTTAGAACGCAATTCTTCCATAATGGATTTAGGAACCCATATTTTCTTTAATTTTATTCTTTGATTTGATTTAGAACACAATTCTTCCATGATGGATTTAGGAACCTATATTTGCTTTAATTTTATGCTTTTCTCAGTGGACCTTTGCGGTCTCTTCGTAGTCACATGTTGATTAGATGGGACATAGTGATCTTCATATGTAAGTGGATTCTTTGATTTCTGATTTCTTTGTTGTACATCCAAATTGCTTTCAAAAGACTTGGGAATTGTGGATGAATAGGACTGATATGAAAGGTTCCCATGGATTGGTTGATAAGGATATTTCAAGGATGCATGTCTTTGTTGATCTTGATAGGGGATAGGGTAATTGGATGGAGGGATATAAGGACACAAGATAGATGGAAGCTTTGAAGGTTTTAGCCTTGGAATATAAGGACCAAGGATGGATTTGGAGGATAGTGAAGGATGATGCTTACATTTGAATGGAGGGATATAAGGTGTGGAAGGGATATCAACATCTTTAGAGTGAGCCACATGACCAAGGCTCTTCTCTTTTGAATTCATATTTATACCTGTAGGCTCATGATTAGCTTTGATAGGAGAAACTTTGATAGGAATAACTGAAGCTTGAGGGGATTTATTGTTCTGCAAGGGATTTGGAAGAACGATGGTTTCATGAGGTGGATATGGAGGAGCATGACAAGGAGATGATGGGATGCTCAGATCTTGACAAGGATCTTTAGATGGTGTACAAAGAGTACCTTTATCTTGATTTTCAATAGGCCCATTAGAGATGGTGGAAAGGACATCTTGATCTTGCTTGGGAGATGGAGGGCTATGTTCTTGGAAGAAATGGAAGGGGATGATAAAATCATCATGGGACTCTTGAGATATGCGACTTTGGTCAACTTTTGGATAAAGATGAATGGTATCTTGATCTTGATCATTAGTGATATTCATTTCTTCACATTGTGGATTGGTCTCTTGACATGGAGCCACTTCTAAGGATGAGGTAGGAGTGTTGGTCTGTATGAGGGATTCTTGACAAGCTTATGGACAATCATTTGGAGTAGGCATGACAAGCATTGAAGCACATGGATGCTCTATGTATATGATCTTTGGAGCCTGAGAAAGACTTGCAACCGTATTTTGATTAGCTTGGATCTCTTTTAGAGATAGACCTTTAGAGTAGACATAGTTGTCATTAGGATCAGTTCTTGATGGAGATGGTGTGGCTGGTTTTGAAGCTTTAGGAGATGGAGGAATGCTAGAAGAAGTAGATGTAGTATGTGAACCATCACTAGACATGGATTCCTGATATTGATCTTGCTTGAGATTAGATGAATCATTAGGATTTTCAATTTCAATTATGCCATCATCTATGAGATCTTGGATTTTATGTTTCAACTCCATGCAAGATGAATTTTTATGCTCATTATGTTGATGATATGCACAATAATTACTCAAGAATCTTCATCCACGTGATGTGGCTTGAGGTAATGTGATGAGATCATTCTCAAGATGTTCTTCTAATGCAGATTCATAAGATTGTCCCAAAGGTGTGAAGTCTCTCGTGCATTTAACCCAAGGTTTTTCTTTTATGATGTTACTAATCCCTTTAGAGGAAGACTTCGTGGTGTTTTCAACAACTTTGAGGGCTTTAGATCTACTCGCTTGATAATGATCAAATAGAAAAGGATAAATTGAGCTTGATGAGGATTTGTTGGATTGTGTATCCTTTTCCCCTTTTAATTCTTGGATTTTAGATTTCATAGTTTGAAGTTGTTTTGATAAAGTTGCCATAAGAATATCTTCTTGCGCGTCATTAGGACCATAAGGTTTAGCCCATTTGCTTCTAGACATTGTAAGATTGGGTTGATGTGCTTTCATAGAAGATTGAAGAGGAGGTATGAAAAATTGATTGATTGACTGACAGGTATTGAAGTGATATGTAAAGTGCTGATTAAGTCCAAGACCAAAGGACAAAGGAGATAAAGTGCAACTGAGATAGAGAAGCAATGACTCTAATCTTGAGTCAAGGTTAACAAACCTATTTTCATAGCTCAGGATAAGGACATCACAGACAAAGATGATTAAGATAACAAGTCACTTGGACTAGCACAGAAAAGTCAGATTGCAAGACAACAACGAGTCAGACTGTCAATAGATTGCAGTAAAAGATAGACTAGTAGTGATGTTGTTGAGAACATAGATTTGTGAAAATTTGGATAGAACCTTCACAACAGAATATAGAATTGGACAACAAGTTGATAGATTTCTAGAGTTTTGATAGCAGATGCAAAAACTCAGACAAGAGTTGACAGTTAACACCTAGAAGTGCAGATTTTGAATTGTTGATCATTTTGATGTTTGATTTGAATGTTCATTTTGAATGTTTTGATGCTTCACCCACGCAAGATACATCAAGCAGAATGTTTGTTGTAAAAATAACAAAGACACCACAATCCTAGGATAGTCAGGGCAATATCTGTTGAATTCCCACTTGAACCAAAGTTCAGCCATGTCTACTCATAGCAGACAATGTAGAAGCTTGGAGGCATGGGCTCCTCCTTACATGTGCACTCACTTCTTAGGCACACCAAGCTTTGAATCCCAAGGGTAATCACTTCCCAAGGGACCATTATCTCTACTAAGAACCGTGAAAGTGTGGGATGTCTTAGTCGGTCTCTGACTTTCTATGCCAATAGATAGAGGGATTTTGGATACTAGAACAAAGTGTGTAGTCAAGGAATCCGTTCACGTGGTTATACTTGCGGCAGATTAGCTCCGTTATGGAGGCCTCCCAGCCTACAGAAGTTATGTTCCTTAGGTTTTAACGCACCACAAGGGTATTGAAGGAGGTCTTCTTCCCAATATAACACATTCAACACCTATTCATTGTGACATTACTCACAATGACATTTTTTATATACCAGTTCGGAAGGGCTTGGCTTTAGCCTGTTACCGGTTGGGCAATCCACTCTCACTGGCTCTGTTAAAGCACTCAGGAGGTAGCCACACTAAAGGATTTGTATGGATTTCTCTTACACCCAAGATCTGTGAAGGTGAGGGGAGAGGATACGTCCATGCAATTCTTAGGATTTACAAAACTAAAAGACACTTCAAGAAGAATGAGAAAATGACAATAATGTTTTTGGATTTGTGATCATCCCAAAAGGGCAAGAGCATAGTTTCCTAACATCATTGTCATTCCTGAAACAGTAAACAAATGGTCATTTTAATAAGTCCTGCATGCGGGTTCCTATTTTAAGAAAGCAAAAACAAGAGGCAAACACATTGTTTCACGTTCTATTGATCAAAGGCAACCTGCAAAACCAATTCATGAGTAGTTTGAGTTTCAGTCTTCTTGAGTAACATTCTACAAACCACTGTTAGGCTGTATGAAAATGATAAGATCACAAACAACCAAGCCAAAGTTTAGTCCACAATATCAAAATTATCAAATCAGAAAACAGAGTGCATATTCAGATAGTAGACAGAAAATCATGCGGTTTCAAAAGAAATCACTCAACAAAGTGATCGTATGAGTCCGTACGAGGTTTTGAAAGCTATAAAAATGAGGACTAGACAGCAATAGTCACCAAAAACAATGATTTCTGATCAATCTAGAGAGATAAGTCAAAAATCGACTTCACCACAGTGATCCTTGTAAAATTTTACCCCAAATAAAAAAAAAGCTCTGAAAAAGGACTCCAGATGAGCAAGTTATGATGATTTTAAGTTAGCCTCCAAATTCAAAATGCTTAATGAAGTGGGGTAAGCAATTTAAAATTCTGATGATGTCATTATTTCCCGATGTTAAATTTGACACTTGTATGGCCGTCAGAAAATGCGAATAACACAGCAAAAAATGTGCAGAAGGGCGTCAAATTTAATCCCTAAAAAAATCATGTGTAAAGACAAGGCAATAAAAAGTTGCCACTTGTCTGCTGAGTTGTTGTGTGAGGTGGTGAAAAGTGTGGTAGGGTGCCACATGTCTCCTTCTGGTTCGTTGTTGTCACGGGTCTGAAGGTTCTTGTGTGGTTTGGGAGGTTGCGGTTTTTGAAGCTGCGCAGGGTTTGGAGGGGAGGACAGGTGGCGGGAGTGGGGTGGGAGAGTAGGGCAGGCAGCGGGGAGAATAGCAGGAGAGGGATGGCGGGGATAACAGCACAGGGGGAGATGGTTGTGCGAGTAGGGGAGGGAGGTATAAGGGATTTGAATGCGGGGAAGGAGGATGGCGGGTTGTGGGGAGAGGGAGGGTGGCGGATTAGAGAGTAGCAGAGGGATAAGGGTAGAGGGAAGTGTGCTACGCGCGGGCAGGGAGGATGCTGCGGTGGATGGAAGGAGGTGGTGGCAGGGATGGGTGAGGAGAACGGTGGTGGAGGTAGCGGCGGGTTATGAACAAATAGTTTTTATCCCACATGCGTGGGCACAAAACCTATTTGATGTTTAAAAGCAATATGCAACATTTTATATTTTGAAGTAGAGGCTGAGGCTCTTGGCGCAGGCTGTGGTAAAGGTTTGATACCACATGTGAAATTTGCTACAAACTATGTTATTCGTGACAAATCGAAGACTAACACAAACAGATGTAAATGTCTAATTTTTGCTAGCACACTCAAAAAATGCTAAAAAGAAAAATATTGCCTCGATATGTGTGTTGGCTTTGACCTGCACACAATGCCTCGATTTGCATGTAGAAGATCGTAGGGCCTTTGTTTGCAAAAAAAAATTTCCACAGATTTCATTTTGAGCAAACATAGGCGTGTTTATAGTCATTTTTAACTGAAACGATGTTTCAGACGCAACCGTGGACCCAGATTTTGCTCAAAGTGAACACAAAATAAAATTAAAATAGAAGTCAATAATGAGGCCTAAAATTGATTTTCAGCCCCACGATGGGCACCAGAAATGTGCGTGCTAAAAGTGGCCTCTACTTAGCAGAACACTTCAACATGGTCATTGTTCTTCAGCTGCATACAGGAATGAATGTTGATTCATTCACCCTACATGTCTGAAAGAGTCGACCTGTTGCCTTCTAGAAGGCAGCAGTATGAGCTTTCTCTCAGGTCATTGCAAGCTCAGTGACTACACTGAAGACCTAAATGAAGGATTTAAATCTATATGCTGAAAGTAAACTATTGATTAATCTAAATGCAAATGCAAATTGATGTCAATCCAAGCTAGTTATGATTCACTTTTAGAACACCAATTGAAATGTGAGATATTCAATTTTAAACCCAAATTGAAAGTGTGTTCTAAATTAAGTTTGCATACTTGAACAAAAGTAAACAACAATATTAGCTAAATGAGAAAATTTTAAGAATGCTAATACAAAAATGTAGTATAATAACATTAATCAGAAAATTAGGATCCTTTGTGAGGGAAAAGAGTTTCTCTTTTATAGAAATCTCTCTCGAATCGACGATCAAGATCGAACAAAAAAAGAGGCTCAGATTCGATTGAAGAAGCACAATCCATGTGCAAGTGATTTGATTGGTTGAGAGAGTCAGTTGACTGAACTAACTGATCAGTTATTTTGGAAACTTCCAAAATCAGTTCACAGTTAACTGAAA
>MU228045.1:669783-712645 GCA_018584345.1 Thuja plicata
ATTTGATGATGTCATATGCATTTTTAATAAATTAATTGATTTTGAATGCACATTTATGTTTTTATAATTAATTTAATTCCTTTTTGATTTAATTGACAATTTTGTATTTTTATTTAATTAATATGTCTGAATATTTAATTAATATGTCTGAGATGCTAAAAACTACACACAATCAAATCCAAAAATCAAATTGTAAAATCAATTAAATAATTAACATAAGGTTTATTTGCCAATGTAATGTGATTTTAGGAATTAATTAATTAATCAAGTAAGATGATTGATTAGGACCTAGGGTTTAGGTCAGATCAGTTTGAATTTGATAATTGCCTATTTGATTTAGGACTTAGGTTTAATCAATATTAGGGTTTCTTGATTAATTGCTGAGATTGGGGGTCTAGGGTTTAGGTGACCATTTTTAGGTGATTACAAGGTCATGTCCTATAAATAGATCTAATCGTGGATGAATAGTTGGAGATTTTAGGACATATCTCATAAAAGACTAAATTCTAAAAATTAGAGCTCAAGGTAATCTTTGCAAAAGGATGTTTTTTTGATGATTTGACAAAAGTTTGATCTCGTTCTGATTTTCAATAGGTTTTCTCCATGGAAAGAACCAATTTCAACATAGTCAAACTAGAAAATAACATGCATAAGTTTAAAAAAATCTAACAAGGGACAAAGAAACCTTGAAGGATACAAGCAAGTGACAAATTTGAATGTTGGATATTTCATTTATGTTTTAGATTTTGCAATGTTCTTAAAAAACTTTAAGCACACATCTACCTAAGGAATTGGCTTCAATGAAATATTATAGACCCATTTCTTGGTAGTTTGTCAGCTCACACAGTAGTGTCACCCCCGAAAGGGTGCCTATGTGTTTGCCTTTTCAAGGTATTATTGTTGTGCTACGAAGATCTCTTTTGCAACACAATACCTTGGGACACATATGATGGGGATCTTGGGGGGCTATTCTTCCCTCCCTTCACACTATAATAAGTCACCATTTAGAGGTGAATCAGATAGCTTCTATGCCTAGAGTGTTTAGTAAGTGTCTCCATTTGATTATATCCTCTATGTCTACACAAGCACGATTCAGTCGTATAGCCCCATAGAGCGTCTTGACAAAAGTGGTCACATAAATATGATTGAGACCGTGAGGTTGCACTTAAGTTAGATGAGAGCCAAGTATAAGCTCAAATACCAATCGACTCCCGAGGCTTTAGACCCAAAGAGTAAATTTGATTAACATGAGTTAGAGTGGTGTGGCTTACACCTTGTTCTCACATGGGTCATTCCCCAGAGATTTTTTCCTCGACCGGCAAGCCCATCTCAAGGATTAATTTGAAAAGCATGGATTAGCGACAAGTGGGGTCTAGATTTATAATTTTCCTCAAGTGAAAAAGATCATACTCTCCTACCCAATGTCATTTTCTCCCAAACACGCAAGACAAAGTTTTGTTCTTTCCCAAAAGATTCAATTGTTTAACACAAAGCAAGTGTGTCTAGGTTTTTGATCTTCCCAAAAGGGAAGAGAGCATAATCCCCTAACACTTGCTTTGGATTAGACAAATAAATCTAGCTAATTAATCTATGTGCCTTAAAAATATTATCACAAACATGATCATTTGGTTGATTTTGATTTGAGCCAACCTACAAGACAAACGTGAGTAGTTTTGAATTGATTTCTTTAGTCAGTAGTGCTGCAAAACAACTGATTATTAGTTTCAATTTAAGCCTTTGACCAGCGTTGAAAACACAAAAACCACTTAAAAATTATTAGAAAATGATCAAAAATAGTCTTTCAAAGTGCAAACGTCGATTCAGGGCATAGACATTGGTTATGTGTTTTAGCTCAAAAATGACAGAATGCAAGAAAATATGCCAGAAAACACAGAAAAATAGAAAATATGTTATACCAGTCGGAGATGCCAATTTGACAACACAGACGTTGGTTAACTTCAAACACCATTTTGTGAATCACAAATGTTGGTTTATGAACTAGCATTTACAAAGACGTCGCTGTAACTACAAGCACAAAAAGACATCAAAAGACAGCAAACAAAGTTAATTTTTCCTTCTTCTTAGTCTTTAATTTGATCAAATTTAGCCATTTGAGATTATCCAAACAATTAAAAGTTAGTATTATTTAATAGTTTATCAAGATTTGTTCCCTTATTAAAATTTTGGCATTATAACTGCTTGTTAGATTGATCTCTACTAAAAAAATAGAAAGCTACAATACTGAAAAGCAGTGAGAAAACCAAAAATCTTGATAAAAAATAACTTATGTTTGGAAAAATTTAAAATTAACAATGCTAGGTGCAGACACTGATGCAAGTCACAGATGTTGATTGTGCGCATACGCCGAATGCAAGTTCAGTCAGAATCAGCATTTGCGCAGATGCCTCTGCGTGAAATGCAAATGTCGATCCTCATGTTTGGTGAAATTTGAAGAAAAAAGACAAGAAGTTTAGAAATATTTAGGGACGTGGGTCCCACTGAGCATGCCAGAATGTAGTATGAGGAATTCTTCTATCTATTTGGAGCAAGCTCAAACATGACAAGTTAGTGGGTTAGCACATTGAATTCATGAAAGAAACAAGAACCAAACAAGACTTCAACATAACATCAAATTGAGCTAAAAACAAGCAAAATGCACCCTATTCTACTTATTCAATTTTATTTTTTTGGATGAATGTGGGTGTGCTCTCTCAAACACACAAGTGAAGTGAATCCCCAATGCAATGAAAATTTAGAACAATGAAGAAAGATTCAAGAACTAGTATGAAGAACTAGTCTCAAATCTTCTTCAAGATAATAGATCAAACTATGAAATGATATGCATATGCAAGAAAATATGATTCATTTACCAAATTCAAACCTAACATGTGATTTCTATGTGAATTAAACAAGAAACTATAAGCATGAAAACTAGCTATTAAATTCTAAAACAATTCTAGCATGATAACAATGCAAATTGAGAGATGAAAAATGAAGAGGAGAAGGCCTTTATTTATAGGATTTTGGGGGAGAAGAAGAGGGCTTGGATGATGTGGCATCTATGTGGCATCTATGTGGCATCCACATAAGAGACACATAAGGGACACATAGGCTTGAGGGGATGGCCAATTTTGAGTCAAAGATAGCATTTAATATTTAGTGGCTCAAGAATTCCAAGTGGGAGACAAACTTGTAAGAGGAATTTAAGAGGAATGGGTGACCTTTTTGGAGAGAATTTCCCCATGTGGGTGAGCATTCCATTATCCTTAAAAAGGTTAGGAATCACCCTTTAACTATGATTACAGGACAGATAGGTAGGGAAGCATGCTTAGTGAGGTGATGGGAGTAGAGTAGGAATAGGGTAGGCTTAGGGTAGGTCTCTAGGTTGGATTAATAGGTTCCTAGCTAGGATTTTAGATTGTAATTCAAATTATATTTGAATAAATCATAGTTTAGAAGAATTGGGGATATGGAGGGATTTTAATAAATATAAATTTATTAAAAAATGGATTTTGTGAGGTAAATGTATTTAAATAAAATACATTGGAATAGTATTTGATCATTGATAAATACCAACTATGAAACTATTTAATTAATTTAAATAGTTAGAAGAGAAAGGGAAATTAATATTAATAATAATATTAATGTTTTTGGATGTCTACAATTTCAAATAGATCTTGCATAAACAATTCAAACCCTAATATATGTAAATTCTTCTCATTAATGTATCTAGAAAATTTCTCAAAAATATCTTGTTTGATCTGATATGGCTTTGAATATCCTTCCCATCGCCATAACTATGATTTTGAGAAGTCGACCGATCCATCTACTTCCACTGCAAGTTGGTTCTGTCATAACTCTGAGATCAAATATTTGAAATTTTAAATATTTGCATGACAACAGTCACAGCTGGTGCGAGATCTGCATCAATGGCTCTGAAAATGCCTTTATTTGTGTTTAAAATGTGACCGCAGATCCTATCTCTGATCTGTTGATTTTACCCGTCTTTACTGCAAAGACACGTGGTAGCCTGGTGTTATGCCTTGAACAATAGATTTTGAGCATTTTGTAATCAAGCCATTATGTAGACCGTTGGATCACATAGGAACTGCTCGATCATTACCCTTTAGACTTTGACTTTACCCCAAAACTTAACCTGACCTACCTTTAACTCAGGTTCACCGAATCTCTCATATCGCTGAGTCACTGAAACATTTCCTTTAACCCAGAGTTTCTTACCGAGACCTAGTGACAAGGTAGTCTTGTAGTCTCCTTACCTTTTTGTTAACTATGAGTTTGTCACGAGACCTAGAAAAAAAGAAATTGCACAATCTCCTCTCATTCTTCTTAACCGTGGTCTCTTCACGAGACTTAGCAACAATGTACATCTGCTTGGAACATGTGGCACTATAGCGCATTGCCTCATAGGTTAAATAGACTACATCTGGGCATCAATCCTTTATGCTAGCTATTGGATCTTCTCAAATCTACACAGAGATTACCTTGCGTTGACTTCAACCCTAACTTAGTTTTGAGTCAAACCTAACCAAGGTGAACTGTTAATCCTTTTGTCTCCAAGTCACTAGATCTTATCCTTAACTCTAGCTATATCATGAGACCTAGCGATCGAAAGGCTTTAACCTAACCCTGCCTAAACATAAGTTATACCCAAGGGTTAGAAAAATAAGTTGAGTCATGAGGTCTCTGAATCTTTTGTTAACTTTGAGTTACTTTATGAGATCACGTGACTGCCCTTTGATCAAACATGATCCAACAATCATCACTGAGTCTCTTGATCATATGAGAATATTCCACTTTCTATTGAGACCACACAACTGAAGCAAGTCTCGTTATCGCTAGATGATACAGAATATTCCTTTTCCATTATGCGACTAGGAGATTAAAATCAAATTTAAATGTGCACATGGAATTTAGGAAACTTAAGGGGCCCAAAAAGGTAATGATAAAATAGAAAGGCATGGCCGAGCAACTAGGGTTTATACCAAACTCATAGGGTTTTTGCATACTTAGGTTATTTTTCATGATCAGGGTAAAAACAAAGAGCTAAAAAGATAGCAGAGGATGGCATTTCTCATAGGCTAGGCTCAACCCTTGTGGGAGCCACATTTACTCCACCTATAGCCAAATATTTACTAGATGGGGAAATTTTGGATAATATTTTGGCAATTTCTGTTGGATGTCTGACTGCTAGACATTGAGAACCAGTAGCATTTACATCCATTGGGCATAGGAGTCATCACCTGATAAAAATAGAACCCTCTGGAAAATATTGAAACTAGGAAGAGGAACCATGAACTGTGCACAAGCACTTCAAGGAAAGCTAGAAATTAATCTAGAAAGTAGGAACAGAAAATAGAGAAACTACTTACAATAATTACAAGGAAGGACAAACCTCGAAACAAGGTTTCAAATGGAATCCATTTACAGAAATGGGAAAGGGCTCTCCTCCAAGAGTTGATAGTTGAAAATAATTATGCTCCTTGCATTCAATGATGATGAATGGAGCTCCCCAGAAGGGATCAAATTTAGTATGTCTGCCAGGCTTGGTCTTGAACTCGTGCCATTTGAGGACTACATCCCCATTTTTGAAATTTCTACCCCTGGCTCTTTTGTCAAAACTTTTCTTTGTTTTCATTTGATGGAATTCCATATAATTCATGGATTTATCTTTGTGTTCTTCTAATTCCATAATCTAAGCATACCTAATTTGCAAAGGATCTCCTTCTTCAAACAAGACATACTGAGTACTTAACTAAGTCAAGGGCTGGCAATTCAGTTGAAATGGACAACTTAGCTTCTCTTCCATACACTAACATGTAAGGAGAAATCCCAATGATCTTCTTTGGGGTGATTATGTCTAACCATAAGGCAGATTTCAATTTGGTATGCCAATCTCTTTGGTTGTCATATAATGTCTTCTTGATTATCCAGATCAAGTTCTTATTAGTTGATTCTGCCAAACCATTACCCTGAGGGTAATAGTTTGAACTTGTGTTCAAATAAACACCATGTCTAATTTCCCACCCTGAGACTTTGAGGCCTGTAAAAGCTAGTGCATTGTCTGAAATAATGGAGTCAGCGACACTAAATTTGTGAATAATATCATCATAAAAGCTTAGGATAGCACTCTCGTTTGCTTCCTTCAATGCAACTGCCTCTGTCCATTTAGTGAAATAATTAGTTGCAGTGATTATCCATTTATGGCCTACACTAGATGGAGGATTAATCATGCCAATGAAATCTATGCCCCATCTCATGATAGGTTTCTCTGTTCTAGGGGGCTGAAGGGGTAGAGCTGCAAGTTTTTCTTTTCCTACAAACATGGCACATTTTATGCATTTTCTCACATAATCATGACTATCCTTGAAGATAGATGGCCAAAAATATCTATCCCTCATGATTTTAAAAGCAGTAGTCCTAGGAGAGAAATGACCTCTAGAGGGTCCATAATGGAATTCAAATAGGACACTTGCTATCTTTTCTGAATCTATGCATCTGAGAAGGCCACCATTATGATCTTTTCTAAAAATAATTTCATCTATCAGCACAAAGGGAATGGACTGCAATTTGTAGTACCTTCTTTTTGTTGAATCTAGATCTTTGGCGCATTCCCCTATTTTTAAGTAATGGATCATGTTAGGTAACCAACCTGCTATTAAGGATGCATTCATTTTCTCTGAGTCCTTTGGACCCTCATCCCCTGTCAACTACTCACAAAGACCTCTTCCTCTAACTAGCTTGGTAGTTTGGATGTCAATGTCATATTCCATCACTCTAGTAATCCAACCAGCCCTTTTCTCATTTAGGTCTTTAGAAAGTAAGAAATCTTTGACACTTGGATGAGTAACCTTTAAGTGTACCTTGTTGTGAGTCAATAGATATCTAAACTTTTTTAGGCTTTTCACCATAGAAAGTACATGTTTTTCCACAAAAGAATATCTTTGTTCATATTCTTCTAAGCCTTTTCTAAAGAAAGGAATAGGCTGCTCCAATCCTTCAAAATTTTCTTGGGTCAACATTACAGATATGGCATTAGAACCTCCATAAGAATAAATGATGAAATCCTTACTAAAAATTGGGTTTAATAGGGAACGAGCTTCTATCAAAGCCTCTTTAATAGCTTGGAAATTAGCCTTTCCTTCTTTTCTCCAGCTAAAAGCTGAATTCTTCTTTAACATGGTTGTCAAAGGCTTTAGTAAATATGCAATATTGGGAAAGAAACTCATAACAAAGGTAATCCTTCCTATGAAATATTGAAGACATTTCTTGTGATGTTGGAGGGGTAGCTCTAAGATAGCTGCAATCCTTTTAGGGGATACTGTGATTCCTTTCTTGGATACTATATGTCCTAACAATTTCCCTTCATGAAGTGCAAACACACACTTCCTGGGATTAAGAGATATCCCAAATTCTCTACACCTTTCAAATATTTTCCTAAGGTGTTTGATATGGTATGCTGCATGTTTAGAATAAATAGTTATATCATCTAAGTAAACCAGTACAAACTTGTACATGAGGCTTTTAAAGGTCATATCCATTGCCTTTTGAAACGTAACGCCTGCATTTGACAAACAAAAGGGCATCTTTTGATAAGCCATGGTTCCCCACTTTCTTTTAAATGCAGTCTTATATTGATCTTCTTCGTGAACCAGGATCTGATTATATCCTAAATAGCCATCCAATAATGAAAATCTCTCAGAACCAGAAACACATTTCAGAATTTTCTCCATAGATTGCAAAGGATGGCAATCTTTTAGGAATGCCTTGTTAAGGTCCCTGAAGTCAACACATAGCCTGAGTTCCCCATTCTTATTCCTAATAGGAACAAGGTTGGAAACCCAACTAGTATGTTTGATGGGATAAATAATTCCACTTTCAATTAGTTTTAGCACTTCTTTGTGCATAAGTGGTTCAAGCTTGGGGTTGACAGGCCTTTTCTTTTTCCTGACTGGTTTGGCATTTGGTTCTTATTTAATGGTATGTTGAGCAAGGTCTGGATTAAAACCTTTGAGGTCTTCATATTTCCATGTGAATATATCACTGAACTCTCAAAATAATTGGGTATAGGCCTACTTTTCTGAATTAGTATTTACCTTCCCAAATTGTAGACTTTTACCTGGCTCCAACTCTAGTTCAGTACAATGTTCTTGTTGGACCACCAGGCAAGCTTTACTACTCTTAACTTGATCATCTTTATTGAAAATAGCTTCTAAGGTGACAAGACCCTTGGGTATCTTATTTAATCTGAGTTGCATCACTTGATCACCATAGTTCTACATTAATCTATCTTGGTTATGTTCTGAGAAAACATCCTCTTCAAATAAGAACTGCAAAATTTGTTCATCATTGTCAAACACTTGCCAATTCATATTATTATCAGGGATAGAAGGTCTAAAAATACTTTAATATATTTTTAGTCTCTTTCTTTTGAAATTTTGAGGGAAATCATATTGTGATCCAACAGTAGCTAATCTATCTGCATTCTGATTTAGTTTCCTAGGGATAGCAAAAATATTGAAAGCATGAAAATATTCTATAGCATCCCAAAATCGATGCTTGTATGCTCTCATGTTATCATTTTTTGTTGCACTTATCCCTCTCACTTGGCTAACAGCCAGCTCACTGTCACCATACACTTTTAGGTCTTTGATCCCTCTCTTTCTTGCCCATTCCAATCCATTCACTAGGCTCTCATATTCAGCAGTGTTGCTAGTGCAAGAGAAACTGAATCTAAAGGTTGTATAATATTTCTCCTCATTAGGAGAGACTAACATAGCACCACCACTAGCACCATGCCTACTTCTAGAACCATCAAAGTATAGCTCCCAAACTTGGTTGTTGTGATCCTCTGACTCGGTATCTATCTTAAAAATATTTGGCTCTATGGATTCATGTTCTTGTAACAAATAGTTTCCCAAACCAGTATCCCAAATAATATTGGCTTGGGCCTCTGAAGCTTTCTCTGATTTTAAATCATCTAGATAGATATCTAGGATACCTTATATTTTAGTGTTTTCTTCTATGATTATTGGTAAGTCATTACTGTCAAGTGCAAGGTAGCTTTTATTGAGTACATTGGACATGTAAGGTTCTATATGGTGTGCTACCAATGATTCAGACTTGATAGTAACCTTGGTTCCATGTCTTGTATGGAAGAGCATGTGAGACCAGTCAGAAGAAAGATAGCCTCATATCTTGGTTGTAAACTCCCTTGATAAACACATGGAAAATAAGGTGGGGAGATCTATGATGTATATGTCAAATAGGATAGAGAAATTAGGGCTAGCATGGAGGATTAAATTGGTATCCTTGGCTACACCTATTGTGTTTACTGAGGAAGCATCAAGCTGGGTAACCCTCTTTTGGAAAGGTTTATATTTTAGTCCCAATTGGTTAGCCACTTTCTTAGGCATGACAGTGCTAGTAGCTCCACTATCTACCATACAATTATGTACTAAACATTTTCCAATAATTAAAGATACATAAAAGGGAGGTGGTTTCAAGTTCCTACCTTGAATGGTATTTTCTTTGGATTTGTTTCTTGGAGCCTCCTTTTCTTGATCAGTGTTGACCAACATTGGCTTTGTTGTATATTTTGCAGGTTGAGGATTTGAAACTTCACCCATAGCCTTCTTCAAGATTTTAGGCTGCCTTGGAATAGCCAAAGATTCCCACATAGACATAGTAATATTTTCTTTCTTCATATTGTCCACAATGTTGAAAGGCATTGTTGTGTGTACTCTTTGGTGTGCTTTTACTATGATGGGCTCAACCTCCTTTGAAGGTTGATTTTCCTTGATTGGAATGATGGGGACCTTCTTCAGTATGATATGAGTAAATGGTTGTGAAGATTCTGCAGATGTAGAAGCCTTAGCCCCATCTCACATTTGTTCCATG
This sequence comes from Thuja plicata, assembly GCA_018584345.1. Taxonomy (NCBI): domain Eukaryota; kingdom Viridiplantae; phylum Streptophyta; class Pinopsida; order Cupressales; family Cupressaceae; genus Thuja; species Thuja plicata. The sequence goes on from MU228045.1 coordinate 679,702, forward strand.
TCTTGAGCTATTCTTTTAGACCTAGTGTTGGTAACAATTGGGGATTCACCATTAACTCCATTGAAATCGTGTTCCTCCCAATTAGGGAGAGTGGTCTCATCAGCATGTGCTTCTTTTTAGGGCATTGACCCACTAGAAGAGGCCTCTAATTGTACATTTGAGGCATTCTACACCATAATTGCATGGTGTACCCTTCCATTTAAGCATGTTGTTTGATTATGGGACTGATTGCAAGGATAGAACCATTCCATCTCTGTAGCAAGATTATTTTGACTTGGGACCACATTTCTGACTGGATTTTTAGAGTTAAGAGGCGTTGAATTATAAGGTTGGAACTTCCTTTGATTAAAAATTTTCCTTTGATAACCTCCTTGATATGGTGGCATATTCTACTGGTAAGATTGTCCTTGATTTTGATATTCTTGATTAGGACCTTGATTCTATTGTTGATAGGATGGCCTACTCCCTTGGTCCTACCTCTTTAAGTTGATCAACTCCTTGGTCATAGTTTGCAACAAGTTATTCATTTTTTGCTGATAATTTTGCATTTTTTGGTGACTATCCCTTAGTTCTAGTATCTCTTGAGAAGGGATCCCTTTTGATTCCTCACAACTAGTGGTAGCATTAGGTGATCTCATAGTGGGTATAGGGGTAAAAGGAGGTATCTGTAGAGGTGTAGTAGGATAAAGATTAGGAAATACAGGCATGGGTGGCCTGCTGGCTATCATGCCTGCCTGGATTAAACAATTTTCAGCCTTGACAGCTATGTCAAAACCTTGAGGCAATGAGGTACCTCCCATGGATTGGATCATGACAGAGATTGACCATTCAAACTTTGAAAGAATTATAAGAAGGCATGGTCAGCTAATGGTCTTATTGAGACCATAATTCTAGTCCATGTTTTGAGGAATCTATTATTGAAATATGTCATTTGTTCTTGAGAATCTCTCCTTATGGTTGTTAGTTTCTCAACCAAAGATAGGTTATCTGATTTATCTTCAAAGCATCTACTTAATTAATCTCCTAATCCATCCCATGAATTAATAGAACCAACAGCAAGAGTTCTAAACCATTCTAAGGCCTTACCTTTGAAAGAGGTTGCTAATAGCTTGGTAGCCACATCTTCTTCTATGATATTATGTATACTACAGATAGTAGTCACATCTCTTATGTGTTCAAAAGTTGTTGTTTGTCCTTCACCTATGAAATCAGGTAGACTTTTGAGTGATACCAATGGCACATCATGATTTTGAGCAAAGTTCAACGGACTTCCTTGATTGAAGGGGGAAAAAGAAAACCGTCTAGCCATTGCAGGAGCTGAGATTTGCTGAGCAGCAACTGTGTGAGTGGTATTGAGGGGTGGAGCTAAATCTTCTTTTATCTCTCTAGATAGAGATCTTCCTCTCCTTTTGTAATGAAAAGGAAAAGGTCTCCTCTCTGAGGTAGGTGGTGTAGACTATGCCCTCCTTGTAGGGGGTGTTCTGTGAGATGATCTCCCTTTATATTTTCTTGTTAAGGGCAGTTGTAAGAACTCAGAAAGCTTTGAGCTTCTTGTCTCAACCTTTCTCATAAACTTTGAACATGACTGGATCATCTATTCTTCACCAATGGAGTTGCCAAATATACTTGACAAGAACAACCTCTCTAGGTATGTATTATGCAATCAATATATTAGAGATAGCATAACCTTTGAAAGTAAAATTCTTTTATGGTCCCATCAGGCATGCCAAAATTGTTATCTATTAAATTTGCACCCTAGGTCAAGCTCTTGTAGTCTTGATAATCTAGTATAACATGGGAATCATCTCCAGGTTGTGGGACCTTTGCTAACTAAGATGAGACCTCCAGGTTCTAGGTTGGTTCCTCTTGGATAATAACCCAAATTTGCTTCTTGTACATAAAATAAACTCTTGAGGGAAAATAAATAGGAGGAGATGTTGAAAGGGAAATAACTGAAAGAAAACTATCCTACTAGATGATACATTGAAAGTAACATGAAGACAACACAGTGGCCACACTAGCATGAAGACTCTTAGATCTAATAGAACACAATCTTTCTGAACAGGCTTGCATAAGTATTTTACAGAGAGGTCTAAAATAGAAAGAGGCTATTCAAGGAAAGAAAAGATTTCACAAACAATAGCTTTCCTAAGAAATTTAGACACAAATTGTGACCTACAAGCAAACGTTCACTTTAGCAAATGGATGCAGAAATGAGAAAAAATAGTTAGGGATGAACAAAATCCACAAAACTATCTAAATCAAATCATCTACAATAGCATGAAAAGATGTTGAAAAAGAGAAGGGCTCTAGAATCTAAGAGTTGTCTGATATAAACCAGTGTATCATATTCATTAAGAGAAAATACAGAAAGAGGGAAATTAGAGGACAAAAAAAATGTCACAGATAATTCCCACAAGGTCTGGATTCCAATGAAAGATTACAAATTGCCAAAATTTGAGGGGCAGAAAGAATGCCTCAAATAACTTTTACAACTAGAAAACTTTGATTACCAATAACTTCTAAAACTATTATATACATCCTCCTTTTGCACATAGGCTTGGAGCAAATCTAATTCCTAAAATTAGGGTTTCAAATAGATCTTGCATAAACAATTCAAACCATACTATATGTCAATTTTGCTCATTAATGTATCTGGAAAAATCCTCAGAAATATCTTGTTCAATCTAATATGGCTTTTAATATCCTTCCCATCACCATAACTATGCTTCTAAGAAGTTGGTTGATCCATCTACTTCCGCTGCAAGTCAGTTCTGTCATAACTTTGAGATCAGATATTTGAAATTCTAAATATTTGCATGACAACAGTCACAACTCGAGCGAGATCTTCATCAATGCCTGTGAAAATGCCTTTATTTGTGTTTAAAATGTGAACATAGATCCTATCTCTGATCTGTTGCTTTTACCTGGCTTCACTGCATAGACACGTGGCAGCATGGCGTTATGCCTTGAACAATAGATTTCAACCATTTTGTAATCAATCCATTATGTAGACCGTTGGATCAAATAGGAACTGCTTGATCATTACTCTTTAGACTTTGATTTTACCCCAAAACTCACCCTGGCCTGCCTTTAACTCAGGTTCAATGAATCTCTTATATCGCTGAGTCACTAAAACATTTCCTTTAACCCTAGGTTTCTTACCAAGACTTGGCGACAAGGTAGTCTTGTAGTCTCCTTACCTTTCTGTTAACTATGAGTTTGTCATGAGACCTAGCGACAAAGTAGTCACACAATCTCCTATCATTTTTCTTAACCGTGGTCTCTTCATGAGACTTAGTGACAATGTACATCCGCTTGGAACATGTGGCACCACAATGCATTGCCTCATAGGTTAAATAGACTGCATCTAGGCATCAATCCTTTATGCCAGCCATCGAATCTTCTCAAATCTATGCAGAGATTACCTCATGTTGACTTCAAACCTAACTCAGTTTCAAGTCAACCCTAATCACGGTGAACTGTTAATCCTTTTGTCTCAAAGTCTCTAGAACTTATCCTTAACTTTGGCTATATCACGAGACCTAGTGATCGAAAGGCTTTAACCTGACTCCACCTAAACATAAGTTATACCCATGGGTTAGAAAAAAATGTTGAGCCACGAGGTCTCCGGATCTTTTTTTAACTCTGACTTACTTTATGAGATCACGTGACCGCCTTTTGATCAAACATGATCCAACGATCATCGCTGAGTCTCTTGATCATTTGAGAATATTCCACTTTCTATTGAGACCACGTGACTGAAGCAAGTCTCGTTATCGCTAGATGATACGAAATATTCCTTTTCCATTATGCTACTAGGAGATTAAAAGAAAATGTAAATGTGCACATGGAATTTAGGGAACTTAAGGGGCCCAAAAAGGTAATGAGAAAATAGAAAGTCATGGCTGAGCAACTAGGTTTTATACCAAATTCATAGGGTTTTTTCCATACTTAGGTTATTTTTCATGATCAGGGTAAAAATAGAGAATTGAAAAGAGAGCAGAGGAAATAACCAAGATCGGAAAATTTATGGTCTTTCTCACAGGTTGGGCTCAACCCTTGTGGGAGCCACATTTACTCCACCTGTAGCCAAAGATTTACCAGATGGGGAAATTTTGGATAACAGTTACTCTTGTCAAAGTTATCAAAAGGGAATACATACACTTTTGCACCCACTGAGTGAGACACAAATGAACCTGAATGTTGAAAGTCAGCAAGAGGTTGTTGTTTTACCTTGTTTTAGTGTTTGGTTTGGTTTGGGATGGTTTTGGTAGTCATTTTTTGTAATTAAGGAAATGCCTTGGTCATTTCTTCCTTTGTAAGGGCTATTTTTTATGGTTCAACAGCACACCCCATATTTTTTTGGCCACTTGGCCATGGGCCCCCCTTATTTTTGCTTCTTTTGTCCTTTTTGTGTTTAGGTTTCCCTCATTTGGTCTCTTGGTTTTGGGTTTGTTAGAGAAAACCCTAGGAAGGAAAAATAATTTGGCCTTTCAAACTTTTGGCCTCTGAAAGAATGAGGACACATGACTCATTGGCTTCACACTTTTAACATCTATAAGTGAAAAAACCAATGATGGCATCATTTGGTCTGAGGTTTTATAAAAGCAATGTATGTCTTAGTTTCCTTCATTTTGTGACTCAACATTTCTAGCTCTGAGTTTTATTTTGTGCCTTCAGCAAGTGTTCTACTTCTAATTTGTCATATTTTGGTTGATTGGGCATGCTTTACATCCCCTCTTGTTGAAATCATTGCATATTTCCCTTCGTTCCCTCATGATTCATAGGCAGGGTTGTATTATTGGTCTGTTTTCCTATGGGTTTTATTCTTGTTTCTTTATTTTTCATGGTTTAGGTTTCTCTTTAGGGTTTTTTCTTGGTCTGTCTTGGTCCTTATCATCATTCTAGATTGTGTCACTTTATTTCAAATAACTTGGCATTTATTTTAGGTTTTTTTTTGTTTGTTAGGTTGCAATCTCCCATTTTTTGCCATCGAAGAGCCAAAAGATCATCATCATCAAACCCTGCAAACACTCTCACCTAAAGTTGTGTTTTTTAGTAAGCTAAAAAGAAGTGAAGGAATAATTGAGTTATGTGTTTGATCTATATTGGATGAATCAGAGGTGTGTGCAAGAAGGAAAGATTAGGTTAACAAGGTAGCAGAAACATAGAAGCAAAAGGAAGTAAACATTGATATGACAAAGCAACTTGTAAAAGAACTAGTGATACACCTTTTTTTTCAAAGGGGGGAGAAGAAGATGTGAAAAAAGAAGGGATGAAAATAATAAATAAAATATCATAGGATAAGATCAGCAAGGAAGCTTATCAAATGAGGGAATTAAGTATTTCTCAGATGAGAGAAGAAAGTTTATGTATGCTTGCACATAAGAAATAAGTGAGTCAAGAAGTGTGGTGTATATCTAAGGTGGAGAATCTAATGGAGAGAAGAGTATGTAATCTGATTGGAACCAAGGAGAGCATACTCTCAGGGGGAGACGAATCAAAGAAGATATGAAATATAATTATGCATCTTGATGGTAGTATTGTTGATTATCTTTCTAGGAGTGAGATTTTTGGTTTCTAATTGTATTACTTATTTTTCACATCACATATTTCAATCAATGCAAAAGGGGGATATTGTTGTCATATTAGAAAATCTAGAAGATGATTATGTTGGCATTAATGTAAACATAGCAAAGGGATTGATCAAAGGAAGTGATCATAAGATTTGTTTTCTTATTGTTAACATTAATTGTTGTTGGTTAGCCAAAGAAGCAGAATGTTAAAAAGTCTTGTGAAAAGAGAATATTGAAGAGATGTGGCCATGCATGTAGAGGAAGGATGATGAAGGTGTTTACTATGTTAACCCAAATTTATAGATGGTTTCATGGTGATTTAGATAGGTAACCAGGTTACAAAAGGTGACTGGCATACATGGTGATAGAGCATGTCAACAAAATGACAGAAAAAGGTTTGGTATGCACAATCAGGTTAGAATTTATCATAGATAACCTAGGAGTATGTTTGGGACATACTCAAGTGTCTTCAATTCAAAGGTTTTTACTTCAGAGGTCTGCATAGTATATTTTTATTTTCTTAGAGTCTTAGTGATGATTGTGTTCTTGAGGTCTAGTGGAAAAAGGGTTCACAAATCCAATGGTTATGGTGGATTTGTATATTTGAGTGTTTATCATGATGCTATAAGATGTTCTTGAAGTATGTTCTTGATGAGTTGGTGATGCATATGGATCAGACTGGTGATATTTTTGGTCAATAATAATATTCTTATCATTATTATTGTTCTTGGCCGACTTAGTTGGTAAATCGTGTTGTGCAAGTGCTAAAACGTGAAATCTCAAAGATTTATGATCTCGAGGTAATTTTTTTAATTGTGTCTATGATTTGATGGCCAGAGATGGATTTAAGCATGAGATATGGAGAAATAATTTGAAGAGATGGTGAATAAGGTTTGGTTGACCTAGTTCTTGGTATAAGATGATAAATTAGGGAATCATTAGGTGAGAAAGTAGAAGATTGGTTGTAAACGGCCGAGATTACTTGCAGAGAAGTAGTGGATATCTTTTAAAGGATAATTTTCTCGTCTGAAGGAGTCAAAGATAATTAGATCAAAGATCTTGGTTGTACTTCAATGGAATTGAATTTAGCATCGGTTAGATGTTGTTATCTAGTTCACAAACACTTTTAGATCATTGTAGTGATTGAATTGTAAGGAAGTTAGGCTTCCTCAGGGTTGTATCTCGAGGCTTTTTATTTGAGCACTGAGCTCTATGAAGTGAGCCTAAATGCATGTGCATTCTCCATATATTATAATAAGGTTATACTTCTAACAAGGTATTTTATTATTGTGGGTAATCAACCCCACAGTGGTTTTTCCCCTAAGAGGGTCTACACGATAAAAATCATGGGTTAAATTGTGTGGATGAGGTTATTTTGTATATGCATGCATGTTTAACATTTTACTTAATCATATCATAAAAAGGGTGTGAGAGATTAAGGGTTTTAAGGACTAAGGTTTTAGGGTGTAGAGATTTAGGAACAACTAATTCACCCCCCATCTTAGTTGTTAATTTCCATATTATCAACACTGTGTGAAGCTCTACAATGGCCTCATCTCTATGCCCTATCAATGTACCAAATTGTACTTCTCTTTTCATCAACTCCACCTTTTCCTCCTTGTATCTTATTCTAATCCATGATATATGCTCAAATAGTCCTGCATGCCTCCTAACCAATTCTTATGGCATGTAGGCATCCAGGATTGGCCCCAATTCTAAATCTCCATAACAATGTCTAAGAGTGCCTAGAGGATAAATCCAAACTACTCTACTAAACTCTTTACATACATAGAAAAAGATATTATATCAGTATCTACATCATCATAATCATAGACTACATCAAATGAAGCATCTATATCATACATGAAATTAAATGTATACCTTGATCACCATTCTACCAACTAGGATTCGGTGGGGTTTCTTGACTGCTTGAAGACCCTAGTGTGTCTCTTAGCATGGTCAATGATATATTCTCTTGTGATGCCTATGGTGGAGGAACCACTAACAGAATTGGTGCCTAGGGACCTAAGGGTGGCATGGCCAACATGACTAGGATGACCACTAGGGAAGCAACTAGTCATCACCTCAAATCCTCACACTCCAACTACTAATACTATTACTACTACTACAACCATGGGTTTCTTTGTGGGATCATTTGTAGGCTTTGCTGAGGGAATCCCCTTGATCTATACTAAGGGGCCATGACTATCCCCCGGGTGCATTTATGAGAAAGATGGGAGTCGGCCCTATAGAAACTAACCAAGCTACAAAATTATCAGTCACACCAATGTCATCAATGCAATTGGAGGTGGGAGGTTAGTATCATCACTCTCCTTAGGAATCTCTAGATAATTTGAAATTTTGGAGTGTTGAATATATTAATACCAGCCAACAGTTTTGGCAAACCTCACATATGTGGGGACATGTAATATTTACACCTACCTAAAATACCACATACATCACCACCAATATTATAACATGATGATGTAATCATGGTGACCGTAAATGAATTGATTGTAATAAATCTTAACCAATTTTACTCTAATAGTGAAGCATCAAACATGCCTCGGTAGGGATGCCAAATCAGATTAATAATCCCTAGGTGATTGATGATATATCTCCAAAATATATGGTCTTTGAATCTTCAATCACCTTTCAATAGTGGGTATATGTGGGCTTGAGGCATGTTAGGAACTATGAGGCAAGGAAACACTATCGAACATGTGCACATGATGTTCTCGAACATTCATACCTCCAAAAGTGTGCAAGTAGTGATGTTGTGGTACTCATGATGCACATACCAAAAGAGGTCAAAGTACAATTAGACCAGTATGTTTATTCCTAAGGTGAATAATCAACCTTTCTCCATATCTCTAATGTATGGGATAAGGATTAGTAGAAGGTGAAAGCCCTGTTCATTTGTAGTGACCCAAAGGAACACCATCAAAATCATGATATGCTAGATGAATGATACCTCTCCACTTTCCCCTGTTGTAACCACAACAAGTAGATGTGTCTAGTGGTTTACATCACTCTATTAGTGCACCACTATTTTCAATTGTGATTACTATGTTGAAAATGACATGTCCATATAAATTCAACAATCCCAGATAGGAAGATGCATAATCTTGTAGAAATTCATCAATGTCACTATCATCTTTCCAGTTGGGAGATCAGAGGACATCATATCTATATCTCATCTCTGGATGAGTGCTATCCGCATTAGTTCATGGAATTTAAACTTAGGCATCTAGTACATCCACTACAAGCCTACTTATAAAAACTTTCTATAATGATATGGTATTAGATCCCTCAAATGATCCTAGAGTAGGCTTAATATGTGGCCACCTATGTGCTTGTGAACCTCTGGAAGGACCGCAAACAAATCATAACACTATTTCATAAAAAAATTGTCTCTATCATGCCTTGATAATATCTATACACTAATTACCATTTTCTTCATTCTTCTAATCAATTTTCTTTCCTGGGTCCTAAGGATGCATTCATGAAATCAGGATGCATGGATCTTATCTCGGATAAGTGTTCAGATCCTAGATGCATACACAAAATTAAAATGCATGTGTTGCTAAAAAAATTAAAAATGTCATAAAATACATAAACAATCACAAAGAGATGCCACAAGACCTACCTCATCTAGGGACTCATCCTCGTCAACAACAATGCGGTACTTTTTGGCAAGTGGCCTAATCTACATAGCTTAGAGGTTTTCATTTATGACAACACTACTCATTGGTATGGTCTCTTGAAGTACAATCTAGTTTTGGATATTTAGTTTTGTAAAAATGACTAAGTCCGGGATGTAGTTAACAAGGTACAGTCACATAGTTTTAATCAGCGAGAACTATATGCAACAAATTAATCTATGTGAGATTAGAGGAGTGTACAATGGGATAGAATAGACCTTTAGTTAAGGTCTCTTGAATTTTGGAGTTGACAAGACATAGTTACAACTTGTTGAAGTTATGCGAAGATGGTACAACAACAATACATGACAGATGAATGATCATGATGATTAAGGGAGTATTTTTTGGAATCTTCTATGCCCTGCATACCCGTCCCTACATTTTTTTGGAAAAATTTTGTGTCCCCCTTTTCGCTTTTGGTTCTTCCTTGGTTTCTTTTGGCTTCTTTTGTTTTATCTAGCCTTTGCCTTTGTGCGACCATTGTTGTGTTCCCTTTTGGTCTTCCTTGCTCCAAAGCTCAGTCCCAGATTGTTTGGTTTCTTTGTGCCTACTGGATTCAATACTCCGGGATTCTTTTTCCATTGTTCCCTCTTTAGTTAGAGGGTGTGATCACGCGGGATTTCCCGGGCCCAAAGTCTGGAGGTTTTCCTTTTTCTTGGGACTTGCAGAAGGAAGTGGTGTGTTTTCACCTAAAGGGTATAAATTGGGTTTCACTTATCATTTTTATACTTACAAAAAACAAATTACCCTCAGAGTGATTAAGAGTTAATTGTGCTTTTAACAGTGAGCTAAGTGCCATTTTCTTTGAGAGGTTGACAGTGATTAACAGTGATTTAGAGTTGGGACCTGTGTGCATTCAACCAATCCTGCATTGTTCTAAGTGTGTTCATGGGTTTCCAGAGTATTTTTTCTACAGAGCACCTCCTGTGCCCTTCCCTTTGCATTCCTGGTTTTAAGTTAGGCCCTTTTGGTTCTTTGCGTTCTTTCGGTTCATGTTTTGTTTCTCTATTTTTGGTTTTTTGCTTTCTATCTTTGAGTCTTCGTTGTCACCTCCCATTAGTGGGATGGCTTTGTGGGAAGGTTTTCCACCTTTTGTGCATTGTTCATTTCTGTACATTTTGTAGATAATGTATATAATATGTTAATAGTTGTAAATCTTTGTAAATTTTTGTAATCTTTTGTAAAAATTTGTAAATTTGTTAGTAGTTGGTCGAGGACAGTTGTAAATTAGTTTTTTTCTTTGGCCTTCTATGTAAATAGCATTCTCAGGGTAGTTTATGTGATTAGTCTGTATATCTCATCGAGATTAACCCATCTTATGGAAAGATCACTGCGCCCTTTGTATTGTTGAGTCCAATTCAATCTCACCCACCTGGTTTCTACTGAACTCAAACTCGGCACCTCGCCTGTTTGAGTTGTAGTCTTTCTCTCTCCTCCCATCTCTTTGACACTGATGACAGGAATAAATTACCCACACACAAGTATTCAAAACAATCATAAGTGGCATTTATTCCATCCATGTCAAGACAACTATCATCTTAAATGACATTACTTTGTTTACTGCATGACCATGTGACAACCCTCGTCAGCCTAGTATGACTTATTGCCCGATCACTTCAATAATGGCTAGTTTCTCTGGACTCTAGGTTCCATGTAATCCCATGAACTTCATCACATTTGTCGCATGAACTAGAACTCCCAGAACCCCTGGCTGTTGATCAAATTCAAAGTAAGCTATTATTTATTAAATTTCCAGAATTTGATGCAAGATAATGTCTTTTTTAGGACAAGTGTGAAATGGCGATGAAATATTTGGAACCCAAAAATTTATTATATTTAATTACTTGTATTAATGGTTGTTCAGTCTTGCAGGCTATAAAAAATTCATCAATCAATATGTCTGAGGTAGCTTCCCCTCCCAGCAGTCCAGAACTTCTGACCACCTCAACAAGAGTGGCCACCAAGTCAAGGGCTGAGAAAGCACTAGAAAAGCTCCCGCTTACGTTGAAATATCTGAAGGATGGTGTCCTCGTGGGATCCAAGGTGGATTCTAAGTTGCAGCTTATCTCTGACATAGAGGTTGGTACATGGGCTGAATTATAGGGCATAGTCAGAACAATGTTCACTCAGCGTTCTGCCGGAGATAGTATGGCAAGGAATGTGGCCGCCTCCGACATCATCAAAGTTGTCTGCTTCCCTTACTCTATACAGGTCCTAGAGTTGATCCTAACTCTGGCTAAACATTACAACACCACCATCTGGGTCGTTATACTTACTTCCCCCCTTCCAATAGGCTACCCAATAGCCCTAGTCTCCCTCGATGCTGCTACTCTGGCTTCGAGACTGAAAATCCCCTAGTTTGCTAATTCTATTGTCATCTCCCGCGCCACATCGCTACAAGAGCTCACTAATGTGCAATAGTCTTCCAAGAAGCACCTCAACCTCCACTGGCTATAGAATCTAAGGAAGGATTATAAGAAGATGAATTTGGAGATCCCCTACATGAATTTCAAAGAAAGAATACAGGTGGGGATCATCTTTCTATGCCAGTTCTTTGGGGAATCACATGCCCAGGATTTCTCAGCCTGGATGTATTAATTTTTATACAGCATCACCACCAACGGGTAGAATTTTGACTAGGAAACCATTGTTTCCAATCATATATATTTTTAACTGAACAATGTCAGCAAGACATCGAAGTTCTACATGGCATCGTATGTTCTATGGGCACTACCACAGCAGAGACCTAGAATTTGGGGTTTAGTTACAATGGGTGTCCTTGAGACTAGGCCTGGCCAGAGTGCACCTTGGGATCATTTTTCCCAAATTCAATGGGAATCCAGCTTCCCCAATTTTTTCTTTGTAAATGATACCTTCTTTTACTACAACATTTTGATACCATCTCGGGATTCCGATTACTAGCTGTCAAAGGAGGCTATGGCCTTGGTGAGTTCATATAGAAATTATTTTATTCAATTTCATCAACATTCTTATATTCAGGTGACCAGATTCTCCATAAATCCCTACCTATTACCCAAGCATTGTTGGGATAGGATTATTTTGATGGAGTTTCGCAGGAAAATCTTGGAGCTCCACGCACTATATGGAGTCAAGAAAGTTACCTCCATCCCTTTCCCAATCACTTGTAGGAATTACTCTTACATCTTTGCAATGGCCAAAGAGGCTGATAATGAGCTAAAAAGTCTGGGGCTGGCAGAATTCTATCTAGAGTGGAATAATTTTGATTTTCTTGGAAAAATAAACACAGCATTACCCCAGGCATCAATGCCCCATGAGCCTCATTTGGAAGATTTTTGGGTAGATTTCCAAGATGACTTCGATGTCCAGGGTCAAAACTATGAAAAGATGACAAAAGAAGTGATGAAGCACCTTGACCTTCAAACCTTTCCAATAGACTTTTTACATAGAGGGCCCTTGGAGGGCCCACCATACAAATTACAGGGGATTGATAACATGGATCTCCTTCCAGTGGATTGGGACACCCTAAAAGTTTTGACAATTGAGGATGTCAACCAAGACATCATGCAACATAGTCATGAGTATTTTGCACAAGTATGTAGGAGAAGCACCCATTGGGAGGGTCCAGTTTTGCAGGGTTCCACTTCAGCCTCCAAAACATTCAGACAAGGTAGAGATAAGGGGAAAGCAAAGGAAATCACCTCGGCCCTGGCCCTGTCCTTAGTTCTAGCACCAGTAATGGAACAACTCCACACCATGCTTGAGTCATCCCGGTAGCTGGGTGAAATAATGAGCATCCGACTTTCTCTCGATCTCCCAGTTACTCCAGTGGGATCTACCCTTCCTTCAGGCTCACCATCACTTGCAACACTTATGATTCAGGTGGTAAATACAGAAGAGGAGAGTGCATTTATCCTGGATGTTAGGGTCCCACTACAAATGAGAAGAAAGAAGCCAAGGGTGGATAATCCTCCACCAAGCACAGATGAAAGCCCTGGGAAATCAAGCAATATTCCTATGGAACTTATCCCCTCCTCCCCAAAGTAGAAGATTAGCTAGAGGATTCCCCTCCCCATGACAGTTTTTATGACATCTTCCAGATTGATAATCCGGTAAACCTATAGGAAGATGTAGAGAAAGCAGTGGAAGAGATCATCACACAAGAGGCAGAAAATATCCCCATGGAGGAGGAAAGGAAAGAAAAATAAATTGCCTTGGAAGAAGAAGCCCAAGAGAAAGAACAAGAGAACACACCAAGTATGGAGGAAACACCAGTCCCGAGAACCAAGACATGAGAGAGGCAGGTGCAAGATGAGTAGCCAACAATGGCTGGGGAAACAAGACCCTAGGGAACAACCATACCCCCAGTCGTCACACTCCAAATGCCGCTAGTTACTTTGGGTGACCTGTTACCCCAGAATTTGACATTTGACAAGGTGGTCTTTGCAGCACAACAGTCAGATCCAGGACATACACCTTTGCCTCCTCTAGAAAATGTTCCCTCAGAGGAGAATTTCCCAACAGATAACGCCAAAGAAATTCAAAAAAAATAGGATATGGGGGAGAACCCCAAAAACATGGATACAAATACCACAGGTACTGGGGAAGGTGGGGTCCCCAACACTACTGATGAAAATGCCACTAAGGTGAGAGAAACAGGGAATCCTGAGAGTGGAGAAAAGGATTCCACGTAGACTATAGATGTTGAAGAAGTGTGGCTAGCCCCTGAAGGAAACCCCAGTATCCAAGACTTAGCTGTAAGACTACCCCAACCACCATAGTGGCTGGTAGAGTCAAGAAAATGGAAGGCCCCAGCAGCAGTGAGAGATCCTCTCTCTCTGGCTGAAATGATGGCGCAAAACTAAGAGGCTCAGAAGCCCAAGAAGGCTTAGACCCTCCATACCCTTTGAACCGGTCTAGGAGGAAATACCATCATGATGATAGCGATGCCTCCCCCATATGCAAAAGAGGCAGCAGCAGGGGTTGCAGAATATACAATCACAGAGGTTACTCTAGGGAGGAGAGACAAATAGGGAGAATCAGACTTGTTAAAAGAGGCTAGCCGGGCAATTGAGGCATGGTATGACAAACAAGCCCAGAAACTAAAGCAGGCAAAAGAATAAATTCCAATCTCCTCAGGCTTCTATTAGAGATTATGTAGCCTTTAACTGTGATTCCTTCGGAGGCCTCCACCTCTGGAACACTGCTCCCACAGGGTGACATTGACGCACTATGAACCATGAAGAAGAAAGCACAAGATGTCAATGATTAGGTGATAGAACAAATAGGAGAAGTAAGGCACTTCCTAACGGCTACCCTCCTAGACCTCAACCAAGCTAGAAACATCTTGGGACTAGTGAATGGAATTGTTTCCCAGTGGGAGGGGGAGATAGAAAAGTACAAAGAATGGAGCAGTGAGCTCAAGGAAGTAATGAACATCAAGGAATATATTGTCATAGAGGCAGGAATTTTGGGAGATAAACATTTTTGGTTCCTCCAGGTCCAACACTCCAAACTTAGTCTCAAAATGGAGACAAGCAAGAAACTACTAGCGACCTTAAAGGATAAAGTCTCGGCGATTGAAAAGTCATTAAATCATATGTGACATTTGTTACAAGGGTTTCACAAATCGATCCCTTTAGCACCGAGACCTGTTCTCCGATGGAATTTTCTATTGGTAAATTTGATGAGATAATGGAATCAGGGTTCTAAACTTTGAGAGATTTTGATAAGGAAAAAATGTCACACCTCACCCGGATGGTGCTCTGGGCACATGATGCAAAAAAGATGGCCACAAAATTCAAGGAGGGTGCCCAGGATGTGGGTGAACAGTTGAAGGTGGCCAAAGAGAACCAAAATTGTATAAAAGAGATAGATGAAGATGGAATCCTCTAGATCATGGAGGCATTCAAAAGAGTATAAGGCAATAAATTCCTCCAGTCTCCAGAGATTTTCGCCAGAAGGGTGAAGTTTTGCAAATCTGTTATTCTTTGAGCGTAAGCTCCCAAACTCCAGAATTCCAGGTCCAATTTTTGCATTCATTCATAGCAATCTGCATCAAGGTTCCCTAGAGCCAACCGATCACTGTCAAGAAATTAATAAGGGTCAGAAGGTAGGTGGTCTAGATAATGACATGTCAGGCAGAAGAGATGGTTCTGACATATGATTCCCCCAAGGCATCGCTCCCACATTAATTACCTGGTGTGCATCGAAGATAGGGAGCCACAATTTGCATTGATGAGGCATGTAGCCTAGGTTACCGAGACAAGAAAATTTATTCCATAAGTACCTCATCTCTCTTCTCTAGGTTGATTCTTCTAGATTTATCCACTATCTTCTTCTTTTGTCTTGTCAGACCTCTATATATCTCGAGGTGATTGTAAGTGGTGCAAGTAGTACCAGCCACAAATAATGTATTATATTTAGCAAGTGTACAAGTATATTAGGTCAATTTTTAGGTCAAATTTGTGTATAAATAAGAAGTCCAATGCCATAACAAGGGTCGGTAAAATTGATGATTTTGCAGTCGAGCAGTAATAGAAGCATAGTATTTTTGAGTTCATAGCATTTTACTTTCAGTTGTTCTCAGTAGCTCAATGCTCAATTATTTTCAATATCTGAGGATGCTCCCTTGGAGCCATGAATGTACTCCCCAGTGATGCTAGAATATTTTCAATATAATGAAAGAAGGAAGAACACCTAGTAGCCATGTTATTTTTGTTGTTGTTCTGATCTCTAAAGTTAGAAAACATCTTTAGTGCAGTATGTTTTCTTATGTCCTTTGCTCCTATGTTTCAGTTCAGATTAAAGATCTTATCTCCCTTTGCTATTGAATGAATTTGACTCATTGGTTCATTGTGTATTTGGTATTTAGTGTATTTTTCTTGCATTGGAGCATTATTTGATGTTTGAATATATATTACATAGCTATAGGTAGAAATATATGTTTAACCTTGATCTATCTTTTGAGTTTTCTTTGATAATCCAAATGCTTGCAGGAAACCCCATCCCATTATGAAATCCCTGAAAAGATGAGTAAAAATGAGCTATCCCCTCAAACAACAGTCACATGCCCAACTTATCTCCCCCACACCGTCGAGACCTGACTACCAAGTGCTTGGAGGCTAGGAGAATTCATTCTCTGATAAACCTCTTCAGATGAAGTTGGCTGCTACCCCGATACCTGGTGAAAACTTACCTCTATTGGCAAGGCTGGTCACAAAGTCTCGTCAACAGAAAATGGTGCTAGAAGGAGGGCATGAGCTCATCTCCATCAGAAGATTTTGATTTCACACTGCCTAAGGGCTCCCCAAGTAGTAGTTTCAGGAACCAAGTTTTTCATAGGATAGATTCATTCTCACCCCTGCACTTTGAAAGAATCCTTTGATCAACCCTAAATCCCAGAGATTTTGTAGAACTTGGACCTCCTTCCCAAAAGAATAGGACCCAACAAATGAGACAGCCAGCCAATTTTATCTGGGGATTCGCTATGCACCAGAATACCCAAATCCCTCAAATAATCCCAAGGACTAACATCCAACCCAACCAAAACCAAATAGTCCCAATGGATACCTACTCTGGTTTTATTGGGTCCCCAATGGGGCAGTTCCCCAATGCTACTAACAATCTTCCTCTGCATCCAGAGAAGATCTGTCCCAAATATGAGCATCTAGGCCTCCAAACTACAGAAGAACACCTTCAGTCCTATAAGGATGCCATGAATAGACACCTAATACAACATCAAGACATTGTAACCTGGATGTTTCCTCTGTCTTTAGGACAGAATGAGATGAACTAGTACCTAAACTTGCCTGCCAACTCCATTAATAAGTTGGTAGGATATGGAAGATGGATGTTTCCTCTGGCAGCCTTTCACATTTACATGGACCCAGCTTGGTCCCAAAGCCAATTTATTTCCATCAGGAAGGAACCAAATGAGCCTCTCGCTACATTCAACCATCAGTTCCAACGTGCTTTGAAGTGGTGCATGGGCCTTTTCATCCCATCAACTAATGTGACCATCCAAACATACCTAAACACCATGGACCCCATTGTTGCTACTTTCCTTTGGAGAACTACCACCGCTAATGACCGGGATACTCTGGAAAAAGTTTACAAATTAGCCCTAGAGTTGTCCCACGGTTTGAGAAAAGCTCCCGACAAGATTGGACAAATCTTACCCTTCAATATTTTTCCCGATAGAAATCCTTATGTCAGAGGATACAACCCCAATCTGGAAATGGGTGCCCCAACAATGGCCATGGGCCCACCGCCGATAGACCAACAAGTCTGGTACATTTACCCATCTCAAGCCCAGACAATTCTAGGTCTAAAATACATTTCCTGGAACTAGCCACAGCAAATGCCACAACCTTTGAAACAACCCTCTTAAGTTCCTTTCTTCCAATTGTCCGTGGCTGGAGGATTATCGTCCTCGACTCTAGGAGCTGCTTCCGCTTTCCCAGGTAATCCACCACAATAGTCGTCACACTGTGACACAACTACCCAGCTATCCCTCGAGGTTGAATCCCTTCGACAATTGGTGTCCTCATTGACAACAAACATGGGACAGCTGAAGGTAGGGCCTTTCATACCCCACAACCCCAATTCCCAAAGAGGTAATTTTTTCTCTGGCCAACAGAACACCGATTCTGGAGGTTGAAACTACAACAATGGGCCTCATCCCAACCAATAGAAATGGAACAATAACGTGAATACCAGAGGTCCTCCTTCGAATCAAAATAGCACTCAGGGTGGTGCTAGACCTATTCATTCTACACATCTCACAGAATTCCACCCCTTAACCACGTGATGTAGATTGCATGACATTGGCTCACATTTTGAGGTGAACTGTGCCACACTGGAAAAGATGATCATGATCTCCTAGTCAGAAAGACAACAACCTACTAATCCAACTCCCTAGGAATCTTCCTCATCAGATCCCCCTCACACTGCCTTTACATGTGAGACTATCTTCTTTGGGTAGACGAAGAGGATGAAGAAGAACCCGAGTTGCAGGGGTTCTTTGACGAATCCATCCCGGCCTTTGAGGCCAATGCCTTCACCAACCTGCAGACTCCATACAACACTCAGAATCAGGCTAGAAAAGGGCCATCTTACACATCAACACCTCCCAAGAATACCACCCCCTAGGAAAACACAAATGATCTCTCATTACCATCGAAAGGACCTGGCCCTAACAACACCAGGGATCCGATTAGGGGAAGCCAACTTTACCCAGGGGGTAGTTTGATATTACCAAGGAATTGGATAGCACCACCACCTCCATGACCTTGATGGAGGTTTTGCTCAATTGTCTCGAATAGAAGAAATCCCTTCTATATCTCTTGGGAAACTCAAAATTTGTCAGTTGTCCACCAAAGACTATCACTTTTGACGATGCCAACTCAGTAATATTCTAGGGAAACACAGAGGATCCTCCTTTCCTACTAGGTTTGAATATTCAAGGGAAGAACCTGTACAACTGCCTAGTGGATTCTGGTGCTTCGGGCAACGTCATGCCCTTATCTATCAGTCAGAAGCTCAGACTCACTCCCATATCAACCAAAGGCGTAGTAGTCCAATTGGACAAAACTATGATGAAAATGGTTGGTGAGCTGAAGAACGTCCAAATTTAGCTCATCCAAGATCCTCGGATATCAAGCACCATTGACATCTAAGTGGTTGACATCCCTGAAACCTAGGAGATGTTATTAAGTCAAAATTGGTCAAAGGCCCTCAACAGGTATTTCTCAATAGACTTCTCCCACTTGTGGCTCCCCTAGAGGGGGAGATAAAATCAGATTTGGGTAGAGAGTGATCCTAGAATGAAACAAGCCCTCACCAAAGTTGGGAGGGTCAATGAGGTCCTTTTCTCTGAATCCTCCCTCGGGGTATACCAAACATGAGAAATCCTAACCTTTGATTTTTTCCCCAGGGAGGATCCTATAATCACTCAGAGAATTCAGGATCTGGATGAAAGGCTGAGGTGTGAGGTAAACTCACAAGGTAGCAAGGCAACTCTAGCCACCCTCTTGTCTATAACTTGGTGCCAGGTACATTATCGAAAACACTCTGAACTAGATTGTGAGCCTTGCATTTCTGTCACTACCCATCACAACACCAACTTCCAAGAGAATAAATTTAAAGTCAGGTTCCCTGGACCAACAAATTTGCCCAGCAGTACACCTGAGGTGGTGCTCATCTAGGAACATGAATTAGAATATTCTCTTGAGGAAAGTCTCACCTACGCACCATCAAAGCCGAAGGAATCACCTCACAAACCTCCCAACCCTGAAACCAATCCAAAAGCAACTTCACTTCCCTAGCCCCATAAAATGAACAATGATTTGTGGATCCTGAAGTTTGATGGATCCCGGTCCAAACAAGGCTATGGAGCCAGAGTGGAACTAATCAACCCATGAGGTAAATTCTTCCTTGCATCCTATAGGTTGCATTTTAACTGCACCAACAATGTCACAGAGTACGAGGCCTTAGTCCTCAGACTCATGTTCGCATTGAGAAAAGGGATCACTCACCTTTGGGTGATGGATGATTTAGAGCTAATTGTAAAATAGGTCCAGAGTCAATACATGTGTCATGACAAAAGGTTGATCGCATACCGCAACTAGGCATGGAGCCTAATTGAAGATTTTGATGCTTTCAACATCAAACTTATTCCTTGGAAATGTAACTATGTTCTGGATGCCCTCACTGTGTCTGCCAGTACCCTCAAGCGAATGGATGGCTCCCAACTCTAGAAATTTTCTGTTGAAATGGTCCCTGTCCCGTCCATCCCAGACAATATCACCCACTTTTAGGTTTTTGAAGATGACCAGCACATCTTGGCCTTCATGGAAAATGTTGGCATCCTTGAAGATCAGATCATGGAGGAAATTGATTATGACGATACCGGGCAGGGGGAAGAAGATGACGGGATCATCAACCTACCCACCAACACCATCCCTATGGGGATGGTAGGTCTAGAATGAATCTTTGATTTGGAACCCCGGGGCTAAGACAAGATATCATCCTCCTCTAAGGGAGGAAAATATGAAAAATTCAACATCAGTAAAGACGGTGAAGAAAAATTGGTCCACATTGGTACCTCCTGCTCTCCATAGCAGAAGGAGAAGATTCTTGTGATTCTCCAAGAATACATTGATGTTATCGCCTGGGGGTATGAGGATCTCAAGACTTATGATACCTCTATCATGACACATACCATCCCCCTAAAACCAGATGCCAAACATTTCTGGAAAAAGTAGAGGCTGGTAAACCCATTGATCAAACCCCTAATCCATCAGGAGGTTCATAAATTACTGTCAACCCCGATCATCTTTCCTATCCGGCATACAACATGGGCTGCCAACCTCGTCCCCATGCGCAAGAATGGTGAGATTTGCCTATGTGTGGATTTTTGCGACTTAAACAAGGCCTCCAAGAAGGACAATCACCCTCTCCCTTCTCTAGATGAGGTGTTACAAATTTTTAATGGTTCACAAATTATGTCCTTCCTAGATAGGTACTCCAGGTATAACCAAGTTATGGTTAAGTTTGAAGATAGGATGAAAACGGTGTTCACCACCAAGTGGGGAAAGTTTGCATACCAAAGGATGCCTTTTGTTCTGATCAACGTTGAGGCCACATTTCAAAAGGCTATGGACATTGTGTTCAAAGGCTTGGTTAACAAGTGCATAATCATCTACATGGATGATCTAATAGTCTTTTCCTAGGATAGGTGTGATCATCCCACTCACCTCGCTCAAACCTGTGAAAGATGTCATCGGTATGGTATCTCCCTTAACCCAAAGAAATGCAAATTTGGGGTCACTGAAGGGAAACTTCTCAAGCATATTGTCTCTGAGAAAGGGATATCCATCGACCCTAAGAGAGTTGAAGCACTACTAAAGTTACAGATGCCCGATAATAAAAAAGAAATGACATCTTTCTTTGGAAAGATCAATTTTGTCCAGCGGTTCATTACTGGATTTGCCGAGATTGTCAAACCACTCAATGACATGATGAAGAAAGATACTAAGATTGAGTGGAGCCCTTAAGAGAAGTGATCATTTTCTCAAATCAAGCAAACTATAGTGGAGGTGCCAATTTTGGCAAGTATGGACTATTCCCTCTCATTCCACATTTACTCCTTTTCTTCACCACACTCTATCGCTATAGTTTTAACCCAGAAGGTCGAGGGGGAAGAATGACCTATTGCTTTCATGAGCTCCCCCTTTAAGAATGCCAAATTCTGGTACACACTATTGGAAAAGTAGGCCTTTTCTTTTGTTCGAGCCATGAAGAAATTTTGGCATTACATTCTCTGGAGCAAAGTGCAAGCTATTATCCCAGACCAAGCTGTCAAATCTCTATTGCTACAGAGTGACCTGGGTGAACATTGAAGGAAATGGATGGCCATCCTCCAGGAATATGATCTTGAGATGCAACAAATGAAAATAGTCCAAGGCCAAGGACTATATAAAGCGATGGTAGAGGCTACTCCAAACATCGAGTGCCAAACTTATACTGTGGAGTCCATCACTCAAGATTCATGGTATACCAATCTAGTGTACCTATTGCTCGATAAAAAGTGCCTAGAGGGGCTTCCCCCTAACAAATATCACACCCTACAATTGAAAAATGCACACTTCATGATAAAAAAAAATGGGAGGCTTTTTCGCAGGAATTTTGAGGGGATTTACCTTCGATGCATAGACAGAGACCAAGCTGCAAAAATGATAGAAGAATTTCATGGGCAGTTCAGAACCAGGCATGGCTCAGCTAACACCACTACCCATCAAATTCTTTAGGCCATATATTATTGGCCCTTCATCTTCAAAGACATTCACACTCATGTAAGGAAGTGTCGCACCTGCCAAATCATTGCTTCTTGTAAGTGGAACCCGGCAATGCCTTTACAGCTAGTCTTTGAAGTTTGACCCTTTTCCCAATGGGCATTTGATTTTATCAGGGAGATAAACCCCAACTCATTGACTAACCACTGGTATATTTTGACTAATACCGATTACTATACCCAGTGGTCCGAGGCGATCCCATGCAAGAATAACACAGTGGATGTAGTCATCAAGTTCTTTGAAGAGAACATCATCACAAGGTTCAGAATGCCTTTTGCTATCGTATGTGACAATGATCTAGAATTTTCTTTGGTGCAACTATTAGAATGGACCTATCAGAGGAAGATCACCCTGAATTTCTCTAGCAACTATTATCCCTAAGGTAACGGTGTTGCTGAGTCCACGAATAAAAACCTGCTGGAGGTGATCAAACATTTGCTAGAACAAAATCACTGGGACTGGCACCAAAAACTTAGGTTCTCCCTTCGGGAAGATCGTATTAGAATCAAGGCAGCCCTAGGAACTTCTCCATTTCGCCAGTTTATGGCCAGAGCCTTGTGTTCCCAATAAACTTACAAATCTTGGTTTTACAATTCATGCAGGAATTCAACACCTGAGATAACATTGTGGAGGTTCGCCTCTTGAACCTAGTGAGAATGGAAGAACAAAGAGATTTGGCACTAGATAATTTTGCGCATCACCAAGTAGTTGTCAAAAGATGGTTTGATAGGAGGGCCCAATACAAAGCATTTCATTTTTCGGATATAGTCCTTTTGTGGGACAATGCTTGGGAGAAGAAAGGAAAGCACTCTAAGTTCCAAAGGCTCTGGCCCGAACCTTACTTAATCTCATAGATCTATGGGCCAAGACTTATTGCCTCAGCACCATGAGCAGAGAAGTCATTTCGTTGCCCATTGATGGACAGTTTCTCAAACATTATTTGGAATAGAGGTGGGAGGTAATTTTTCCCAAAGTTGTAGTATATGTATATTTTATTGCCTGTAAATGTTTTCCTGGCACTCCTTGGGAGTGTCTTTCCCTTGTAAATAGTTGGTGGCCATTTGGGGCTGCTTTCTTTTCTTTGTTTTATTTTTTCTTTGGTTTTGTTTCACTTTGTGTGTCTTTTTTTTTTGGTTCCTGGCATCTTTCTCTCTCCTTGTAAATAGGTATGCTTCGCATGACATCTAGTACCTGGAATGGTGTCTTATGCATTTCGGTTAGTCAAGAATCTATTGTTAGCATGGTGGGATTTTTCTTCACTCCAGAGTTACTTTGTACACATGGTAAAAGGTTATGGGTAATCTTCATCGGATTCACATCTCGAAAGTCTTGACATCATTTAAACAAAAAATCTAAGAAGAAAGTAATTGTATGATCCTTGAGAGCAGAGCGGTTGCACTGGTTATTGGCCATATCCAAAAATCAAAATAATATCCTGGGTCTGGAATGTCTCTCCTATTCAGCAAATTAAAATGGATGGAAAGGTGAAAGAAGTACCACTGTAAAAATTATCTAAGCTTAAGGTTCACAGTGAAAGAAGTACTGCCTTCCCCATCTTCAAAAGAAAAGAAAGAAAATTGGACGATAGAGAATTTTGGGATCTGGGGGACCGTGCAAGATATAGTTATTTTGGTCTGATGCACTGAGTTTCGTCTCTCTTTTCCTCCCAAAAATTTTCAGCTTGATTTTCTTCCAAAGCACACACTTCACGACTGATAAGAGATTGAAGGATTGAATCATGGTGAGTCAGATTTTCACAGACCCCCATGCCTTGCAAGTGAAATGCTTCAGGTAAAGATGAGTCCTATTTTTTCTAACCAAAGACTTTTTGGTTCTCAAATGTGCTAAGGCATTCACCCCAGTGAGTTGCCATTTGTTATGCCCTACATACCTATCCCTACATTTTGTTGGCAAAATGTTGGGTCCCCCTTTTTGCTTTTGGTTCTTCCTTGGTATCTTTTGGCTTCTTTTGTTTTCTCTAGCCTTTGCCTCCATGTTTCCATTGTTGTCTTCCCTTTTGGTCTTCCTTGCTATGGGGCCTAGTCCCAGAGTTTTTTTTTCTTTGTGCCTGTCAGATTCTGGACTCCGAGATTCTTGTGCCATTGTTCCCTCTTTAGTTAGAGGGCATGATCGTGCGGGATTCCCTAGGCCCAGAGTCTGGAGGTTTGCCTTTTTCTCAGGACTTGCAAAAGGAAGTGGTGCATTTTCACCTAAAGGGTATAAATTGGGTTTCACTTATCATTTTTACAATTACTGTGAATAAAATACCCTCAGAGCGATTAAGAGCAAATTATGCATTTAACAGTGAGCTAAGTGCAATTTTATTCAAGAGGTTGACAGTGATTAACAGTGATTTTGAGCATTCATTCCATCCGTGTCGAGACAACTATCATCTTAAATTCCATTACTCAGTTTATTGCATGACCATGTGACAACCCACGTCATCCCAGTATGGCTTATTGCTCGGCCACTTCAATAACTGCTAGTTTCTCCAAACTCTGGGTTCCAAGTAATTCCATGGCCTTCATCACATTTTTCACATGAACCAAAACCCCCAGAACCCTCGGGTGTTGATCAAATTCAAAGTAAGCTATTGTTTATTACATTTTTGAGATTTGATGCAAGCTAACGTCTTTTTGAGGATAGGTGCAAAATAGCAATGAAATCTCTGAAACCCAAAAAATTATTATATTTAATTACTTGTATTAAAGTTTTTTTGGTCTTGCAAGCTATAAACAATTCATCAATCAATATGTCTGAGGTAGCTTCCCCTCTCGGCAGTCTGGCACTTCCGACCACTCAACAAGAGTGGCCACCAAGTCAAGGGCCGAGAAAGCACTAGAAAATCTCCTACTCACGTCCAAATATCTGAAGGATGGTGTCCTCATGGGATCCAAGGTGGATTCTAAGTTGCATCTTATCACCGACACAGAGGTCGAACCATGGGCCAAATTATAGGGCATAGTCAGAACAATGTTCACATAGTGTTTCACCGAAGATAGTATGGTAAAGAATGTGGTCACCTCCGGCATCATCAAAGCCTCCTGCTTCCCTTACTCTGTGAAAACCCTAGAGTTGATCCTAACTCTGGCTAAACATTACTGCTCGGCCACTTCAATAACTGCTAGTTTCTCCAAACTCCGGGTTCCAAGTAATCCCATGGCCTTCATCAAATTTGTCACATGAACCAAAACCCCCAGAACCCCCGGGTGTTGATCAAATTCAAAGTAAGCTATTGTTTATTACATTTTTGAGATTTGATGCAAGCTAACGTCTTTTTGAGGACAGGTGCAAAATAGCAATGAAATCTCTGAAACCCAAAAAATTATTATAGTTAATTACTTGTATTAAAGGTTTTTTGGTCTTGCAAGCTATAAACAATTCATCAATCAATATGTCTGAGGTAGCTTCCCCTCTCGGCAGTCTGGCACTTCCGACCACTCAACAAGAGCGGCCACCAAGTCAAGGGCTGAGAAAGCACTAGAAAAGCTCCTGCTCACGTCCAAATATCTGAAGGATGGTGTCCTGATGGGATCCAATGTGGATTCTAAGTTGCATCTTATCACCGACATAGAGGTCGAACCATGGGAAAAATTATAGGGCATAGTCAGAATAATGTTCACATAGTGTTTCGCCGAAGATAGTATGGTAAAGAACATGGTCACCTCCGGCATCATCAAAGCCTCCTGCTTCCCTTACTCTATGCAAACCCCAGAGTTGATCCTAACTCTGGCTAAACATTACAACACCACCATCCTAGTCCATTATACTTGTTTCTCCCCTTCCACTAGGCTACCCAATGCCGCTAGTCTCCCTCGATGTTGCTACTCTAGCTTCGGGACTGGGAATCCCCCAGTTTGCTAATTCTATTGTCATCACATTGCTACAAGAGTTCACTAATGTATAGTAGGTTGCCAGGCAACACCTCAATGCCCACTAGCTGAAGACTCCGAGGAGGGATTATAAGAAGATGAAGTTGGAGATCCCCCACATAGATTTCAAAGAAATCATACAGGCAGGGATCATCTTTCTATACCGGGTCTTTGGGAAATCACATGCCCGAGATTTCTCAGCCTGGATGTATTACTTTTTATACAACATCACCACCAATGGGAATAATTTTGACTGGGCAACCATTATTTCCAATCATATATATTTTTAGCTGAACAACGTCAGCAAGACATCAAATTTCTACATGACTTCATATGTTCTATGGGCACTGGCACAACAGAGACCCAAAATTTGGGGTTTAGTTATAGTGGGGGTCCTTGGGACCAGGCCTGGCCAAAGTGCACCTTGGGGTCATTTTCCCTAAATTCAATGGGAAGCTAGCTCCCCAATTTTTTCCAAGTAAATGATACCTTTATTTACTACAACATTTTGATACCATCTCAGAATGCTGGTTACTGGCTGTCAAAGGAGGCTATGGCCTTGGTGAGTTCATACAAAAAATTATTTTATTCAATTTCATCAGCATTCTTATATTCGGGTGACTAGATTCTCTGGCAAGCCCTACCTATTACCCAAGCATTATGGGGATAGGATTATTTTGATGGATTTTTGCAAGAAAATCCTAGAGCTCCACACATTATATGGAGTCAAGAAAGTTACCTCCATCCCTTTCCCAATAACTTGCAGGAATTACTCTTGCAGCCTCACAATAGCCAAAGAGGCCAAAAATAAGCTAAGAAGTCTAGGGCTGGCGAAATTCTATCTAGCGTAGAATAATTTTGATCCACTTGAAAAAATAAACACAGCATTACCCTAGGCATCAACGCCCCACGAACCTCACCTGGAGGATTTTTGGGCAAATTGCCAAGATGACTTCAATTTTTGAGGTTGAAAGTATGAAAGGATGACAAAAGGAATGATGAAGTGCCTCGACCTTCAGACCTTTCCAAAAGAATTTTCAGATAGCAGGCCCTTGGAGGACCCATCATACAAATTACAGGGGATTGATAAGATGGATCTCCCTCCGATGGATTGGGACATCCCAGAAGTTTTGATAATTGAGAACGTCACCCAAGGCATCGTGCAGCGCAGTCATGAGTATTTTGACAAGTATGCAAGAAAACCACCCACCAAGAGGGTCTAGTTTTGTGAGGGTCCACTTTGGCCTCTGTAACATCTGGACAAGGTAGAGATAAGGGGAAAGAAAAGGAAAACACCCTAGCCCTGACCCCGTCCTCAGTTCCACCACCAATAATGGAACAACTCCACACCCAGCTTGATTTGTCCCAACAGCTCGGTGAAACAATGAGCACCTAGATTTCTCTTGGTCTCCTAGTTACTCTGGTGGGATCCACCCTTCCTTCAGGCTCACCATCATTTTTAACACTTATGAGTGGGGTGGTAAATACAGAAGAGGAGAGTGCAGATATCCTAGACATCGAGGTCCTGCTGCAAATGAGGAGAAAGAAGCCAAGGGCAGATAATCCTCCACCAAGCACAGATGCAAGCCCTAGGAAATTGAGAAATATTCCTGTGGAACTTATCCCCTCCTCCCCCAAAGTAGAAGTTCAGCTAGAGGCTTCCCCTCCCCATGACATTTTTGATGATATCTTCCAGACCGACAATCTGGTAAACCTGTAGGATGATGTAGAGCAGGCAGTGGAAGAGATTGCCACACAAGAGGCAGAAAATATCCTGGGGAGGAGAAAAGGCAAAAAAATAAATTACCCCAGAAGAAGAAGCCTAGGAGAAAGAACAAGAGAACACACCAAGTATGGAGGAAACATCGGTCCTGAGGACCGAGATAGGAGAGAGGCAGGTGCAAGATGAGCAGTCGATAATGGCTGGGGAAAATAGACCCTCAGGAACAACCATACCCCTAGTCGTCATGCTCCAAATGCCTCTAGTTACTCTGGGTGACCTGTTACCCCAGAATCTGACATTCAGCAAGGTGGTCTTCATAGCACAACAGTTAGATCCAGGCCACAAATCTTCACCTCCTCTAGAAAATGTGCCCTCAGAGGAGAATGTCCTTACGGATAACACCGACGAAATTCAGCAACAACAAGATATGGTGGGGAACCCCGGAAACATGGATACAGATACCATAGGTCTCAAGGAAGGTGGGGTGCCTAACACTATAGATGAAAATGCCACTAAGGTGGGAGAAATAGGGAATCCTGAGAGTGGAGAAAAGGAGTCCATAGAGACTACAGATGTTGAAGAAGTGCGGCTAGCCCTCGAAGGAAACCCCAGTATCCAAGACTTAGCCATACCACCCCTACCACCATACTGGCTGGTAGAGTCAAGAAAAATGAAGGCTCCAGCAGCCGTGAGAGATCCTCTCTCTCTGGCCAAAATGATGGCGCAAAACCAAGATGCTCAGAATCCCAAGAAGGCCCGAACCCTCCATACCCTTCGTACTGGTCCAGGAGGAAATACCATCAGGATGATAGTGACACCTCCCCTAGATGTAGAAGAGGCAGTAGTCAGGGTTGTGGAATATACAATCATAGAGGTTCCTCTTGGGAGGAGAGACAACTAGGGAGATTTAGACCTGCTAAAAGAGGCTATCTGGGCAATTGAGGCCCGGTATGACAAACAAGCCTAGAAACTGAAGGAGGTGAAAGAAGAAAATTCCAATCTCCTCAGGCTTCTCTCAGAACTGATGCAGCCTTTAACTGTAATTCCTCTAGAGGCCTCCACCTTCGAAACACCACTCCCACACGGTGACATTGACACGCTAAGAACCATGAAGAAGAAAGTGCAAGCTGTCGACAATTGGGTAAAAAAATAGATAGGAGCCGTAAGGCACTTCCTGACAGCTACCCTCTCGGACCTCAATCAAGCCAGCAACATCTTGGGCCTGGTGAATGGCATCATTTCCCAATGGGAGGGGGAGATAGAAAAGTATGAAGAATGGAGCGGTGAGCTCAAGGAAATAATGAGCATCAGAGAAGATATTGTCACAGAGACTGGAATTTTGGGAGATGAACATTTTGGGTTCCTCCAGGTCCAACACTCCTGACTTGGTCTCAAAATGGAGATGAGCAAGAAACTGGTAGTGACCTTAAAGGATAAATTCCTAGCGAATTAAAATTCATTAAATTCATATGTGGCATTTGTTACAAGGGTTTCGGCAATCGATCCCTTTAGCACCGAGGCCTATGCTCTAATGGATTTTTTTATTGGTAAATTTTATAAGATAATGGAATCACGGTTCCAGAATTCTGGAGATTTTGATAAGGCAAAAATGTCAAGCCTCACTTAGATGGTGCTCCAGGCACATCATGTTGCAAAGATGGTCACATAATTCAAGGAGGCTGCCTGGGATGTGGGCGAATAGTTGGATGTAACCAAAGAGCACCGAAATTGCATAAAAGAGATAGATGAAGATGGAATCCTCCAAATCTTGGAGGCATTCAAAAGAGTATAAGGCAATAAATTCCTTTGGTCTCCAGAAATTTTTTCCAGCAGGGCAAAGTTTTGAAAATTTTTTATTCTTTGAGCGTAAGCTCCCGGACTCCAGAATTTTGGGTCCAAGTGTTGTATTCATTCATAGCGATCTACGTTAAGGTTCCCCAGAGGTGACGGATCACTATCAAGCAATTAATAAGGTTCAAAATGTAGGTGGTCCTGATAATGACATGCCAGGCGGAAGAGATGGTTCTGACAAATGATTCCCCCGAGGTGCCACTCCCACATTAATTACCTAGTACGCATCAAAGATAGGGAGCTAAAATTTGCATTAATAAGGCATGTAGCCTAGGTTACCGAGACAAGCAAATTTCTTCCATAAGTACCTTGGCTCTTTTCTCTAGGCCGATTCATCTAGATTTCTCCTCTATCTTCTTCTTTTGTCTTGTCAGACCTCTATACATCTCAAGGTGATTGTAAGTGGTGCAGGTAGTACCAGCCACGGATAATGTATTATATTTAGCAAGTGTACAGGTAGATTAGGTCAAGTTTTAGGTAAAATTTGTGTATAAATAAGAAGTCCAAGGCCATAACAAGGGTCGGTGAAATTGATGATTTTGCAGTCTAGCAGTAATAGAAGCATAGTATTTTCAAGTTCATAGCATTTTACTTTTAGTTGTTCTTAGTAGCTCAATGCTCAGTTTTTCTCAGTACCTTAGGATGCCCCCGTGGAGCCATGAATGTACTCGCTAGTGATGCTAGAACATTTTCAAGATAATGAAAGAAGGAAGAACATCTTGTGGCCATGTTGTTGTTTTTGTTCTTATCTCTGAAGTTAGCAAACATCTTTTGTGCAGTTTGTTTTCTTATGTCCTTTGCTCCTATGTTTTAGTTTAGATTAATGATCTTATCTCCCTTTTCTATTGAATGCATATGAGTCACTGGTTCGTTGTGTATTTGGTATTTAGTGTATTTTTCTTGCATTGGAGCATTGTTTGATGTTTGAATATGGTAGAAATATACGTCTAACCTTGATCTATCTTTTAATTTTTCTTTGATAATCCAAGTGCTTGCAAGAAACCCCGTCCCTTTTTGAAATCCCCGAAAAAAATGAATAAAAACCAGCTATCCCCACAAACAACAATCACCTTCCCAACTTAACTCCCCTACACCATCGAGACCCGACTACGAGGTGCTTGGAGGCTAGGAGAATTCACTCTCTGGTAAACCTCTTCAGGTGGATTTGGCCAGTACCCTGGTGACAACTTAACACTATTGGCGGAGCCGGTCACAAAGTCCCATCAACAGAATCCAAAAGTGCTACTTTGGATTTGGATTCGGTCCTACCCTATTTTTGTTGAAGTATGATCGTCGACTATGTGTTTTCTATTTGGTTAAATATTGGACACATTTTGTGATGTCCTTGTGACCTGACTGGAAGAAACTTTTGAGATCGAGTATATAAGTAAAGTTGTTGTATGATGTGAAGATGTGTGTGGAATGTGTAGATGCATTATGATGTCAGAACCAGACAACCGATGATGCAGACTATAATTGCTACTACTTAAGCATAGAAAATGCTTGTATAGTCTACATTGGAAAAATCATTGTAACACACAAATTTGCATTGTAAGAATGATGTGCTCACTGTATACCCCTAACAAGGATATGTACTAAATGTAATATTAAGCTCTTAATAGGGCTAGGTCTCCTAAAACTCACATTATACTTCTTAGTGCATCATTTGTGGGTATCATCCCCACTAGGGTTTTCCCTTGGCCTAGGTTTCCTCGTGAACAAATTATGGTGTTATAAGTTGTCTACTTTATGTTCTTATTCTTATTATTTCAGTACTTTCTTGGTTAAGTTTGATTTAGTTAAATTTATTAAGAAAGTGTTGTAATATTGATTCACCCCCCTCTTAGTATTACTTAATCCTAAAAATTGGTATCGGAGTGTGTAACCCTTGGAGAGAAAGCCTAATAGCTTAAGGGAGATCCAGAAGGATTCAAGTAGTTTGGAAGATAACTGTGAGGCGGCACTTGAAGACCTTGATAAGGCAAAAGCTGGTAAGGCCAAGTTGAAATTCAAATTGAGAAGAGATGAGGGATTCAAAAAGAAACTTAAGGAACAACTTGAACTTTCCAAGAACCAAAGACAAGATCTTATGGATAAAATACAGGATGAATCTGATAATGATACATCTGATCATATTAAGCATCTTAAAAAAGACAAAGAGACATTGAAGCCTGAATGCGAAGCTACTACTATTCAGATGGCTAAAATCTTGAAGAATGAAAATGTGTTAATGAGAAAGATGCAGTTTGAACTTTATGATAACAGGATCAAGTATCATGAATTAGAGAAATACAACCAAATCATTAAGGGAGAACTTATTGATGAAAAGAATCTACTTGAAATTGAAGGTAATATTCCAAAGGAGTTGTATGAAAAAATGGAAATAAGGAAACAATTAGCACTCACAGAAGAGGACCAGATAAGAAGGAAGGCCATAAATGAAATGCTACTAGTTGTCAGATATGATGAACATGAGAGGATATTGAAATCCATAAAACCCGTGCTGAGAATAAAAGAAATATTAATAAAGATAATGGGGAGGAAGTATGATGAGGTCATAGAGGATACACATAAAGCTATTGATAAAGTACTAACAGAGACAAAGCCTGAGAAGCCTTCACTTCCTAATTCCAAGGCTACCAAGCCCAAATCTATCCTAAGAGGAGAGTCCTCTAAACCTATAGAAATAAATATTGATCCAAATAAGGATGGAGATGACAGCAGTCATTTTTTTAGTACAGTGAAGCAACCATATTTCTTTGTTGCAGTTGTGCCTGTGTCCTTGGACACTTCGTGGAATATAAGTGACCCTTTTCAAGGGAATGTAGATACTATTACTGATGTAGATGGGAGCGGTGAATAGAGATAAGTTAAGCTGACTGAGATCAAGAAGGAAGAAGACACTAAGGGAGAACTAAAAGAAAGCTTAGTTGTGGACAAGAAGGAATCATAAACTAAGGTTGAAGTAAAGCTAGAAATAAATGTATCTATTCATGTTTCTTCAGCCTTATTGTTGGCAACTGGTGATAGACCTTTGAGTAATGATGTTGATAGTATGGATGAGGATTAATTGATTAATTTATCTTACATAGCCTTTGCTAAGGCTAAGGAGAGATCAGGATAGAAAATATAGAAGTCAAAGGTATTGGAAAGAGAAGTTAATAGTATCAACAAAATTCTACCCCTACCTATCACTTTCCAAGGAAATGACACAGTGGATAACTTGAAAAATTCCTTGATGACTTTGATGTTCACTTTGACTCCTTAGAGAAGGTCGTGATAGTTAGAAGTGGAAAATATTACATGGCAAAGAAGCTGGAAGAGATATGTAAGTTAATCAATTGGGGTTTGGGTATACTAGATAACATTATTACTGAAG